>JAEOAD010000045.1:8717500-9020000 GCA_036365145.1 Orientallactaga sibirica | reverse complement strand
GCTCACGTTCTCTGCCTCATTTTTGGGTCATCAGTGATGTTAGCATGCAGGTGACGTGTTTCCCCTTTTCTGATGGGACACCCGAAAATCCTACAGGTACTGGGGACTTTGCCTGAGGTCACTCAGCAAGGAACCCACAGAGCTGAGGTTCCCACCTGGGCTTGTGATTCAAAAGCTTGGCCCTTAACCGCCATGTTATTCTGGGTTAGGGTTGAAGTGATACCAACTGCTGAGGTGGTTAGTCATGGTGGGAATGAATGTGTGTGTGTGTGTGTGAGAGAGAGAGAGAGAGAGAGAGAGAGAGCTCTGAGCTCTTTCATCCCATGGGTGGTGGGGTGTGTGGATCAAATTCTTCCCCACAGAGCCCCAGTGCTCTCCTTTTCTCGCCTTTTACAGCACCCGTGGTGGTGTAAAAGGCCTTTGGGGCATCTCAAGGGAAACTGCTGCCCCTTTATCTGAGGCAGCAAACGTGAGCGGCGTCTTAATACAAAAGACTCTGAAGGCAGAGGGGGACTCAGAGGATTCTCTTCAACATCCTTTCTTTCAAAATACTTATCCTTGCTGGAGGCCCTGGTTTGGCCATTCTCTCTCTCTATCAAATAAATAAATAATATATTTAAAAAATATACTTATCCTTGGGCTGGAGAGATGGCTTAGCAATTAAGGCACTTGCCTGCAAAGCCAAAGGACCCAGGTTCGGTTCCCCAGAACCCACATAAGCCAGATGCACAAGGTACATGCATCTGGAGTTTGTTTGCAGTGGCTGGATGCTCTGGCACACCCATTCTCTTTCTTTCTCTCTTCCTCCCTCACCCTCTTTCTGCCTCTTTCTCGTTCTCTCTAAAATAAATAAAAAATATTTTAAAAATATTTACCCTTCTGGGCCCAGTGGGCTTTGGTGTGAACGATGCAGATGTCATTCAGCTGAGGCCACTACTGGAGGTAGGAAAGGTCACCTTCAGAGCCTCCAGAGGAAGGCAGGAGGCAATTTCCATCATTAGATTGTCCAACCATGTCCCAGAGCCTGGAGACCGGGCACAGGTGGACAGCCCAAGACAGGGCTCATCTGAGAACCCCCCGGGAAGAGGTGTTGTCACTCATTGGTCCTCTGAGGGACCTAAGTACAGCTACCTTCCTTTCCTGAAGTCAACACAGCCCAAGAGCTTTGAGCCAGGATTTAAATCCAGCTATAGGCCACAGAGGTCAAACCTATTTCAGGTCTTATAGCTGCAACGGTCTTGTTCTTCCCATCGAATAAGACTTGTAGAAAGTTCTGGAGGCTCTGTTGAGCTGCTGACCAGAAAGTTGGAGAAAGGATGTGAGAATCCCTAAGAAGCCAAGTAGCCTGGCATCCTTCCTCTGCCCTTGGTGGCCTTCCTGGAGAGTCAGCGAGTGCGGGATGGGAGTGTGGCCTGGAAGAAGTCATGGACGTCCCCAACAACCACAGTTCATGAGTGACAAAGCCGGACTGGAACCAAAACCTCCTCACTTCCCAACTCCACATTCAGAGCTGTTTCTCGTGACTCCAGGCTGGCATGGCTCAGAAACATTAGCAAGCACCCCAGTGTGACATGCAGACTCGGCCCAGTGATTATGGAAAATTGTCCCCGAATTAATTCATTAACTAATTAATGAGTTCTCCAAACATTTCTTCTTTGTCATACACCCTGCCAAGCACTTTTCAGATGTTATGCATTCTGTTTACAAACATGTGCCAGATGCTGGGTACACAGCGGAAAGCACAGCAGACAATGCTCGTGCTTCTTAGCTACGTCAAAAGAAGGTGATGGACTGTGGGGATGGCTCAGTGTGTAACACACTCGCCTTGCCTTCAAATTCAACCCCCAGAACCCATGTAAAGATGGTAGCCAGGGTGCTGGAGAGATTGCTCAGTGGTTAAAGCACTTGCTTACAAAGCCTGAAGGCATACCTATTCCTCCTCCCTCTGTCTGCTTACAAATAAATAAATAAATTCATAAAAATTTTTAAAAAGATGCTAGCCAAGGGCTGGAGAGATGGCTTAGTGGTTAAGGCGCCTGCCTGCTAAGCCTAAGAACCCGGTTCCAATTTCCAGGTCCCACGTTTAGCCAGATGCAAAGTGACGCAAGGGCGCAATGCCGCATTTGACCACAAGGGGGTGCACGCATCTGGATTTCATTCACAGCAGCTGAGAGACTGCTGGTGTGCCCATCTCTATCTGTCTCCCTCTCTGTCTGTCTCTCTCTGTGTCTCTCTCCAAAAATAAATAAATTTTTATAAAAAAAGATGCTAGCCAGGCATGGTGGTATGCACTTATAATCTTAATGCCTGGGATGCAGAAATGGGAGGATCCTTCGGGTCCTCTGGCCGGTCAGTCTAGCGTAGCCTACTTGGTAAGCTATAGGCCCACGAGTGACCACCTCAAAAAAAAGGTGGACGGTGATCTTGAGGAATGACACCCAAGGTTGTCCCTTCACACACGTGTGCACAGATGTATACCTGCAAACACATGAACACACGCATGCATACACACATATGCATACATTAGAAAAGGAAGTGATTATTCTCCTCACTTTCCAGATGCCCAGAGGAACATCCTGGCCCTCTTGCTAACAAGGTCAAGTTCAGCCTTGAGCCCAAGTCAGCCTTTCCCCTGTGGGGATTTGGCCCCTACATGGAAGTCTCCTTGACACCTCCGAGTAGCTGGGTTTGTCTCTGTTCATACTTCATACTTCAGAGTTCCCTCAAAGTGATTGCCCCTGTTCCCGCGACATGGCCCTTCATCACCTCCCCAACTGCACTCCGCCAAAGACAGGCTTTCCAGATCCTTCCTCTCCATCAAGTCTCCCCCTGTAACACAGACTGCTGAGGAAAACCAATCAGCTCCTGGGGCTGCCCCCAGCACGTCTGGCTTCTGCTGTTGAAAATTCCTTTCTTGTGTCAGAACATCTAGTCCTCTTTCAGGACCTTGTGCACGCAGCTTCCCTGTCCGCTGGGAAGCCACACCAGCCTCCTTCCCAGGCGGAAGCTGGCCTTGCCACTTCCCTGCTTTTCATTTCCTCTGCAGTGATTCTCACCTCTCCTGCTTGCCTGTGAGCTCTGCCAGGGATTGGACCACCCCCGCGGCCTGTTGTTGTTGTATTCCTGGCACACATGGTGTGCTCAATAAATGTTTGTAAAATCAGTGCCTGTCTCCTCTAGCTCACATCCTGCTACAGACCGCCCCATGGTCCAACTCCAACCTCACTCTTTATCCCCGCTATGGACTGTGGGTTAAGCCTGAGATGCTTCATTAACCAATAATAATGAGTCCGTGCACTGGCCTTAGGATCATTGTAAATGATACAGTGTCAGAAGGAGGAGGAGGAGGGATGTGGAATTTCAATGAGGGCTGGAGTGCCATGTAGGATCTTGTCTGATACTCTATATGCCAGCTCCAGACCCAGCTCTGTGCCTCCATTCCTTCTAGGCTGGCTGCAGGGGTGGAGAACTAGAGCCATAGTCAAATGTGGTAGTCCCCCAAAGGTATCCATGTCCTGATCCACAGAAGCTGTGACCGTCACCTTACATGGCCAAAGAGACTTTACAGATTTGATGTAGCTGAAGATCTTGACATGGGGAGAGTCTCTGGGATCACTGTGAGAGCCTCCTCATGTGTCCATCAGAAGCCTCCTAGAAAGAGGCAGGGGGAGGTTGGACTATAACAAAGACTAAGAGGGTGTGGCTGCTAACCCGGGAGGAGAGCTTAGAAGACAGAAGAAGGGACCGCATGCCCCCAGGGTGTAGGAAACTTAAAAGAGGCAGAAGGAGAGCCCACCTCAGAGCCTCCCAAGATGCCATGCTCCCAAATTCTTGACTTTAGCCAGGTAAAACTGATGGCTGGCTCCACAATGAGAAGAGAAGAACGTGTGTCGATTACCCTCTCGCTGCTGGAACAGAGAGACCCAACCGGAAGTCGCTTAAGGAAGGAAAGGGCTTATTCTCAGCTGACAGTTTTGAGGGGGAAGTCCATTGTGGTGGGGAAAGCATGACAAGAGAGAAAAGCCAGTGTCACAACATCACAGCAGCAGGGAGGAAGCAGAGAGAGATGAATGTCAGTGCTGAGGTATTTTTCTCCTTTTACTGCAGTTCAGGATGCCCAGCCCATAGTTAGGGAGGTTCTTCCCACCTCAAATAATCTGATCTAGAAAATCTCTAACAGACAAAAATAGGAAGTCCTCCAGAGATGCCCATGGGCTCAGGAAGTCCTCCAGAGATGCCCATGGGCTCAGGAAGTCCTCCAGAGATGCCCATGGGCTCAGGAAGTCCTCCAGAGATGCCCATGGGCTCAGGAAGTCGCAGACACCAGAATGGACACTGCACCCAGAGCAAGCAGCTCAGCTCCGGCTCTCAGGCCAACGCTCCTTTTCCAGGGGGCTTTTTATCCACGATCTCAGCGCACACAATCGATGCTAATCCAATCTTCTGGGACCAAATGAAGCAGCCTGTATGCAAAGGGCCCAGGCTTGCTCTGCTGATTGCCAAGCGACCTACATAATCAGCCTCAGCCCAGCCTGCCTGGGAGGGCACTGCTGCTGGCTAGGCTGGGCAAGCATTCTCCCTGCTGGCAACTGGCTTGCCGGTCTTGCCAACCCGAAATGGAGAGCTTTACCAAGGGTTCCGGGGGCTTGGTCCTCACTAGAGATCTAAATTAGCTCCCTATGGGACTACAGAAATATTTACTCCCACCAACATTATCCCCATCCCCAACCTCAGTCTTCTCTGTTTGGAATATGAGAGAATTGAAGCAAACCACGTCTCAAGTCCCTCCCAGCTGGGCATGGTGGCATAAGCCTGTGATCCCAGCACTCAGGAACATGGACACAGGAGGGTCAGAAGGGAAAGGTCATCCTCAACTACATAGCGAGTTGGAGGCCAGAGTGGGCTACATGAGACTTGATCTCAAACACACACACACACACACACACACACACACACACACACACACACACACAAAGTAAAGCTGGGCATGGTGGTGCACGTGCCTTTAATCTTAGCACTTGGGAGGCAGAGGTAGGAGGATCAAGGCCACCCTGAGACTACATAGTGAATTCCAAGTCAGCCTGAACTAGAGTGAAACCCTACCTTCAAAAACAAACAAACAAACAAACAAACAAACAAACAAACAAACAAACAAAAAAGTAAAAGATCCCCCTCCTGCCCTGTGACTGGGAGTCACTCAATAATACCAGCTCATTGGACTAACTAGCCTAGCCTCTAAAAGGGTCCAGGGGCTGGAGAGATGGCTTAGTGGTTAAGGTGCTTGCCTACAAAGCCAAAGGACCCAGGTTCAATTCCCCAGAACCCACGTAAGCCAGATGCACCAGGGGCGCACATGTCTAGAGTTCGTTTGCAGTGGCTAGAGGCCCTGGTGCGCCCATTCTCTCTCTCTCTCCCTCTTTCTCTGTCAAATAAATAGATAAAAATAAAAGAAGTGTCTAGGGACCGACGGCCATGGAGCCTTAGGATGGACATGAAAGTTAAGCTTAGCAGTAACCGCACAGGTCATGGTGAGTGTGCATCTAACAGTCCCAGGTTTGTTTCTATGGTGCAGTAACGTACAGATGCACCACATCCATGCTTGTTCATCCACACACACACAGAGTGTTTGACCATCTCTCAACAGATGTCTGAAGACTCGTCCTGGAGGACTAGAACTGGGTGGGTGTCTGGGAAGTGGATTAAAATTTTCCTGGATCTTCACTTCTTTATCCTTTTTTTTGTTGTTGTTTGTTTTTTGTTTTTTGTTTTTTGAGGTAGGGTCTCACTCTGGCCCAGGCTGACCTGGAATTAACTATGTAGTCTCAGGGTGGCCTTGAACTCATGGTGATCCTCCTACCTCTGCCTCCCGAGTGCTGGGATTAAAGGCGTGTGTCACCACGCCCAGCTTCTTTATCCTTTCTTAACCATGTGGATAACTGCTTTGCACCTTAATAAATGATCTCTTTTTTTTTTTTTTTTTGGTATGATGTGTGGATATCTGTAGACATATTCACGTATGATAATGTGGGTGCACATTTGTGTGACAATCAAAGGACAATTTTGGGGTGTTGGTCCTCACCTTCAATCTTGCCTAAGTCAGAGTCTCCAAAACAAAGTGCTCACCCCACTGCGTTTGCCAGGCTAGCTGTCCTGCGAGCTTCCAGACAATTCTCCTGTTTCATCTTCCTTCTCATTCTGGGTGCCCTGGGATTATAGATACCAGTGCTCTAGCATCTGGCTTTATGTGGGTTTTAGGAGTCTGAATTCAGGTATTAAAACTTACACGGTAAGGGCTGGAGAGATGGCTTAGCGGTTAAGGCACCTGCCTCCTAAGACTAAGAACCCGGTTCCAATCTCCAGGTCCCACGTTTAGCCAGATGCAAAATAACACAAGGGCGCAATGCCGCACTTGCCCACAAGGGGGCGCACACATCTGGATTTTGTTCACAGCAGCTGAGAGACTGCTGGCGCGCCCATTCTCTATCTGTCTCCCTCTCTCTCTCTCTCTGTCTCTGCCTGTGTCTCTCTAAAAAAAATTAAAAATTAAAAAAAAACTTACACGGTAAGCTGGGCGTGGTGGTGCATGCCTTTAATCCCAGCACTTGGGAGGCAGAGGTAGGAGGATCGCTCTGAGTTTGAGGCCACCCTGAGACTACATAGTGAATTCCAGGTCAGCCTGAGCTAGAGTGAGACCCTCCCTCGGGGGAAAAAACAAAAAAACAAAAACTTACACATTAAATGCTCTATCTGCTGAGCATTTTCCAGTCTCATGCGCGAACGATCTTAGAGCTAGTATATCAGGGGCTGGAGAGAGAGCTCAGCGGTTAGAAGTGCTTGCTTGCAAAGCATGATGGCCCAGTTCCATTCCCCAGTGTTGTAATCAGTTGCACATTGCTGGGATGAACACGCAGCCAGACACAGTTTATGAGAGGAGGCACTGATTTCAAGCTTACAGATGCAGGGGAAGCTCCATCGATGGCGGAAGTGGCTGACTTCCAGAGAGCCAAGTAGAGGGAAGAAACGGTGGCAGGCAAACAGCCACAAGCAGCAAGCACGACTCCATCAGCAGCCGAGAAACAAACAGCCAGAGCCCAGACCTGCTCGGCTCACCGCTGGGCTGCAATCAGATCCTCCCCAAACACACCTCTGCACTGGATCCCAGGATCAGCCCCCCAGTGACACCTCCTCCAGCCAGACAGCTGAAGATCCAAGTTACAAGTTTCATTTGAATAAAACACCTGAGTCTATGGGGTCAAACAACCACACCCAGCAAGCACGTAAAGCCAGAAGCACAAAGTGGCACATGTGTCTGGGGTTCATTGGTAGAGGCAGGATACCCTGGTGTGCTCATTCTCTATTTCTCTCATAGATATACAAATTGAAAACGAATAGTAAATCACAGATTTGTCTTCACTTGTTCACTAAGTATCAACTATGAGCAGGTTCCAATACAGAAACTGTGGGGAAGATGGGCCTTGCCCTTGGGAAGCCTGTATTCTAGAGAATGTCAGAGGAGTAAATACATTGTATAACGTCAGCTGAGGTCATGAGAAATGAAACATATGTTGCCATTGCAAATTGTTTGAACTTGAGGTCGCCATACCCTTTCTGATCATCAGTTCCCTCATTTATAAACTGGAAATACACATCAAAGTGCTGCGAAGTGACAGTGGCGTGTTCAGCACCAAATGAAACATCCCTATCACATCCTCCAAGGCCTGAGGACCATTGTGGAAGAGGTGGCGGAAAGAATGTAAGAGCCAAAGGAAGGGGAGGAGTGCTTACAATGCTGTCCTCCCTACACAAAGTGGCCTTGATACGCAGGACCTCACAGTGGCCGATGCTACCTACATAAGACCTTCATCATAGAAGGAAAAAAAAATGATAGCGTCAAAATAAAAGTGAGGCTAGTTAGAAAGAAGAATGGAGTCAGTGGAGGGGGGATTTGGAGGGGGTGGGAAAGGGAGGAAACGTGGGAGGGATTGTTATTATGGTATAGTGTTTATATGTATGGAAGCTGTCAATAAGAACGCTTAATCAAGGGCCGGGCGTGGTGGCGCATGCCTTTAATCCCAGCACTCGGGAGGCAGAGGTAGGAGGATCGCCGAGAGTTCGAGGCCACCCTGAGACTACATAGTTAATTCCAGGTCAGCCTGGACCAGAGTGAGACCCTACCTTGAAAAACAAAACAAAACAACAAAAAAAAAAAACGCTTAATCAAGTAAAATGGGAGTATAATAAGACCTGTTTCAGAGGGTGACAGTCAGACTTAAATGCAATGACACAGTAGCTGGGATATAACAAGGACTTATAGTGTTGGCTATGGGATTGACACTGCTGGGGAAGGGGTCTGGAGAACAGTGGATGGCATGAGCTGCAGAAGGACTGAAAGGGTGGTGAGCAGACACCCCAGACACAGGGCCACTGGGGGAGGAGGTGGATCTACTGGGCTGGATGTGGGAAGAGATAGCAATAGAGCGAGAGGAGGTGTGTAAAGGGCCCACCCCAAGAGAGAGACGCTGAGTAGAGCAAGCCCTTCAGAACCTGGGGAGGAAGGGCTGGCTCAACACAATCAAATTCTTGATCGAATCAGACAAAACGGACACACCTGGAGCCCAAAAGTCAGGGCCTCGTACGAAGCTATTCAGCAGAGCCTGAGTAGTTTGGCCAGGAGAGTCCTCCATACGGGCACCTCCACGCCATGCCCATGGGCTCCTGGGAGAAGGCCTTTCTGATCTTTCTACTGGAGCCACATACCTGCAGGGTGGGGACCTTGTCTGGTTGACAATTCTCCTGGGACAAGGCCCCTTCTTAACTTCCTACTGGAGCCCCTCACCATGCACAGGGTGGGGACCGTGTCTGGGTGACACATCTCCTGAGAGAAGGCCCATTCTTTTTTTTTTTAAATTAAATTTTTTTCTATTAGATATGGACATAGTATGTAAACAGCACATGTTGGTAACATCCTTACCCTCATTCCTGGCTCCCCTCCAAAGGGACCCTCCTTGTTGGGGATTCTGGTCACCCCCATGCAGATTGTAGGTCGTGCATTGTGGGGGCAGCTGTCAGTTAAGTGGAAGAGGCAGTGTCTCTTTGCGTAATGTCCCAACCTGTGGCTCTAACAGTCTTTCCGCCCCCTCTTCCATAACATTCCCTGAGCTATGTTGAGTTCGTTTTAAGCCTACTTCAGTGATGGGCTCTTAGGAGCCTCTGGATCTGGCTTGGTAGGTGTTGGGTGTCCTCAGTGTCTGTCTCCTTCACCCTTGTGTTGATATCAGGTTCACTGAGAAAGCAGCATTCTTGCTCATTTCCCCAATTCCTCGCAGTCAGGTTAGCATTACTGGCAGAAATCGCCCAACCAAGAGAAGCTTTGGGAAAAAAAATAGGGTTTATTTTGGCTTACAGGCTCGAGGGAAGCTCCATGATGGCAGGGAAAAATGATGGCATGAGCAGAGGGTGGACATCACGCCTGACCAACATAAGGTAAATAATCGCAACAGGAGAATGTACCAAACACTGGCAAGGGGACACTGGCTATAACACCCATAAGCCCGCCCCCAACAATACACTGTCTCCAGGAGGCTTTAATTCCCAAATCTGCATTAGCTGGGAACCTAGCATTCAGAACACCTAAATTTATGGGGGACACCTGAATCAAACCACCACATTCCACCCCTGGCCCCCATACACTGATATCCATGCATTATATAAAATACAACACATTCATCCAATTTTAAAAGTCCCCATAATTTTTATCAATCCCAATGATGTTTAAACATCCCCATAATCCAAGGTCTTTTAACTGAGCCATAATACCAATAAATAAATAAAAAATAACCCTTAATGGAACAAAATAAACATTCACACTGCAAAAGATGGCATTGGGCATAGAAAAGAAATATTCAACCAATCCAAGGTTTAAACAGAGCAAGCATCCAACTCAGTAGCTCCCAGTCCAACAACTCTAGCCAATGACAAGTCTCCAAGTCCGATAATTCTAACCAGCAACAAGTCTCTGGAGTTCTAGTTCCTCCCCTCCAGCTAGGCTACTCACAGGCCTGGAAAACTTCATCTGGGGTCAGTAGCTCTCCTTAGCAGCCATCTTGTGGTCCTGGCATCTCCACTGGGTCTCACTGCAACCCACGGTCCATCCTCACAGCTCCATCAGGTCTCCATGCAGGCATCCAGCAAACCTGCTTCACACCACCCGTGGCAGTTTCCAAAACACAAGACTGTGTTGCACATTTAATGACCCTCCCTTTCTTGCATTTCTCATACTCCACAATACCAGGTTGGCTGCCAATTTTTTAGTCCAGGGGGAATAAAGTGGATTTTGAAGAACAAGACACTCCTTGAGTATTCAGGCCCCATCAAAAGAGTCTATGTTCTTCCTGTTGCCCCAGTGCAGGTCAACTGGCTGGATCTCAAAGGTTGTAATCTCTCATATAATTGCAGCTGAATGGGCAAGAGTTCCAGCCCAAAGATTTCATTTCTGTGTCATATCCCTCTACTCATAGCAGTCCATTTCTACACAATGCAACCCTGCACAAATTCTCAGGACATGGCCATAACAGCAAGCCTCTCACCCAAACTGCTTCTAGCCCAGTCCAGGCAAAGCTCTTTCTCACTCTCATAAGCCAAACCTCACAGTCCATAGTTCTTACTGCATTCAGGTCTTTCAACTCTGACCAGAATAGTCCATCAAGCTGTACTTACAGCACTCCAAGGCATCTCTTAGGCCAAGCTTTCAAATCCTTCCATATTTTTCTTGAAAATCAACTCCAAAAGGCCAAAGCCACACAGTCAGGTGTCTAGCAGCAATTAACCCCACTCTCAGTACCAACTTCACTGTTGCAGTCAGGTTGGCATTGCTGGCAGAAATAACCCGACCAAGAGCAGCTTCTGGTGAAAAAGGGGTTTATTTTGGCTTACAGGCTTGAGGGGAAGCTCCATGATGGCAGGGGAAAATGATGGCATGAGTAGAGGGTGGACATCACCCCTGGCCAACATAAGGTGAACAATAGCAATAGGAGAGTGTGCCAAACACTGGCAAGGGGAAACTGGCTTTAACACCCATAGGCTCACCCCCAACAATGCACTGCCTCCAGGAGGCATTAATTCCCACATCTCCATCAGCTGGGGAACCTAGCATTCAGAACACCTAAGTTTATGGGGGACACCCGAATCAAACCTCCACACCCACCAAGGCTGTGTGCCACTATTGCACTTGTGTGAGCATCACGTCAGGTTGTTTGGGAAGGCCCCCTTCTTACTTTCCTACTGGAGGCAGTCACCAAGCTCAGGGTGGGGACTTGTCTGGGTGACCGTCTTTACCAAGCCATTGGATACAAGAACTCAGAGTGGCAACCTGCTTTCCTCAGGGTTCCCAGGCCTGGGGGGCTCCAGGTCTCCTGAGGAGCTGGTGACAGTGCAGGCACTGAGCTGACTAGGAGCACAGGGGGTGGGGCAACTCACGCAGGATGGCTCTTTGGCAACTACACTCCCATGCCACACAAATGGCCTTGCTTCCCAGGGAGACAGGGGTGACAGTGTTTCCTGTTTACCCAACTGGACTTTGCTGTGGGCCAGAATCAAGCCATGAGGTCTAACTTGGATAGAATCAGCGAAATCACACTCAAGGACATAATATTCTGTGAGTGGGTGGGGAGAGTGCACACGTGCGTGTGTGTGTGTGTGTGTGTGTGTGTGTGAGTGCATGAGTGTGTGTGTGTGTTGGAGAACAAGTGGAGGAAGGACTCTTAGGCCTGGTGGAAGGAGAGAGCAGAAAGCTTTGGATTTGCTTCTCAAGGGAAAATAAAATTCCAAGAGAAAACCCAGTGTGGTGGTGCATTGTAGTGGATTCCACAGGAACACAGCCAGGCCCGGCAGGAGAGCTGAGAGCTCTGCCAGAGCCTGGGGGAGGAGAAGCCGGCAGGAGGACCCTCCTGACAGCCCAAGATAAGAAGCTAGCCAGCATCCACAGGGCATACTGAAGGGTTCCTGGTGATGGTCTCTTAACCACAAGAAAATCTATGTCAATAGCTTTTTGACAAAAATCCAAAATGTCAATTTTTTTTGGATTATTTTTTTAGCAGCTCAAAGAAAGCTTTAAATGGAACTCTGACCTAGAAAAGGGAGAGAAAAACAAATTGTCTGGCGTTATGCATGTGTATATGTGTGTTCATATGAGTGGAGGCACCTGTGTGTGTATGTGTGCTCCAATGTATGTGTGCAGGTGCAAGTGTGTGTGTGTGTGTGTGTGTGTACCCACATCTGTGCACGTGTGGTGAAAGGCAGGATTGAGGACACAGATAGATCTGTCTCCCTCTTTTCTTCCTTTTCTTCTTTCATTTCTCTTTCACCATGCTGAGGATGTAACCCATTGCCTGACAGGTGCTACAGAGGAGCTCTACCACTGAGCTACTCAGCTTACCTTCCTTTCTTTTCATCTCCTTTTCTCCTTCTCCTCTTCCTTCTCCTCCTCCTCCTTCTCCTCTTCCTTCTTCTTTTTCTCTTGGGTTTTTCAAGGTAGGGTCTCACTCTGTCCAGGCTGACCTGGAATTCCCTATGTAGTCTCAGGGTGGCCTCGAACTCACGGCGATCCTCCTACCTCTGCCTCCCGAGTGCTGGGATTAAAGGCGTGCACCACCATGCCCGGTTTTCTTCTCTTTTTCTTTTTACAAAAGTCACTAGGCTGTTATACAAGTGCTTCATGCCCATAAAACTGTTTTTTTTTTAACTCAGAAAAGTTCCAAGAACTTTGTAAAAGGAAGACAAAGAAAAAAAAAAAAAAAAAACCGAGACTAAAACAATCTTGCTTTCCAGAAAAAGCAAACCTCTAACAAGAGCTCACTGGGTCTCTCCCTAGAGTTCTTTTATATGCAGATAAGGAATTCGGAAATCCATTTTTACTTCACATGGCTACGCTCATAAAGTATCTGTGTCATTGTGCCTTGCCTCTTGCCTAAGCCACATGTCTGAGTGCCTCTCCCAGCAGTGTGCTCAGATCTGCAGGCGTGCAGAACAGTTCACTGAATGCGCCAAAGATGCTGGTCGCCCTGTTATGAAGCCGTGTTCACCCTCCCTCCCCCCACCCCCGGAAGCTCATCAGAGCTCAATTCAGAACACAGTGTCCCACATGGGATCCACTTTCTAACTGTCCTTCCTGCTTCCAGCCACCACCACCCATGGCCCATCCCCCACATGATGCCCAAGCCTTGCTTGTTCGGGGCACTGCTTAGACCATGGGTGTCTTCCCACAGCTCCCACAGTCCAGACCACTCACCGCAGGCTGATATATGAACGTGTGAGTGGTCTGAGCCTGCCTACCTGGCTTGCCTAGACTCCTCTCCTCCATCCCACCATCCTTCACTCGTGACTCACAGCCTCTCCATCCCACCTCCTCTCTTCTCCATCCCACCATCCTTCACTCGTGACTCACAGCCTCTCCATCCCACCTCCTCTCTTCTCCATCCCACCATCCTTCACTCCCGCTTTACAGCATCCTTACGTCCTCCGCTCTCTTCTACAGCTCACCATCCTTTCCCCTGCACATATCTTGGTTTGGGATCATTATCCCATTACTCTGTTTTATTTTTATTTTATTTTTTTTGTTTGAATTTGGGTGTTTAGAGATAGCATCTCCTCACATAGGACAGGCTGGCCGGGAGCTCCCAATCCTCTTGCCTCAGCCTCCCAATTGCTGGGATTCCAGGTGTGCACCACTGCAATCACTATGTGAAATTGCCTTGCTGATTTGCTTCTAGACTTCTTGTTTAGCTGTTCCACCCCCCAGTCACCTCGAGGCAGGGCCTTGCTCACAGCAATGGCGCCCAGAAGTCATGAGTATTTATTGAGTGATGGGCTTCTCTGCAAGACTCAACGCTTGTAAAATACCTACACGCCCTCGCCCTGGCTCTCCCTCTCTGCTTCTTGCCCTTCAAATAACTGCTTTTCCCATGAGTCTACATGCATGACTCCCTGCTTTCCGGGGCCCTGGTGGTAGCCCTTCTCCTCTGCTTCCCACCATACTCTCCCGGAGCTCTTGGTTCTCCCCACAACCCCCACTCTGGGCCAGGAAAGACGGTTCTCTCTTTGGGATCCAGCAGCTCCTGGCAGAGGTAAGGTCAGCTCCCCAGCACGTAGCTCTAACAGTGACAGTGCATCAGTCCAGCTTTCAGCTTCTTTTCCACTACGACAGCACAGAGCTAAAACTCGTTTTTGTTTTTTTTTTAATCAGTCTGTAAATCTCTGCCTCAGATTTGTGGAGTGTTTGGTGTATTCAAATTTAGTATGAAGTCCTGAAATTATTGCTATTGTTAGCTCCAAGTCAACATCTTGCTGTTTGTTGTATATGTTCATATTTTCTTGGTTCTTTTTTTGCCTCTGTGTATTTTAAATATTTTATTGTGTTTCTGCTATTGGTTTCTTTTTGCTCTTCTTTCTTGTTTTATATTTAATGGTTGATTTATAGAAACAATTTGTGTCCTTAACTTATCACCGTCTACTTAGAATTAATCTAATGTAATATAATTGTATCAGCTCACATAATGCAAGAAGTTTATGCCAGCACATTCTCATTTATACCTACTCCTCTTCTCTTGTACATTTTATTTCCACAAGTTGTAAACTCCTTAACATTACTTCTTTGCTATAGTCAATTACATTTTCAAAAATTTACAGACAAGAGGAAAGGCATTTAAAAAAATTATTTATTTGAGAGAGATCGAGAATGGGCGCACCAGGGCCTCCAGCCACTGCAAACAAACTCCAGATGTATGCGCCACCTTGTGCATCTGGTTTACTTGGGTCCTGGGGAATTGAACCTAGGTCCTTTAGCTTTGTAAGCAAGCATCTTAACTGCTAAGCCATCCCTCCAGCCTGAAAGGCCTTTTATAATGACTGACTTTAAATATTTTTAGCTCTCTGTATTTCTTGAGCTAGGTCTTTTTCATCTGAAAAACTTTGCTATTTCTTAGAGCTCAGATCCACTGATGACTTTTATTTTCAGCTTTTGTTTTTTCTGCAAATGTGTTTATTTTGCCTGTATGTTTGAAGGATATTTCCCCGTATGTACAATTCTAGGTTAGAGGTTCTTATTTCCTTTCTCTCAATACTTTCCCTTGTTCACGTTGTTTCTAATGAAAAGTGGTTTCTTCCTGTTTTCCAACGTGTAATGTAGGTTTTGGCTCTGACTACTTTAAGAGTAATTTTTCACTTAAAAAAAAATTTTAGCCAGGCGTGGTGGAGCACGCCTTTCATCCTAGCACTCGGGAGGCAGAGGTAGGAGGATCACTGTGAGTTCTAGCCCAAGTCAGCCTGGGATAGAGTGAAACCCTACCTCGAAAAATAAATTTAGGGCTGGAGAGATGGCTCAGAGTTTAAGGTGTTTGCCTGCAAAGCCTAAGGACTTAGGTTTGGTTCCCCAGTACCCACATAAAGCCATATACACAAAGTGTATTGGAATTGGTTTGCAGTGGCTATTATTTATTTATTTGAGACAGAATGGGTATGCCAGGGACTCTAGCCACTGCAAATGAACTCCAGATGCATGAGCCACCTTGTGCATCCGGCTTTCCCTGAGTACTGGGAAACTGAACCTGGGTCTTTTGGTTTTACATGCAAGTGCCTTAACTGCTGAGTCATCTCTCTGGCCCTAATTTTGCATTTTTGATGCAAAGAATTTGACCACAATTTACTTATATTTATTCTTTGTGTTTTTCCCGCTTAGGGTTAATGAAATCATTTGAGTCTATAGATTATTTTCCATCATATTTGAAGGAAAATTGACAATCATTCTTTAAATATTGTTCTTGTTCAATCAACTCTAGTTCTCAAATTCTGGTTACACATATTAGACTGCTTGCTATTTTCCCAGTAGTCAGACTGTTCACTTTTAGGTCTTGTCCCTTTTTTCCTATTTTTTAAAAATTTTTTTGGAGTGCTGTGGATGGAACCCTGGGCAAGTACACGCTGAGCAAGTGTTTTGCCACTAAGCCACACCTCTAACCCTTTATCTTACTATTGAGTTTATATTTTAAGTTCTTTAATCTTTTCTCTTGAATGTCTAGTCTGCTTTGTAACCTATCCAGTGAACCTTTCATCTCAGATACGATATATTTCATTCCTAGAACTTCTATCTTTAAGTTTCTGCTCTTCTACTCATGTTCTACGATAAGTTCACAATTATATCCATCTATTCATTGAGATCATTAAAAGATATTTATAATAGCTGAATCCCTATGTGCTAATCACAGAATCTCTTGATGTTTGTTGGTTTATTTTTCATGGTTATAGTCTCATTTTCTTGTGGATCCCATGAATAAAAGCTTTTGATGTGACACATATTATGAATATATATGACTCAGAGCCTGGAATTTCACGTCTTCCTTTGAGGGGTTATGAATATTCTGGAAGGGAGCTAATGTACTAGTGAATCAATTGGTCCTCTGAGAGGGTTTTTGTATTTTATTTTAGACAGGGAAAGAGGCAGAGAGAGAATGGGCATGCCAGGGCTTCCTGCCACTGCAAATGAACTCCAGATGCGTGCACCACCTTGTGCATCTGGCTTACGTGGGTCCCGGGGAATTGAACCGAGGTCCTTTGGCTTTGCAGGCAAGTGCCTTAATTGCTAAGCCATCTCTCCAGCCCATCCTCTGAGAGTTTTATGAGGATGTGTGTCTGAAGTAATCCCTTCCTGGAGCTTGACTAGCTCTGTACCCTAAGGAGTGGCCTTTTCAGGACCTTAGTTGAGGATCTACTGTTTAGCAGGTCTTTCCACTGCAGATGACCATAGCTTGTGTGTCTCCATGTCCTGTGACTTTTGAAATCTGCCTTCAGCTCATTTTGTCCATAGGCATCGCTCCAGATCTTGTAGACTCTGCCTGGCCCTGTGCATTTGCTAGTTCAGTCTTTTTTTTTTTTTTTCCTTTTTAAATGAGACAGGATCTGTGATGGGCTATATTGATTGCCAACTTGACAAGTCCTAGAATCACCTATGAGGGATGATTTAGTTTAGTTTAGCCTCGGGGCATGTCTGCGAGGAATGATCTTGATTGGGTTAATTGAGACGGGAAGACATACTTTAACTGCGGTTGGCTCCATTCCATGGCTCAGAGTCCTGGGCTGTATGACGGGGACAGAGCTGGCAGAGCCGCAGCACCCATCGCTCTCTGCTGGATCCCTGTGGGCTGAATGTGACCAGCTCTGCCGGAAGCTCCTGTCACCATGTCTTTCCTGCCACCGTGGATTATAACATGGAAGTGTATAGTGAAACAGTCTCTTCCTCCCTTAAACTCATTTCTTGTCAGGTATTTTATCACAGTAATGAGACATAACTAAATCACTATCCCTGGCTGGCTGTGAATTTGCTATGTAGCTAAGGATGACCCACATAAAGCCAGAGGCACAAAGTGACACATGCATCTGGAGTTTGTTTGCAGTGGCAAGAGGCCCTGAGGCACCCATTTTCTCTCTCTCGCTCTTTGAAAATAAATAAATAAATATATTTAAAAAGGATTAACGGCTGTGTTTTATTTTCCATTTTTCTTGTGTGTGTGCATGTGTGTGTGTGTGTGTGTGTGTGTGTGTTAACAGGTGAGTGTGAATGGTGTAGCATGCATGTGGAGGTCAGAGAACAACCTGCGTGTGTTAGTCCTCTCCTTTTCGCCTTCTTTTGAGAAAGATTCTTTGTTTTCTGCTGGGTAGGCCCCCAAGCTTCCAGATTCTCCTGGTTCCTCCTCCCATTGTCATAGCACATTGGGATTACAGCATGACGTTGAACTTGGGTGAGCAGGCTTGCAAGCCTTTAGCCACTGAGCCATCTCCCCAGTCCTTCCACTCTTTCTTTTGTTTGATAATCAGGTGTGTGTGTGTGTGTGTGTGTGTGTGTTGTGAAGGTCTTGTTTAGATACGTTGGCCGCTTTTTTTCACGAATGCATGTGTTCTGGTAACCAGTCCACACCAGCACTCCCTGTTACAGGAATGTGGCTCGTTCCCTGTTACAGCCACAGGGTCCTCAGTTAGAAGAATCACTGTCTTGTCCCCATTTTCCATTTTTGGCACCCCCAAAAGCTGTATGTGCCTCTGTCCAGCAAAGCAAAAGGTCCTCAGAGTGCAGAGACAGCTACAGCATGGGAGAACATCTGCCAACAATACATCAGACAGGAACCAATACCTAGTCTATATAAAGGACTGCAAAATTAAGTACCACAAAGCAAATCATCCAATAAATGATCCGGGCCAATGAACGGGATAGTTCTGGAAAAAAGAAAAGAAATATCAATGGCCACTAAATAGTTGGAAAAATACTATCCTTAGTCATCAGGAAAATGCAAATTAAAACTGTTTTTTAAGCTTTTACTTTTTATTTTTTTATTTTTATTTTATTTTTATTTTTATTTTTTTTATTTTTATTTTTTTTTTTTGGTTTTTCGAGGTAGGGTCTCACTCTAGTCCAGGCTGACCTGGAATTCACTATGTAGTCTCAGGGTGGCCTCGAACTCACGGTGATCCTCCTACCTCGGCCTCCCAAGTGCTGGGATTAAAGGCGTGCGCCACCACGCCCAGCTCGCTTTTACTTTTTAAAAAAAATGTTTTGTTTATTTATTTGCAAGAGCGAGGAAGAGAGCAGTGAGAGGGAGAGAATGGGCACACCAGGGCCTCCAGCCACTGCGCACGAACTCCAGATGCATGTGCCGTCTTGTCCATCTGGCTTACGTGGGTCCTGGGAAATAGAACCAGGATCCTTAGGCTTCGCGGGCAAACGCCTTAACAGCTAAGCCATTTCCCCAGCCCAAATTAAAACAGTTTTGAGATTCCATCTTAGTCCAGTCAGAATGGCTAGCATCAAGAAAACAAATGACGGGCTGGAGAGATGGCTCAACGGTCAAGGCACTTGCCTGCAAAGCCAAGTGACCCAGGTTCAATTCCCCAGGACCCACATAAAGCCAGATGTACAAAGTGGTGCATGCACCTGGAGTTCATTAGCAGTGGCTAGAGCCCTGGTGTGCCCATTCTCTCCCTCCTTCTCCCTCTCTCTCTCTCTCTCTCTGCATATAAATAAATAAATATCAATAAATGCTGGCAAATGTGTGGGGGATAAGGAACCCTTATTCAGTGCTGATAGGCATGTATACTGATGCAAGCACAGTGGGAATCAGTGTGGAGGTTCCTTAAAAGGTAAAACTCAAAGCACCATGTGATCCAGCTATACCACTGCTGGGCAAACACCCCAAGGACTCTAAGTCAACATACCACAGAGATACTTGCATATCCATGTCTATTGCTTATTCCTGATAGTCGGGAAATGGAAGCAGCCTAGTTATCCATCAACACACAAATGAATAAAATATGGTAATATACACATTTTAAGAACAATGAAATCATGGCATTTTCAGGAAAATAGATGGAACAGTGACCATTATGCTAATAAGATAGAAATAAGATAGGTTCAGAAAGACAAATGGCACATGCATTCTCTCATAGCAGAACCTAGACATACAATGTGTGGGGGTGGGGTGAGCAGAGTGTATGATGAAAATAGAAAGGGGACCATGGAGGGGGGAGATTTTAAGGGAGGAAAGTCAGAATTCATGTGACCTGAAAGCAGATGAGAGGATTATTGGAATGGAAAATGGGTACCAGCAAAAAGAGGATAAGGGGATGGGAGCCGAGTGGGAGGGAGATAATGAGGGGAAAGTATGATATATATATATATGTACAGAAATGCTGTAATGAAACCCATGACTCTAATGTGAAAAATTCACAAGGAAGAAAGGAAAAGAGAGGGAGAAGAGAGGAGAGGAGAGGAGAGGAGAGGAGAGGAGAGGAGAGGAGAGGAGAGGAGAGGGAGAAGTTCCATGTATTCACATCAAATCAGTTGGGTTGGTCACCCTGTCACTTTCGGCGAGTGGACTATGTGTGTTTATTCAAGCAGTCTTCCTTCAATGGATATTTATGTTGTTTCCAATCTTTCCTTACTATAAATAGCTCTTCACTGAATGGCTTTTGGCATATTTTTGGCAGTGTATTTTTTTGTGTTGCATTAAAAAAATAAGATTGTTGATTTAAACATAAATGCATATGTAGTTTTCCTGGCTGTTGTTAAATTCTCCTCCATAGATTGTATAATTTTGCATTTCTACCAAGCAGAATTTTAGAGCCTGTTTGTTTAGAGACATACCCACAGAAGATTTTCTTGGGCTGGAGAGATGGCTTAGCGGTTAAGGCACATGCCTGCAAAGCCTAAGAACCCCAACTTGTTTCTCCAGGTCCCACATAAGCCAAATGCACAAGGGGGCACAGGCGTCTGGAGTTTGTTTGCAGTGGCTAGAGACCCTGGCGAACCCGTTCTCACTCTCCCCTCTCTCTTTCCCTCTCTCTGTCTTTCATAAATAAATCAATAATTTTTAAAAGATTTTTTTTCTTTTTTTGTTTTGTTTGTTTTTGTTATCTTATAGGCAATTGAGCGTAGGATCTCACTCATGCTAGGCAATCACCCTACAACTGAGTATAGCTCAAGTCTTCTTACTTGTTATTTAGAGGGAGGGTATCACTAAGTTGCCAAGATCCTCAGGGAGTAGTGAAATTCATGAGCCCTTCCGCCATCCATGATGGAATGCTTACTGGCCCAATCATGTGCAGGCCGCCGTATGTAGATAAAACACCATTGCTTCTCGGAATTCCAGCGTTCGTAATTAATTCCAGGCCACGTAATTAATGTCTGTAAGACAACGTTCCGCAGCACTCTTCCTCATCCTCTGGCTCTTACATCCTTCCCACCCCAACTTCCACAAGTTCCCTGGCCTTGGCGGGATGATATTGATGTTCCATTTAGAACTGAACACTCAATTTAGTCACTATTCTCAGCCCTTTGATCAGATAAGAGCCTCTGCAATAACCACCACCCACTGCAACAATAATCCCCTATGACTAGCATTGAGAGCAGCACTAAGCTATGGGAATAAATATGTAGAAGGCAGTTTGACAGGTAATCGTGTCCATTTAGTAAAACAACAGTGGTAGCTTCCTCACTAGGGCCTATGGCCTCCCCAGCCATGGACTTTTGACCAGGTTTACAGCACCAACTGTGAATTAGCTCCTGTAGAGCAGGCCTCAAATCTAGTCAGAAAGCACTTGCTTACTCCAATCACAGTCATGACACTATTGCACCAGCGGGCACACCTTGCCTGGTTGCTCTGAAAGGAACATACAGGGCCCACAGCTGAGTAAGACTGCTGATAACGCTCATAATTAGCGTATGATTTTTTTATACAATCTTAGTTTTGGTGGACCATTCCCCTTCTCCCTGCTCCCCATTAGATGACATTTAAAAAATATTATTTCTGAGCCAGGCGTGGTGGCGCACGCCTTTAATCCCAGCACTCGGGAGGCAGAGGTAGGAGGATTGCCTTGAGTTCAAGGCCACCCTGAGACTACATAGTTAATTCCAGGTCAGCCTGGGCCAGAGTGAGACCCTACCTCGAAAAAAAAAAAAAAAAAAATATATATATATATATATATATACATATATATATATATATTATTTCTTTATTTACACATATTTATAAGCAGAAAGAGAGAGAGAGAGAGACATGCCGGGGTCTCTTGCCACTGCAAGTGTTACTTTGTGCATCTGACTTTACATGGGTACTGAAATTGAACCCAGGCCAGCAGGTTCTGCAAATAAGTGCCTTTAACCACTGAGCCAACTCTTCAGCTCCCAAATGATATTTTTTTTAAGATTTTTTAAAAATTTTATTTATTTTTGGAGAGAGACACAGAGAGAGTCAGACAGAGAGGGAGAGGGAGACAGATAGAGATGGGTGCACCAGCAGTCTCTCAGCTGCTGTGAACGAGATCTAGATGTGTGTGCCCCCTTGTGGTCAAGTGCGGCATTGCGCCCTTGCATCACTTTGCATCTGGCTAAACGTGGGACCTGGAAATTGGAACCGCTGGACATTGGAACCAGCGTTCTTAGGCTTAGCATGCAGGCGCCTTAACCGCTAAGTCATCTCTCCAGCCCCCCAAATGATATTTTTTAAAAACTATTTTATTTATATTTTAGAGAGAGAGAGAAATGGGCACACCAGGGCCTTCAGCTGCTGCAAATGAACTCCAGATGCATGTGCCTCCTTGTGCATCTGGGTTACATGGGTCCTGGGGAACTGAACCTGGGTCCTTTGACTTTGCAGGCAAGTGCCTTAACCACTAAGCTATCTCTCCAGCCCCCAAATGGCATTTTTTTTTGTTGTTTTTTTTGAGGCAAGGTTTCACTCTAGCTCAGGCTGACCTGGAATTCACTCTGTAGTCTCAGGGTGGCCCTGAACTCATGGCGATCCTCCTACCTCTGCCTCCCGAGTGCTGGGATTAAAGGTATGAGCCACCACATCCAGCCAAATGACATTTTAAAAAATAATTATTTATTTATTTATTTGAGAGAGGGAGTGAGGAAGGAGAGAGAGGGGGAGAGAAAATGGGCACCACAGGGCCTCTTGCCACTGCAAATGAACTTCAGAAGCATGTACCACTTTGTGCATCTGGCTTTATGTGAGTACTGGAGAGTTGAACCCAGACTGGCATTTTTTGCAAGCAAGTGCCTTTAGCAGCTGAGCCATTTCCCCAGCTCAGATGACAGTTTTGATGTTCTTCTTCCACTGGGGAGTTGGTGACATACTCTGAGGGATCTGGTGGCTGAGGGGCTGCGTTTCAGCAGCTCTCCTGAGCTCTCTCTCCTGTGTTGCTTTCTCCAGAGAGCCTGCCTCGCTTTCTTGAACCCTGCTCTGCACACATCCTGTGGTTCATGCTAAGACTTCCCACCATACCTTTGATCTATTTCACCTTTCTGGGAAGACAGTTCTTTGAGAATGAGTTTTCATTCCAAATCACAATAGCAACGAAAACTAAGCTTAGCTAAAGGCTCTGGCTGGATGCTTCAACCAGGTCATCTCACAGTCTTGCCCAGTTGTCACCAGCTTGTCAATTCGAGTCCACATGCTTGTTTAGCAGCGACATTTTTACAAAAATGAATTTGTTGCCAGGTCTTAAAAATGAAGAGATTTGGGGGCTGGAGTGATGGTTTAGCAGTTAAGGCATTTGCCTGCAAAGCCAAAGGATTCCAGTTCGATTCTCCAGGACCCACGTAAGACAGATGCACAAGGGGCACATGCATCTGGAGTTCATTTGCAGTGGCTGGAGGCCCTGGTGTGCCCATTCTCTCCTTCTCCTCTCTCTCCCAGATTAATTAATTAACTAAAGATTATAAAAATGAAGAGATTTGGGGGCTGGAGTGATGGGTTAGCAGTTAAGGCATTTGCCTGCAAAACCAAAGGATTCCAGGACCTACGTAAGCCAGATGCACAAGGGGGCGTATGCATCTGGAGTTCGTTTGCAGTGGCTGGAGGCCCTGGTACGCCCATTCTCTCCTTCTCCTCTCTCTGTCAAATTAATTAATTAACTAAAGATTATAAAAATGAAGAGGTTTTACATATCAATAAAAATGTTAATAGACCCTGTGGTGGGGCTGGAGTCTGGTGAGTGAAGCGGGAAGTCCTGGATTTGGTCCCCAGTACTGCAGAAGCCCAGCATGACAGCAAACGTGATCCCAGCACTTGGGAGGCACAAGCAAGAAGATCAGAAGTTCAAAGTCAGGCTGGAGAGATGTCTTAGTGGTTAAGGCGCTTGCCTGAGCAGCCTAAGGACCTAGGTTCAATGCCCCAGAACCCACATAAGCTAGATACACATGGTGGCACATGCAGCTGGGATTCATTGGCAGTGGCTAGAGGCCCTGGAAGACCATTCTCCATCTCTCTCTCTCTCTCTTTGTCGGTTTTCATAAATAAATGAATAAATAAATAAATAAATAAATAAAATAAAATAAAAGAACTACATGAGACCCTGTCCCAGTAGCTCTTTGTTTCTTCTGTTCCCTGCCTGGCCCTGAATGTATTTAAGTCTGTGTTTCTACTCTTAAAGCTACGGGAGAAAGACAAATGATAATCCTGGCCCTGATGCATAATAGGTGGAATGAATAAATTCCCACTTAACAATCAGGTCTTGAGACTTGGGCTGACTTAGCAAAGGTCATGTGACCAGTGGGTGGCAGAGAAAGAGATGTAAAGGTGTTCTGCCCGCTGCACAGCCAAGGCCGGTGCTTGACAGCCGTCCAAGCTCTGGCCCATGTGTGCTCTCTCCCTATTAGCTGGCTAATGGCCCTGACTTGGTCTCGGGCCCTTAACTATCCTGGCTTGTCTCAGATGGAGCATTAGCAATCACCCCATTAACACAGACCCTGGGGAAGGAAGCCGCAGGCCCCGTGGAGAAATGGGCTCTGCCTGATTGCAGCTTTAGAATTGGGCTTCCATCTCTTTTCCTTCTTATTTCTCTGTTCAAGTAACTCCCTTAGGCCCTGTCAAATCTGCTGACAGTTGGCACCAGGGGATGGCAAGAAGACAGAATGAGGGTTGCTCCAGGCTAGGTGGGGACTTGTGCCCCTGGCTCAAGGCCTGTTTTACCTCAATAAAGGGAACAGCAGAGTTCACAGGGCACCCATTCTTTTAGATTCCTCCAGGATTCAAGAGTCACCAGATCCTCTCCCAGAGAAAGAACAGCTAATGGTACCAACCACTGTGCTGTTGGCCAAGGCTGGGAGAACTCCATAGAAATACTCCTGAATTCTGTAGGAGAAGCAGAAAAAGCTGGCAGGGACAGGGCACTGTGACAGAAGGATGGCCACGGTGGAAACACCTGCCTTAGGTAGGGTGGTCAGCAAGGGCTTCCAGCTGAGACCCAATGGTGAGCAAGCAGCGTTCTCCAGGAAGCGGTGGTGAGTGAAAAGAATCAGGCATATGTGAGAGCTGGAAGCAGCTGGTGGGCTGGAGTGCCAGGGGATACAGGAGCCAGGCCAAGCAGCTGGCAGGTACACTTGCTGTTAGCCATGTTAAACCCCCTGCACAGGGGGATGATGTGGAAAAATTGTCTTTGACCTGGGAACAGGATCTACCTAGGTAGAGAATCCAGAGTTCTGTTTTCTCCCTCTTCTGATGCAAACCACCAGGTAACAGTATACAGCCACGCATGCCAGGGGACACTGGAAGGCAGCACAGAGCCCTGTCAGCCCCAGCCAGCCCAGAATTCCCTTTCAGATCCTGCATGGAAACTAGAGAGAGTGAGGGCTGGGGAACATAGCGCAGTCGGTAGCGTGCATCCACAAGGCCGTGCGTTCAGTGAGCTCCTGTGATGCATAGAATGAGTGGAGCGGTACCTGCCTGTGACTCGTCACTGGGAAGGGGCAGGGAAGAGGATTTGGAATTTAAGGTTCAAGGTCATCCTTGGTTACAAAGCCAGGTTGCGGCCAGCCTGGGCTAAAAAAAAAAAAATGGCTGGAACAATGGCCTTGCTATTAAGGGTGCTTGCTTATAACCTGCCAGACTGGGTTTGATTCCTTAGTACCCAGGTAAAGAGACACACAAAGTGGTGCCTGTATCTGGAGTTTGTTTGCAGTGGCAAGAGGCCCCGGTATGTTCATTTCTCTCTCTCTCTCTCTCTCTTCTCTCTCAAGTAAATAAATAAATAATTAAAAGAGTTTTTTTACAATCTAATAAAAATAAATAAATAAAACATACAAACACACAAACAAACAGAACCATGCTAGGGGAGACAGTTCAGTCAGTGAAATGCTTGCACAGCAAGCGTGAGGCTCCTGGTTCGGATCCCCAGAACTCACACAAGCACCAGGAGTGTACCTGGGATGGAACTTAGGGTGGTGCACGTCTATGCTCCCAACACTCAGAAAGCAGAAGCTGGAGGAGCCCTGGCACACGCTGGCCACATAGACTAGCCGGATCAGTGAGCAACCCGGTCCTAAAACAAAAATAGGCTGGCATATGCTGTGTCTGAACCATGACCAGCATTTACAAAGCACCTGCTAACACCCGGTATAGAAGCATATGGGAGGCCACAGCTCACAGCAAGTCTATGCAGTAGGAATGTCAGCATCCCCACATGCATTGAAGAAGGCAAGTGAGGTGTTTGGCACCCTGTCCAAGATCAGGCACTTAGGCAGTCTTAGAGCTGGGACTAAATTCACAATCCACCTTTAGATTAAGTAGTGTTTTTACTTTTTTTTTTTTTTTTTTTTTTTTTTTTTTTTTGGGAGAGAGACACAGACAGAGACAGACAGAGAGGAGGGAGACAAATAGAGATGGGCGCACCAGCAGTCTCTCAGCTGCTGTGAATGAAATCCAGACGCGTGTGCCCCCTTGTGGGCAAGTGCGGCATTGCGCCCTTGCGTCACTTTGCATCTGGCTAAACGTGGGACCTGGAGATTGGAACCGGCGTGATGATGCTGCAGGTTTGAAGAGCAGCAGAGCCCTTCTCGGCTCTGGATGGGTTTAGCTTAAGGGTTAGAGTGCCAGACACTCAATGGTCACTAGAACTCCCTAAGCCAGTGGCTCTCAAGTTGGTTGTCTTGTAATTTGCAAAGAATCATCAGGTGCTGACGTGGGAGGACCAGGTGAGCATGGCTTCATTCTATGCTCAGGAGAAAGCTCCTAGGCTGGCAGGGGCCCCAAGCAGGTGACCACCTGGGGGACTTGGACCAGTGGTTCGGGTAACCTCAGGCATGTAAATTAGGCATCAAGTCAGGGTGGATTAGATTGGTTACTCTGAATGTGTGTAAAGGTTGCACACACATTGTGGAATGCATATGTAAATTCTGCACCAGGTCAGGGTGGATTGGATTGGTTACTTTGAATGTGTACGGGGGTTTCTACCCTTAAGGATACACATTATGCATCAGGGTGGACTGGCTAATTCATGTGTATTGGAGGGGGAGGGGCTCCTGACAAAAATGGAGCAGGAGCTCAAGGGCTGTGTAGCAATTACCTTTTCCTTGCTAAGCCAAGACACCTGACTAGAAGCATTTTATGGGAAGTCGGGATTTATTTCAGTTGACAGTCTGCAGGGGACGTCTCATCATGGCAGGGAAGATATGGCAAAGCAGAAGTTGGGCGTCATATCTTGTTACATCAGCTGCGAGGCAGTGTTTCCGGTTTTAAGCCTTCCATGGCTCTGGAGGGGCTTGTCTTAGGGGGTAGGGCAGTCAATGGTCATTAAAACTCCACAAGCGTGTTGTCTTGTGACCCATGAAGAATGGCAAGTGCAGACATGATACAAGGGTAGATTAAAGAAAAGCTTGTTAGAAAAGAAAGTGAAAGAAAGGCAGAAAGTGCAAATAAAGCAGAAAGTGATTTGGATCAGGGATTTTTATACTCTTCGGGACGTATATTAAGTGTCAACTTGGGGTTGATTGGATTGGTTCATCCGAATGTATGTTGGGGGGGGCAGGGTTTCTGTTAGGTTAATATGCTAGACAAAGGGTTGATTACTTTGTAGGTGTTAGGTCAGCTGACATCTTGGTGAGTCTGTCTAAATCAGGCCTTTTTGGCATTTAGTTCCTAGATGCTACTTTCTGAGCTATTATAAAATCTATGTGCTCATTGGCTCCGTCAGGCCATGCAAATATTGACTTCTTGTTATGGGGCCTGGAACGCTGACTAGCTGCTGACAGAATGGGGCAGTCTTACTCCCTGTCAGTAGCGATAAGATTGAGCAAGCCCTGCACACACAGTGGGCTGGACTAATACTCCCCAAGGTCCGCCCCCAGTGACGCACCTCCTCCGGGCAAGGCTCCTCCTTCCAAAGGCTCCACTAGCTGGGGATGGAATATGAAGGCTGGTCACAAACACAGGAGGCTGTGGGGAACAGTCATTCTCAAACCACTATAGGTTTGGTGGTCAGACAACACCTTGGTGAGTCTTTTTTGGAGTTCAGTCCTTGGACTCTGTTTTCTAAATTGTCCTTAGTGATATTCCTCTTGGGCGGGTAACCCTATAACTACAAAATAGGGGCTGCCTTAGTCCTACTTCCTATCGATACAGTGATGCAGGCTCCACAGGAAAACCCCTCCCCTATCTTTTCTAACTTTGAGAGGTCACCTGTATCACTTTGGCCTCTGTCTAGTCACACCTCCTCTCTATCCCTCTTCTCTTCCTCTTCCAAGATCTTCCCACCTGTTGTACTTTCCTTCACGTTGCTGGGACAAAACATATAACCAAAAGCAGCTGGTGGGAGAAAAGGATTTATTTTGGCTTTCAGTCATGGAAGTTCCATGATGGCAGGAAAAGATGTCAGAGCAGAGGCTGGACATCACCTCTGCCACAGCAGGTGGAAGACTGAGCTGACTTTTGGCAAGGAAACAATTTATTATAACCCAGCCCTGAAAAGACAGAGACTCCCCTTCTCAAACTTCTCATTCGGGGGGAGGGGGCCTCAGGGAGCAAAGAGCTCTTTGGGGAGAATCAAGGAAGTGACAGAGAGACAAAAGAAAGGGAATCATGCATTTGTAGGCATCTACAGAAATATGCCTTCTGTCTCCTTCTCTGGAGGGAAGCCCACAGTGGACTTGTCTATCCCCAGCTGGTTAGTCAGAACCCGAGGAAGGGCTGCTCTTCAGCCAGAGGGGTTGGGGGACAGAGGCCAAAGGAAGGGCTAGGGGCAAGTGGCAGTTTCAAGGGAGGCCATTCTTCTCAGCATACTGAACTTATCTGCTGGATAAGGAATCTTAAGGTGGTAAAGAGCACCCTGGGTGAAAATCTAGAGCCCCAGGTCTTGGTCCAGATGATGCTTGGACTCACGGTGGGACCTTGAGCCATCCGCTCTCTCTCGGGGCTGTGAGTGGATATAGCAGATGACCCATTCATTTCACAGTGGCCTGTTGGCCTCTACTTCATGTGACTCTTCAAGCAACCCTAAAGCCTGAGGTTCTTCTATATAGCCCCAGGGGAAATGATCATGTCTTCTGAGAAGGTCCTCACGGTCCGTTCCTTCCTTTCTTTCCTTCCTGTCACATGGTCTTTGGATCTTCCATATAGAATAACCTTTAACTCCAGTATCGATTCTCCAGTCTTCTCAGGTCGTGCCCTCCAACTCTCAATTTCCCTTTAAGTACTGGAAGTTTGAAAACCCTGTTTGGAAAAGAAAAAGGAAAAGAGAAAAGAGATTGGCCACACAATTCCGAGGGCGAGGCTGATCAAGGAGCTATCCAGGGGGCTTCAGGCTAAGTACGAGGGAAGAAGTCATAGAAATTCCTAGGGACTCATTTCCAATAGGAACCCACCTGTTCTTTCATTTGTGTGTGATAGCTGTTCAAGCCATGGGTTCTTGCTAACTACTGAGAAGAAAAAGCACAGGGCTGGAGAAATGGCTTAGTGGTTAAGGCACATGTTTGTAAAGACTAAGGACCCAGGTTCAATTCTCCAGGTCCCACGTTAGCCAGATGTACATGGTGGCTCATGCATCTGGAGTTCATTTGCAGTAGCTAGAGGCCCTGGCACGCCCATTTTTTCTCTCTCTCTCTAATAAATAAATAAATACAAATAAAATCCTTTTGAAAAAGCACAGAACAAAACAGTTTTAATTTTTGGACAAACAAGAAGCCTGCTCTTTATAGAGAGAAACCCAGCAGGCCTTTTGAGCCCATATTTTCAAGTAGCCAAACAATTTTTTCCCCAGTAGCAACCTTAAAGCTAATCTTTATTGTTATGATCATCTATTAACATCTGCTCTTCCACACTGCATGATATGTATGGTACTTATTCCATTTGATACATGTCGATTATGCATCTACTTTATGTTGGGTGCTGTGTCAGACACAGGGGATAAAGTAATAAGCAGAAAAAAATAAACAAAACCACTGCCCTCCAAAAAAAAAAAAAAAAAAAGAATACTCACTCGAGCAGCTTGTATTGACAGAAGGGACAGAGGATGAGAGTTGTCAGCTCAGCGTGCGGCTCCCACCTCGAAGGAAACAGGAGATAATTTATTCTGAGCCAAACATGAATGGCCATGGGGCCTGGGGACACAGATTTAGATGGTCCTGCATAGCATGTTCCCATGATGCAACAGTTCTTTGCATGTTTTATGGTCACAGAACAAAAGGAAATTATGAATCAAGACACTTACCACATACATAGGTGGGAACATTGGGAAGGAGGTTACAGCAAAGCAGGCACGTCTGAGGTGCAGGTCTCACGTGCTACCCGATGACATGCTGAGGTTCGGGGCTGGCAGAAGCTGGGGTCCGCTCAGTTATTCCATCCCAAAGGTTTTACCTGAGATTTCAAAGGCTGTGAGGTCATACACAGGTGGGCAGTGGATGGTGACTAAGGGGACTGATGAAAGCCGGCGATGATGTCACTGAGGCTCTGCAGTGTTGCAGTTCTCCATAACCACGAAGTTCTGGGTTCACAAATGAGTCTTTTTCTTTTTCTTCAGGGAGCTTCAGTCCATACCACATAAACCCACAGAACATGACGCCGTAAGACAGATGCCGTGAAGAAAGAGAGTTCATGGCAGGACACTGTGAATTTGATTAAGGGTCAGTAGAGTTGGCTCCAAGGAATCCTTTTCAGCCAAGTTCTGAAGATGAATGAACTGGGAGAAGGAGGCCATGTGAGGGGAGCAGGGCCAGGCGCTAAGGGAGGAGGAAGCCGTGCAAGGCGAACAGCCTTGGAGAAGGGCAGAGGGAAGGGAAGAGGGCAGGAGAAGCACCAGGGACAGGGACTTCCCAGCTTGCTTTCTTTTCTCCCTCACCTTTCCTTCCTTCTTGGTTTACTTCCTTCCTTCCTTCCTTCCTTCCTTCCTTCCTTCCTTCCTTCCTTCCTTCCTCCCTTCCTCTCTTTTCTCTCTTTCTTTCTTTCTTTCTTTCTTTCTTTCTTTCTTTCTTTCTTTCTTTCTTCCTCTTCTTTTTTGGAAGAGGGTCTCATGTAGTGCAAGCTGGCGTTGGCTTCTCTATAGCACCCAGGCTGTCCTTGCTTTTCCCATCGTTCTGCCTTTGCCTGTGCACTGCTGGGATCACAGATCACGACATCTGCTTTACATGGTGCTAGAGACTGAACCCCTGAACCTCGCGCATGCTCAGGTTCTGAAGATGTTAAGCCAGAAGGAAGTGGGAGAAGGAGGCCATGCAAGGGGAGCAGGGCAAAGACATCTCACAGAACTGGGGTTCCAGGTAGATGTGACCATGCTCAGCTATTTATGTGGGGACTGGGGAATAGAACTTGGGACAAATGAAGCATTCTTCCAACTATGTTACCTTTACAGCCCAAGTTTTGTGCTTCTTAAATTCATCAATAAAGTGACAAGCTAGTCTTCAGCATGCTCATCAAAAAAACGGGTATAAAACTAGCCTCCCTGCAGGTATGTGTGAGGTCTCCCTGAGATAAAGTAGGCACACTCACTCCAGAACCTGGTTTGTCACTGTCCTTGAATAAAGAGATCAGTGAGGGTTTGGGGATGTTGGTTTTGTTTTTCAAGCACATGTGCATGCATATGTGTGTGTGCATATATGTGTGCAGATGTAGGAGTCCCGGGTACACTCACATGGAGGATAAAGAATCCTTGAGATTGAGTCGCTCCGTGAACCTGGAGGCTGCTGTTTCCGTCAGACTGGCTGGCCAGCACACTCCAGAGATCCTTCAGCCTCCCTTCCTCATAGAACTGGGGATTTCAGGTGTGTGTGACCATGCTCAGCTGTTTATGTGGGTGCTGGGGAATAGAACAAGTGCTCATACCCACTAGGCCGTCTCCCCAGCCCCACTGTGTGCAAGGAGTGCTCTTTCCTGGGTGTGTGTTGAGTGATTCATATTAACTGTCAACTTGATTGGACCTGGAATCATGTAATAGCCAAATTAGTAGCCAAAATGTCTGTGAAGGTGCTTCTAGATTAGTTTAATTCAGGTGAGAAGATGTACTCTAACTGGACAGCACCGTCCCACACACTTCAGTTCCTGGGCTGAATAAAACCGAGAAAGTGAGGGCTAGAGAGATGGCTCAGTGGTTAAGGTACTTGTCTGCAAAGCCTAGGGACCCAGGTTCGATTCTCCAGGACCCATGTAGAGCCAGATGCACAAGGTGGTGCATGTATCTGGTGTTTGTTTGAAATGGCTGAAGGCCCAGGTGTGCCCATTCTCTCTGTCTCAAATAAATAAAATAAATTAAATTTTTTTAATTTAAAAAAAAAAAGGCAAAAGTGAGCTTTGAACCAGCATTCATCACTCTTTGCTTCCTGACTATGATGCCTTTGAACTGTAATCCAAAATCAACCCTTCATCTCTCTAGTCACTTTTGCCAGGCATTTTGTAGAAGCAAGAAAAGTAACTAATATGGGGAAGGGGGGTGGAGGGGTATCAGATTTTCTCTGTGCCCTGAATAGCTTCTACCACTGTTGGGGAGTCACATCTGCTAGTTTTAGGGGTGCTCTCACCTCGTGGGTGTTGGAGTAAGCTGAGGATAGAGCAGGCTTCCTTTACAATCAGGAAGGCTGCTTAGAGAGGGAGGTGTCACACACATCAATAGGAAACGCTATGTTCTAATGAGGCAGGGAAGCAAGGGTCTCCCTCAGAGCACAGGGGAAGCCAAGAAGCCCATGCTCTCAGGCTCTCCTGCCCAGGTGCAGGAGCTTGGAGGTGTGCTTCTCTCATTAATCCAGCTGTGAGCAGTTTTTACACCAGCTGTCCTCCCCTCCCCGAGCCCCTGAGGAATGAGACAGAGTCTGGAAACAACATCATTAAATTGCTGTCTAGAAGGAGTCTGCCGTGGATGCCTGGCGGACAAGGCGCTAAGAAGAGCGCAGAGCAAGCTGAGCCCTAGGCAAGGACAAGCAGAGCCCGGAGATGGATTCCAGCCAGTTCTCTGCCACCCTGGGGAACAACTGTGGACAAGTTCCCTCTCTTCTGGGCCTTGCTCTCCACACCTGTAAAAGCAAAGATGGGTGTCTGTGACATTTCTTTTATTATTTTATTTAATTTATTTATGAGAGAGAGAAAAAGGGCAGATAGAGAGAGAAGGAGAGAAAGAGAAAAAAATGAGTGTGCCAGGGTCTCTAGCCACTGCAAATGTACTCCAGATGCATGTGCCACCTTGTGCATCTGGCTTTACATGGGCACTGGGGAATTGAACCCGGGTCCCTAGGCTTTTCAGGCAATGCCTTAACCACTGAGCAATCTTTCCAGCCCAATCTCTATAACATTTTTTGTTTTTTAAGTTTTATTATTTAGTTTTTATATGTATTGTGTGTGTGCATGCACGCACGTGTGCACATGCACAGATGGGGGTCAGAGGTCAACATCAGGTGTCTTTTTGAATCTTTCTCCACCTTATTTTTTGAGACAGGGTCTCTCCCTCAACCTGGAGCTCACCTTTTCAGCTAGACTAGCTAGTCAGCAAACACTGAGGATCCTCCTGTCTCTACCTCCCCAGCCGGGGGATTACAGGTCCACACTGCCCCACCCACCTGGCTTTTCTATGGGTATTAAGGATCTGACTCAGACCCTCCTGCTTCTGTGGCAGGAACTTTACTTCATGAACCATCTCTCCAGACCCTTATTTCCATGAAATTCAGTGTTTCTAAAAGAAAACTGAAATGGCTCCGTCACCCCACCCTCTGTTAAATTTTGGGGCACATGGAGGTAATTTTTAGGTAACTCTGACCCTTTGGCTCCCCCCCCCAAAAAAAAACCCTCAATATTTTTACATGCAAAACCCATACAGCTGCAACCACAGCTCATTTGGGGATGTGTGTGTGTGTGTGTGTGTGTGTGTGTGTGTGTATTTATGTATATGTGTATATGTGTAAATTTCTTTTTCTTTAATTGCCTGACTATAGTGAGCTAATTGACTTCTTCATTTTCATTTATTTCTAAGAAGTGATCATGTGATCATGAGAAAGTCATTAAAGCTTTTCAAGGTTCCTTCCCTTGTGTTCATACAAAACATAGCTCTCTCAAATAAGATATAGTCAATTCTCAGCCTAATCCAAGAGGCCATGGCCCAGGAACATGGATTCAGTTTGTTCTGAACGATGTGTTCCCTTCTTGGTTGTTTGTTTGAGAGCGACAGACAGAGAGAGAAAGAGGCAGATAGATAGAGAATGGGCGCTGCAAACAAACTCCAGGTGCATGCACCACCTTGTAATCTGACTTATGTGGGTCCTGGGGAATTGAGCCTCAAACCAGGGTCCTTAGGCTTCACAGGCAAGCGATTAACCACTAAGCCATCTCTCCAGGCCCTATCTGTTCCATCTTGAAGCATTTCCATGAATTGTAGTCACGGAACCAAAGAGAGACAGCCGTGTCCATTGGTGACAGCATCAGGTAGGCAGGTTAGCAGGTTTCAAAGCAGGGAAGTCTCTGCTGTGGGTTGTAGCTGCTAACTCATGACATTCTTAGCTTTGGGACTGGTGGAAGCTAGTGATCTGTTAATGCATTCCAAAAGTGTTCCCTGATGGTGAAAAGACGGTTGTGTGGGGGAGGGGGGTGCGGAGGGAGGCTACAGACTTGGCTCCATGGATAAAGGGCTTACTAAACACGAGGACCCGACTTGGGACCCCCACCACACCAGATGTGATGGAGTGCACCTGCAATCTAGCACTGGGGTGGTAGAGACTAGAACCTGCAGGGCCTGCTGGCTGGCTAGTCTAGCTGAATCGGTGAGTTCCAGATGTATGGAATGCAGTGTTTTCTGGGATATGTCTGTCTTACATAAGATCAAACAACTTCTCTAATAATGTGTCAGCCAGCCTCAGCCATAGGCTGAGGGGCCTGGGGAAGAGGTGGACGTGTCCCTCTCAGTGGGGCAGCTGGCTCCCGGGACTGTAGGCAGCACTGCAGGTCCCTGTGTTGCCGGTCTGATTTCTTTCTTTCTTTTTTTATTTTTATTTTTTTCAAGAGAAACCAGTCAGATAGTTGTGCTTGATTTACATATACTAGCTTGCAGCTTTTTAAAATGTAATACTGTATAGCCCAAATTCAGACATGACTTCCCCCTGGCTCCTTTCTCCCTCATCCTTTCCTCTAATGTTTGAAAGCTGAGGTGGGCTGATATCCTCCACCCACGAGCTGAGCATGCAGGGCACACAGAGCCCAGCAGAGCCTTGAGGCAGGGTTCGGGAATGACTCAAGGCTTCCAGGCAGCAGAACTGCCCGTCCCCTCACCCCAAGCCTTCAGTGCTTCCCTCTTCCTAAGACATAGTTACAGGATGCCTTTGAGTTGCATGGTGCCTTACAAGATTCCAGAACAGAATAACCCTCCATACAATATAATTATAGCCTCAGATAGAATCTCCTTTGTGGTTAAATACTTGAGCTGCTAAATATTTTAAGCTAAAATGGTGGGCGGTCATTTATTTTAACACACACAAGATTAATAGTTACAAATCTACTGGAAAGTTCCTTTTTTTGGCATGTATGTATGCATATTCATGTGTGTGGAAGTCAGTCTCCAGTGTCTTCCTCAATTGTTCTTCACCTCAGTTTTTTAAACATATATATATATATATATATTTTTTTTTTGGTTTTTCGAGGTAGGGTCTCACTCTGGCCCAGGCTGACCTGGAATTCACTATGTAGTCTCAGGGTGGCCTTGAACTCTTGGTGATCCTCCTACCTCTGCCTCCTGAGTGCTGGGATTAAAGACGTGCGCCACCACACCCGGCTCTTAAACATATATTTTATTTATTCATTTATTTATTTATTTATTTATTTATTTATTTGAGAGAGAGGGAAAGAGGCAGAGAGAGAGAGAGAGATAATGGGCACGCCAGGGCCTCCAGCTACTGCAAATGAACTCCAGATGCATGCACCCCCTTGTGCATCTGGCTTATGTGTCCTGGAGAATCAAACCAGGATCCTTTGGCTTTGCAGGCAAATGCCTTAACTGCTAAGCCATCCCTCCAGCCCTTCACCTCATTTTTTGAGACAGCATCTCTCATCGAACTAGAGCTCACTAAATAGACTAGCTGGCCAGTAAGCCCCAGGGGTTGGCCCGTCTCCATCTTCCCAAGGCTGGGATTACAGGAGCACACCACTATCAGCTTTTACACAATGCTGTAGCTGTCTTCTCATTTTCGGGACAGAACCCTCAACCAGAAGGAGCTTATGGAAGGAAAGGATTTATTTCAGTTTACAGTTTCAGGGGGCGTTTCATCAAGGCAGGGAAAACACCTTGACAAGTACCAGGCAGGTGTCCCACATCCACAGTGACAGCAGGGAAGTAGCTTGGAGCCGAGTTATATTCCTGCAAAGCCCTCCTCCAGCAACATGCCTCCTCCAGCAAGGTTCCACCTCCCAAAGCCCCCAAATTGCCACTGGCTGCAGACAGAGTGTTCAAAGCACACGCACTGAGCTGGAGAGATGGCTTTGCGGTTAAGGTGCTTGCCTGCAAAGCCTAAGGACCCATTTTCAACTCTCTAGATCCCACGTAAGCTAAGACGCACAAGAAGATGCAAGCAAGCCCGCAAGGTTGCACATACGCAAAAAGGTGATACACGTCCGGAGTTCAATTGCAGTGGCTGGAAGCCCTGGCACACCAATTTTCTCTCTCTCCCTCTCTCTCTCATTAAAAAAAACAAACAAAAAAAAAAAAAACATGGGGACTAGAGAGATGGCTTAGGGTTAAGGCGCTGCCTCCCAAGCCTAAAATGCTGGTTCCAATCTCCAGCGGTTCCAATCTCCAGGTCCCACGTCTAGCCAGATGCAAAGTGATGCAAAGGCGCAATGCTGCACTTGACTACAGGGGGCACACGCATCTGGATTTTGTTCACAGCAGCTGAGAGACTGCTGGAGCACCTATCTCTATCTGTCTTCCTCTCCCTCTCTCTCTGTCTCTCTCTGTGTCTCTCAAAAAATAAAAAAAAAAAAAAAACCATGGGCCTATGGTGGACATTTTGTTCAAAGCACCATATGTGGGTTCAACTCAGGTTCTCATGTTTTCACCACAAGTACTTTACCAACTGAGCCGTGTCCCCAGCCCTACTGTGATTCTTATCTCACTCTGGTCCAGGCTGACCTGGAATTAGCTAGACTCAGGGTGGCCTCGAAACAATCCTACTCTGCCTCCCGAGTGTTTAAAGCCCCCCTCCTTATCAGGAGGACCCAGACTGTACTTCCGGGTTTCAGAACTGTGGAGAGCTTGACACTGTCTTCTGAAATCTCCCACCTTGGGATGGTTCCTGGACCTGTATTTCCTTCCCTTTAAATTCTAGTGCAAGCCAGCTCGGCCCTCCTGTGGGGTAGCCTTTTGCTTGGGCAGGCTCTCTGCCCATCGGGAAGCCTACTCTGCTCCACTCCATTCTAAGAACCTTGTCAGGGGTGGCTGGCATTGCCCTGCCAGTGAATCACTTCTGCAAGTACAGCTTCCACTTGGGCATGAGGTCTCCTGCCGCGGAAGTCCAGGCTTCTCAGTCCTAGCCCCAACTTCCTATGCCTGACTGGGGTTACCATAATTTCTTTTCCCTCAATTGCTTCCTCTCAAAGGCATTTGCATTTAAACAAGAGTTTGCTCCCCTGCTGGCTGCCTTCCCCTTCTTTGATTCCACTGCAAAGGCAGCCTGAGTCTGTGGCATGTTGGTGTCTGGCTGGGCTCCATGGCAACAGCCAGGGAGTTGAATGGTGTGAACTTCACCTCTTTCCTTTTGCAGAGACGATTGGCAGGGAAGACACATTTAGGAGAAATTTCAAGGAAGTGAAAACAAAACTATTTGTCACCCCTGGGTCTCCTGTGCCTGATTCAAGAACCTGTGGCTAGATTGCAGTGAGTCATCTCCGGAAAGGGGGAGGGGGTGGGCAGGAGTTGGTGGATGATAAACACGTGGTTACCTCACTCTCCGGATGAGGCTAGGTCCGTCCTAAGTGGCTCTGAGGATGTCGGCAGATTTGGAGCTTCAGGAGCTCACCTACTGGGTGACGTTTTAAAGCCAGAGCACGGGGCTCTCTCAGGAGGCTGGTGCAAGGAGCAAGGAAGAGAAATTTCCACGTCTGCCTGTCACCAGCCAGCGCCATGGTGATGCTTCCCTTGGGGTCTTGCACACTGCTGCTGTGTGGCTATCTCCTAAGATCAGAAACCCTCTTTCTCAGAGGGAGGATAGAAGAGGGTGGAGGGGAGGTTATGAGACTCAGGATAAAACTTACAAGATCCAGGAAAAAGTTACAAGACTCGTGCGGCCCCTTTCCAAGTTCATAAAAGCAGTAAGGGTTGCTCAGAGAAGAGACTGTCTTTGATGGAGCTGTCTGCAGGTTGGACAGGAGGTTCTGGGGCTTTGTAGTGATGCAACTGCCTTTGAGTCACCCATGATCCTCTAAGCAACCCCAAGAAATTTATTGGTTCACTAAGCTAGACTTGGGCCTTTGGTCTGCCACCTGTGCCCTATCTGGGGTGAATTAATTTACATGTCTCCCCAGGAAAAGTCACGTGACAGTCGCTGAGGGGGTGTGGAACCCATCCCAGGAGGCTTAGCTCACCTTGCATTCCAGTAGCCAGGGAAGTTCAAAGTTCAGAAAGTGTTCAAGCTTCAGTGTCAGACAAAGCTGGGCTAATGTCTTACTGTATCATATACAAAGTTTTGGCTTACATACGCCAGGCATGGTGGCGCACGCCTTTAATCCCAGCACTCGGGAGGCAGAGGTAGGAAGATCACTGTGAGTTTGAGGCCTGCTTGAGATTACACAGTGAATTCCAGGTCAGCCTGGGCTAGAGTGAGACCCTACCTCGAAAAACAAAACAAAAAAAAAAAAAAAGAAAAAAAAATTTTTTTTGGCTTACAGTCTCAAAAGGGAACTTAATGGTGGCAAGGGAAAATATGACATGAGTAGGGGCTGGACATCACCTCCTTGCCACAGCAAGTGGAAAACACCAGGAAGAGATTAAGCCAAACTTTAGCAAGAGGGAACTGGCTATAATATTCCTAAGCCCACCTCCAAAAACGGCTCCACCTCCAAACTTGCCATCAGCTGAGAATACATGAGTCTATGGGGGACATCTGATTCAAACCACCACACTCACCATTATTCACACCCTACTCTTCCCAGGCACTTAGCAGTGTGCATAGGATTATTTTTTTTCCTACCCTGTGAGACATGTTGGGTTGTAATTTGGCCATGTATGACTTCTTGGAGCCAATGGACTGTAAGGAACTTAGCATGAGCAGAAGCCACAGAGGCTTCCAGATCTGGTTTGACTGTCTTCACCTGTGAGCTGTCATTGAGACACCATGTATTTATAGTGTTGGCTCTAAGGAGAACAAGGACCCATGTAGAGCATGCTGGAACCCAATCATCACCCTGGAAACAGTCTACAGTTTGAAGCTGAGCCCCTCCCGAACGGGTGGGGGAAAGCTGGGAAGTAGAAGAAGAGTCTCTTGAACTTCTGAACCTCTTGCCTCCACTTCCAGAGTGCTGGGATTGTAGCATGTGGTGCCATCATACCCATTTTATGTGGTGTTGGCATTCAAACCGAGCGCTCTGTGCATATGACGTTAGCACTCTACCTTCTACCAACCGAGCTACATGCCCAGCCAGCACCAGCGCAGAACTGGGATTACAGGAGCATACTACCAGGCCTGGCTCTTTTTACATGGGTTCTGGGGCTCAAACTCAGGTTCTCATGCTTATGAGGCAAACACCTTACTGACTGAGTTCTCAAAGTTTTCTTTCATGGGGTAACAGGAGCACATCCTAGGCAGTGGCTGCTCGTAACCCTTGCAGTTGTGAACTCTGAATGGAACCTAGAGATATGCTATGGTTTATTTGGGGCTTGTCTGAGTATGTCTCCTAAAGGACCATTGTGATTAAAAGCTAGCTTGGAGCTGGGCGTGGTGGTGCACGCCTTTAATCCCAGCACTCAGGAGGCAGAGGTAGGAGGATCGCCGAGAGTTTGAGGCCACCCTGAGACTACATAGTTAATTCCAGGTCAGCCTGGGCCAGAGTGAGACCCTACCTTGCAAAACCAAAAAAAAAAAAAAAATAGCTAGCTTGGTCCCTAGGGGAGTAAGGCATGCCCTTAGAAGGGACTGTAGGATCAAAGTCAGTACCCAACCCCCTCTCTCTGTTCCCTTCTTGTTGCTAGAACAAAGCACCCCACCAGAAGCAGCTTATGGAATGGAAGGGTTTCTTTCCATCTTACAGTTTCCCAGGGAAGTTTCCTCATGGCTGGGAAAGCACAGCAGGAGCAGACAGCTGGTGTCACCTCGTCCCATCAGCAGGGAGGAAGGAGACAGAGTCAGTTGAGTGCAGCAAACAGGGCTGGATTATAATGCTCCAAGGCCTGCGCCTGGAGGCACTCGTTCTCCAGCAAGGCTCCACCTACCATAGACTCCATCACTTTCCCAAACAGTATCACCACCTGGGCACTAAGCATCAAAACCCATGGAGGTTATGGGTACGTTTTTACATTCAAACCACCACCCTCTGACTTCTTCTTGAACATCCACACACGTGTCGTTGGGCTTTGCCATGGATGTGATTATAGCCATGAACTTGGTTGGTACAAACAAGTCTTCCAAATTCTCCAAAATTATGAGCTAAGGTAAACTTTTTTTTTTCTTTATAAGGTTACCTGCTTCAGGTATCCCATTCCATTACTACCAAGGTGCCAAAGTTGAATGTTTGCTCCACATCAGGCATTGCCCTTGTGCCAAAATCTTACTCCTATAGAGGAAGATAGAGACAAGAGGCATGATGAGCAGGGCTTAGAAGCCCTGTGAGAGGAATGGTGGGGCACCCCAGAGAGATCCCACTATAGGGAGGCAGCACTTCTCATTGGTGGAGGGGACAGGTAGGTTTTGTAGAAGCTTGAAGTTCCGATGCCCTGGTAATGCGTAGGCTGTTCCTTGCTCTTTCCAATATGATTTACTAGTTTCCTGCTTGTTAAGTTTGTTTTATTAAAAATATTTACAAAGGGCTGGAGGGATGGCTTAGCAGTTAAGGCGTTTGCCTGCAAAGCCAAAGGACTTGGATCGACTCCGCAGGACCCACATAAGCCAGCTGCATAAGGTGGCACATGTGTCTGGAGTTCGTTTGCAGTGGCTGGAGGCCCTGGTGAGCCCATTCTCTCTCTCTTTCTCTCTCTCTCTCTCTCTCTGCCTCTTTCTCCTTCACTCTCTCAAATAAATAAATTAATTGATTAAAAATTATTTACAAATTTGCATTTTCAGCTTCAGTTAAGTTTGAGCATTTAATCATGAAGGAATCATTACGGTTAGTCTAGGTGAAGTTTATTCATGCCTCGACTTCTTTAAAATGTCTTGGAAGGGCTGAGAAGTAGCTCAGCTGTACAGCATTTGCCTACCATGCACGAGGTCCTGGGTTCAACCTCTAGCACTGGAAAATAATTAGGTTCTTGGGAAAGGGAATGGATTAGCATATAAGCTTGTTCAGAACAGGCCTGTGCTGTGTTATGAAACTTGTCCTCCACCCCAGAAGGCACTATTAGGGAGCGCCAGAGCAGTTGACACCTGCAAACTTCCGGTCCTTCCCCTGGGACCTGCTGGTGCCACACATCTGGCCTCCGTGAGCTGAGATTTATGGAGGAAACCGGGTCAAAGTGAACTCTACAGCGCCCCCACAGGAGACTGTTGGGCGTACACTTGGGTCCTCACTGTTGCCTGAGGGTGAGTTGTTTGCCACAGGCTTGTTGGTTTAAACACATGCAAATAAGCCAACTCAGAAGCCTTCCAGGCAAAGAATGCCTACGGAGAAGCGGGGGCATACAGTTAGGAAAATCAGAGGGAACAAACAAAGCCATCTCGGTCACATCCAAGGCCTGCTGGGCTTGTGACTGAGCCCAGAGAGTTTCTGCACACAGAAATGACACCCTGAAGTGGGGCCCAGGCCTTGGGTGCTTGCTGGGCAGTTTGTGAAACAAACTGTCTCCTGGGGTCTGGTGGGAGGCTGGTAAAACCCAGGAGAGATGGGCTGTGGGATGGGTTTGCATTTTACAACACAGCAAGAGATGGGGTCTTTAAAGCCAGAACCTTATTCCACCGTGAGTTCGAATGCATTCAAGATCCCTCCAAAATAAACAAACAAACAAATAAATAAAAATTTTAAAAAACCATCTGGGAATGCCAGGACCCACAGCTGGCTGGTCCCAGGTGTCAGGGTGATTGCATACAAACAGCCAAGGAAACACATAGCATTTGTCTGGTATGTTCGGGTCACAGAGCATGTCCAAGGTCTCACTGCTGGGGCAGGCAGGTGGCATCTCAGGCTCCAAGGCAAGCCAAGGCAAAAATGAATTTCAAACCCTGTTTTGTCCAATGGAGCATGGTAGATGCTGGGCCAGCTCTGTCTGTGTCTTTAAAGATGTCATCTTTGTTGGATCAGAGTTGGGGCTGAGCCAACGAGAGCAATGTGGAACTACAGAGAGAGAATACATGACCTCAACAGCAGGCTGTTCTTTACTGGGAAGCAAGCGGATGAACAGCCAGCCCCGTTCCGTGGGTTTGAGTCTGCCATGGGTTCGAGGCCACCCGCCGTGCTCAGATGCAGCTGAGCTTGATGTTTCAAGGGAGGGAACATCAGGGTACAGAATGGGGGAAGGGAGAGGTGGAAAGAAAGCAATGAAGCCATTTTCTCAGTTGACTTATTTCCACCACCCCCCGCCCCCTCGGGGTTGACAAGCATGGTTCCTGCGCCACAGGTGACCTTATCAGGTTGTGGTTTGGAAAGTCATTTACAATCCAAAAGAATTTCTTCTGTGCTAAAGCCTGTTCCAGGGCCAGCATGTCCCAGTAATTTCTGTGACTCTAATGATTGCTACGACCTCAGACTTATTACACTTACAATCTTCTCTCTCCTTCCTCGTGATTTTCTCCAGCGGGAAAAACCACCTGTCTGACGTTGTCGACCTTTAAAAGCTTCGCTAGTTGAATTATGCCGCAGATCAAAAACGTTGGCCAACTCCCCTGTGTGGATAAACGAGAAGTCCAAATCCTAGCTCAACCCCCAGGGCCCTCTCCAATGTGCACTTAAATCCCTCTCCCCACGCTTCCTGTCATGTTTCATCCACAGGATAACACTCACTGGCATAGGCGGATGTGGGGGTACGCACCTGTAATCCCAGCACTTGGGAAATTGAGGCAGGGGGTCATTGTGAATTTGTGTCTAGCTGGGGCTGTATAGTAAGTTGAGGGCACCTGTGCAACATGAAACATTGTCTCAATGAATCAGTGAAAGAAAGGATGGCAGGGACGGAGGTGAGAGAGGAAGGAAAGGAAGAAAGAAAAGACAAAACCTCACTTGAATACACATAAAGCTGTGTTTTGTATCTGGGCCTTGAAACCCTTCCTTGCTCTTCCCTCAGCCTAATCTTTTGTTTGTTTGTTTTTATGTAAGAGAGAGAGACAGAGAGAGAAAGAGGCAGATAGATAGAGAATGGGTGCACCAGGGCCTCCAGCCATTGCAAACGAACTCCAGATACATGCGCCACCTTGTGCATCTGGCTTATGTGGGTCCCTGAGAATGGAGCCTCGAACCGGGGACCTTGAGCTTCACAGGCAAGCGCTTAACTGCTACGCCATCTCTCCAGCCCCCCAATTTCTCTCTCTCTCTTTTTTGTTTGTTTTCTGAAGTAGAGTCTCACTCTAGCTCAGACTGACCTGGTATTCACTATGTAGTCTCAGGGTGAGTGCTGGGATTAAAGGCATGCGCCACCACGCCTGGCTCCTCAGCCTAATCTTGTTACTTACATGACTTGTTATCCCCCATTGTCATAAGGACTGACTGCAAAGCCACACCTCCTCTCCCCCCTGAGTTACTCACGTGACTTGGTTTGACCAGTGGGATGCCAGTAAAGGTGATGCACATAGAGGCATGACAAGTACTTCTGTCCTCCTTTTCTCTGGAAACTTCTACAACCATAGGACCAAGCCCGGAGATAGACTGCTGGAAGCTGAGAAGCCATGTGAAAGAGAGAGGATCCATCCCAGCTCAGGGGCTTCCGCCAGGCAGCCCCTGTACCCCAACCTGCTGGGCCTCACAGACGCATGGGTGAATGCAAATTGCCAATTGCAGAATCCTATGCTAAATGAATGGTGTGAAGTCACACATTTTGGACAGTTTTGTCAGGCAGGAGATTAGCTCCAGTGGGATGTCAAAAACAAGATATAAAGAGTAGAGGCGAGCCGGGCGTGGTGGTGCACGCCTTTAATCCCAGCACTCGGGAGGCAGAGGTAGGAGGATCGCCGAGAGTTCGAGGCCACCCTGAGACTACATAGTGAATTCCAGGTCAGCTTGGACCAGAGTGAGACCCTACCTTCCAAAACCAAAAAAAAAAAAAAGTAGAGACGGCAGTGCTCAATGCGCTCGGTCGGTGGCAGGCCCTGAAATGGGATGCAAGGAACAATTAACTTTTGGGGTCTAACTTCTCCCTCATGCAAGCTTTGTGGATTTCCTCATTTCAGGGGCGGGGGGTGGGGTCCCATAAACTTTTCCCCTAATGAACTTGTCAACTTTAGAGGTATAAAGAGGTAAAATCCTACGCATATTTGTGATGGTTCAGGTTCATCTTGTTACTTTGGTGGAATTTAGAATAAGGATGGAAGGCTGGAGAAATGCCTCAGTGGTTAAAGCGTTTGGCTGCACCTAATGACCTGGGTTTGATTCCCCAAAACCCATGCAAAGCCAGATACACACTGGTATATGCATCTGGGGTTTGTTTGCAGTGGCTGAGGACCCTGGCATACCCTCTCTCTCTCTCTCTCTCTCTTTCTTTTTGTCTCTCTGTCTCTCTCTGCTTGCAAATAAATAAATGAAAATATTTTTTAAATATATAGAGAATAAGGATGGAAACTCGCTCTGGGAGTGTCTGTGAGGGAGCTAGTGGATTAGGTTAATCGAGGTGGCAGACCCACCCTCAAGGTGGTTGACACGACTCCACTTGCTGGGGTCCCAGACTGGATAAGAAGAGAAAATGAGCCAAGAACCAGCCCTCATTGCTCTCTGCTTCCTGACGGCGGACGCCATGTGACCAGCTGCTCCTGCTTCTGCTGCCTTGTCTTCCCAGGACTGTACCTTTCAGCCTGTGGACCACAATCAACCCTTCCTTCCTTAAGCTGCTTCTCGCCAGGTATGTGGTCCCAGCTACGAGAAAAGAAACTAATCCAATATTCTTGCGTCTCATACATCTATTGATGATAGACCGAATTCCGGGTGAAATGGGCTTCCAAGAAAAGCATGCACCTTTACTGAAAGTAAGTGCTGACCCTGGGGGAAGCATAGGGGAGGAGAAGACAAAGAAGAGAAAAAGGCAAGCCCTTCACTGCTAGGATCAGGGCTATTAGTTTGTTGTTGTGGATATTATTATTACTGCTCAGCCTCCCTGCTCTTTTTAGTATTTATTTATTTATTTATTTATTCATTTATGAGAGAAAGCCACACACCTTTTTGCATAGGGTCAACAATGCTAATTTCAAGTCAGAAACACCAGAGTTCAAATCCTAGGTTTACCATTTGCTGGCTGTGACAGCCATCTTTCCTTGATGGAGAAAGTACATCATATTTGCCATGTAGATGGAGCCTCTCAGTGCAATGTGTTCTACCCTTGATTCTGCTTGCTCAGTGCTATTGGATAAGCACACCCAGCAGGCAGTCTCCTGCAGTCTGCAAGCCACAGCCAGGTGAGAAAGCCTTGATGTTTGTTGTTCTCTGTTTCTTGGGATCGTGGGCCCACAGTGACTCACACCCCAAGAGCAGCTAAGGCTGTAACTAGCTGGCAAATAAGCAGCTAGCTGGGAAGTCATCTAGCCACATCCCATATGCCCATGGGGCTCAACTGCTCTCTCTAGAACAGGTGGAATCTTTCTTTATTTCCTCCCACACATTTAACAAGCAGTTGCGTTTAGTGGGAAGTGGAGAACGGAAGCTACACACAAGAGAGGGTTTAAAAAATGTATTTATTTATTTATGACAGAGAAAGAAGGAGAGAGAGAGAGAGAGAGAAAGGGAGACAGAGAGATTGGGGGGGGGCATGCCAGGTCATCCAGCTACTGCAAATGAACTCCAGATGCATGCACTACCTTGTGCATCTGATTTACATGAGTACTGGGAAATTGAACCTGAGTCCTTGGGCTTTGCAGGTAAGTGCCTTAACTGCTGGGCTATCTCTCCAGCCCAACATGAGAAATTTTATTTTATTTATTTATTTAATTAATTAATTTATTTATTTTTGGTTTTTTGAGGTAGGGTTTCACTGGAGCTCAGGCTGACCTGAAATTCACTATGTAGTCTCAGGGTGGCCTTCAACTTGTGGCGATCCTCCAACTCTGCCTGCCAAGTGCTGGGATTAAAATTTTATTCTTACTGGGTTCACATTATTCCCTTGCATGTGAAATTTCCCCAAGTATTAATAATTAAGGAGAAAGATTTTTCTTTTTAATATTTTTATTTATTCATAATCAGAGAGAGATAAAGAGACAGACATAGAGAATGGGTGCACCAGGGACTCCAGCCACTGCAAATGAACTCCAGATGCATGCTGCCCCCTTGTACATCTGGCTTTACATGGGTCCTGGGGAATCAAACCTGGGTCCTTTGGCTTTGTAGGCAAACACCTTAAATGTGAAGCCATCTCTCCAGCCCATCAACCTCTCAGTTTTAAACACATGGGACAAATGTGAAGTCTGCAGGTAGTCAGGTTGATCAAGCACTACAGCGTTCCCATCGGTGAAGAAGTTTACTCCATACTGTGTGGCTGAGCGACGGGAGCTTCTGAGCCCCAGGTACCTGGTCCATGTAGGGGAGAGAGAAATGGTGGCTACCACAGAGGGCTTGAGGTAGGGGCTCAGGGTATATCAATGAGAGACTGCAAATAAAATACTTCGTATGGCACTTGTGAGAATCCAATATGCACCTATCCATCTCTATATATTTTTTAATTTGAGAGGATTAGATGAAGGTTTGAAAATAGATGACCTTTAAAATTGCTTCTGGCTCTGAGATTCGAAGATGATAAAAAAAATCTTCTCATTAATCAGACCATATATTTAATAGCAGAAGACATGGGTTTTGTATTCCCCAGCCTGGATTTAATTTCCTTACCCACCATGCATTGCACAGAAGGCAACTTGAGTAAGATGGCAGTGGGAACACAGACAACGGCACTTGATGCCGGAACCTGCTGCGGTGAGAGGCCGGGCCACCTTTTCCTAATACACACCACTGCAGGGGTTAGAGACCCAGCCTCGGATCAACTTGCTCTGTCCCTCGCGGGTTTCAGCAGTGATGTCTCCTCCATGTGTGGAAACCCTGTGCAGTTCTGCGATGCTCCCTCTTCAACGTCAGCTTGACTGGATTCAGAATCACCCGGGAGACACGCCTGTGGCGATTTCTGTGACGGTGTTTTCATAAAGGTCTCACTGAGGAGGAAAGACCCACCCTGAGTGTGGGCAGTACCATCCCCTGGCCTGGGGTCCTGGACTAAGTGAAAGGAGAAAGTGGGGCTGGAGAGATGGCTTAGCAGTTAAGGCATTTGCCTGCAAAGCCAAAGGACCCCGGTTCGATTCTCCAGGACCCATGTAAACCAGATGCACAAGGGGCTGCATGCATCTGGAGTTCATTTGCAGTGGCTGGATGCCCTGGGGCGCCCATTCTCTCTCTCTCTCTCTCTCTCTCTCTGTCTCTCTCTGCCTCTTCCAGTCTCTCAAATAAATAAATAATATTTTTTAAAAAGGAGAAAGGCCAGGCATGGTGGTGCATGCCTTTAATCCCAGCACTCAGGAGGCAGAGGTAGGAGGATCACCATGAGTTCAAGGCCACCCTGAGACTACATAGTGAATTCCAGGTCAGCCTGAGCTAGAGTGAAACCCTACCTCAAAAAAAAAAAAAAAAAAAAAAAGGTAGAATGCAATGCAAGCTGAGCACCAGCATGCATCTCTCTTTGTTTCCTGGCTGTGGATACAATGTGACCAGCTGCCTCACACCCTTGCTGCCACTGTCATGCCATCCCCACATGACAGACTGTTCCTCCAAACTATGAGCCAAAGTAAGCCCTTCCTTCCTTAAGTTGCCTTTGCCAGGCAATGAGAAAAGCCCCAGGCACAGATTCCTTCTTCCTTTGGACCCACTGGTGTGAAATCTGTACAGGGGAAGTCACATAGAGCCCTCTGACTGGCTGTAGGGAGCTGAGTCTGAAGACGAAAGATTTCTGCTTGAGAGGACCTCCTCGGAGGCCATGCTTGGTGGCGCCTGCTTCTAGAACCCTTTGTGGAAAAGTGCGGACAGAGGTGAAGGGAGCCTGGTGGCAGGCAGAGCTGCAGGGAGAGCGGTTCCCAGTAGAGCCTGGAGGGTGTGCCTCATTCGAATACCGTCAAGCAGGGGCAGGGGGAGATGGCTTAGTTGTTAAAGCTGTGTGCTTGAATACCACCAACCAGGAGCAATGTTTGTGCCTGGCAATGACAAGTAAGTTGCACAGCTTCTTGGAATAGCACCCAGGGATGCTCAGGCACAGAAACATGTGCTCACATAGACAGCTTGGTTTCTTTAAAAAAAAAAATTATTTATTTACTTGAGAGAGAAAGAGAGGCAGATAGAGAGAATGGGCATGACAGGGCTTCTAGCCACTGCAAACAAACTCCAGATGGATGCACCACTTTGTGCATTTGTCTTTACTTGGGTACTGGGGAATTGAACCCCGGTCCTTAGGCTTCGCAGAGCCTTAACAGAGCTGTTAAGAGCCTTAACAGCTGAGCCATCTCTCCAGCTCAGAGCTTGGTTTCTTTATCACGTTTCCAAAGTCCCCTGGAGTTGGGAGCATAAAGAGCTGTTCTTGTTCCTGACACATCGCTCGCTGAGCGTCCCCAGCAGCAGTCTGGGGTCATAACACTTGGCCGGGTAGCTTCCAGTCTCCGAAGCCCGAATGTCAGTGTCTTTAATAATGTGTCGTGGTGGTTTGAATGTGAAATGTGCTCCACCTCCACTACAAGCTCATGTCTGAACTTGGGCCGTGATGGACTGTGTCCTCAAACCTTCCTTTCTTAAGTTGCGTCCTGTCAGATGTTTTGAGAAGAGTGACAAGGACATTAAGAGCTATGTAGCAGTTTCCATCCTGGAGGGAGACCCCTTAAGACTCAGGAAGTTCTAAGTCTGCCAAGGCTCAGGAACTAAACTGACAAGTGGAGCTGCCTTCCAGTCATGCACGGAGCTCCTGGGATGCAGCTTTGTGAGGTGTCCTTCATGCAGGGTTGAGCTTTATGGTGATGGGGCTGCCTTTGAGTCGCCCATGCTCCTGTAAGTGACCCCAATAAACCCTCTGGTTCACTAAGCTAGACGGGGGTGAAATTATTTCTTGGTCTGACATCATTGCTTTATCAAGGTGAACAGACATTTGTTCCTGTCTCCCCAGGAAGTCACATGACAGTGACTAATGCATAGTTAAAGGGAATGGGACATCCCCATGCAAACAGAAGGAACTGCTTCCAGTGTCACTTTTGTCTTGGGATGGCACACCCCTGACCAGCTTCAGTATTCAACACTGACCATGACCAACTTAGTTTGTCAGACTTGGGCAGCTTAGACCCAAGACTGGGGCTGACAGAATTATGTAAAGGCGGAAGCCTTTGCCGGGGTTGACAGAGGCAGCTCTGGGCGCTTCCCTCCCTACGGGCACCATCTGGTGATTCCAAGCCACAATCGCTTGTGCCTGTGTCAGTCCATGAGAGATTCTGAAGATAGGCTGGCACAGAACTAACTGACCTACCAGGCTGTGTGCTATGGGGCCATGGTTTCCCCAGGGCAATAATGACATTTTGTGTACCAAGAGGAAGGGGCTATGGAGCCAGAAATAGTCTGTGTCTAACCTCCTAAGTCCTGCAGAGCTTGCAGCCCCCCTGTGCTGGCCACTTCACACTTTCCTCAGTTCACACCTTGCTCAAACGCTTCATAGCCCCTGCTGCCTTCTCTCACATGGCCCCAGGCCCGTGGTGTTGCAGAAAAGGTAAGGTCAGACACGGGGAACGTTCAGGGAGCAGGTCCTATTTAGGTGGCAGCCTGGTTCAGAGGACACAAGTACAAATTTTGAACCCCAAATTGAGGAAGTTCTTACAATTTATACTTTGGGTTGTGAGTTTCAGCAAGCAGCATGTTAATTGGCTCAAAAGCCAGACAGTTTTGCAAGAAATGGGCTTCTTTTGGAACAAAGAAAAAAAAAAACCTGTAAAAAGGCCCTGTCTGAGGCTGACAAAAAGAAGCAGCTCCTCTTAAAAGTGTGGGGGACGGGCTGGAGAGATGGCTTAGCAGCTAAGGCGCCTGCCTGCTAAGCCTAAGAACGCTGGTTCCAATGTCCAGTGGTTCCAATCTCCAGGTCCCACGTTTAGCCAGATGCACAAGTGAGGCAAGGGCACAATGCCGCACTTGCCCACAAGGGGGCACACGCATCTGGATTTCGTTCACAGCAGCTGAGAGTCAGCTGGCGCACCCATCTCTGTCTTTCCCTCTCCCTCTGTCTATCTCTCTCTGTCTCTCCCTCTCCAAAAATAAATTTTAAAAAAAGTGTGGGGACGAGGGGATTGTTTTTACTTTGTCTTATATCAATGTCACCTGAGGTGGGACCCCGGTCTGTGTCTCTCTGCTCGCCCTGTGTCAGGTTGGACTGAACCGACTGTGGGTTACACCATAGTATTACGTAGGGAATGGGACACTCACAGAAGTGCCGCTGCCCGTATCCCCCAGAGAAGCCACTGCTGGGCACAGTAAGAACCTAATTGCTAGCAGGGAGCCAGCGGCCCCTGTTACTTTTTCTGTTCGTAGGGCAGATTTGAGAAGCCAGACACAGCAAGGGCAGCACACATAAGCTACTTGTGCCACTTGGCCCGAGTCATGGTGGCAACTATTTGTGGGAAGATGCTGGTAACATCGGCTCTGTTCAGTTTACCTAGGGATACATGGAAAGTCAGAGTCCTCCCTACCAGAAGAAGGGAGCCATCAGTCCCCTGAAAAACTGTGTCTGGGTGTAGCCCTGCTGTTGGGAGAAAGAATGGGGTTACTAGTGGGAGAGATCGCTTATGCTGTGGGTGGGGTAATAGTCACCATGGGATTGAAAACACATTGTGAATTGCCCGTCACATATTAGGAACAGGGAACCGCAGAATTCACTGTGAACAGGCACTAAGGACCCTCATACTGACGCGTGTGCCCTCTTGCATCTGGCTTCCGTGGGTACTGGGGAATTGAACCTGGGTCCTTGGGCTCTGCAGGCAAGCACCTTAACCATTTCTCCAGCCCAAGCCCTTAATTCTTATTTTCCAAGATAAGTTGGGTCTCTCAGGTCTAGAGTTCATGGTGCCTGACATTGAATTAGAGAAAAGTGACAAGAGAGGTCCCCCCCCTCACTTTCCCTCCCTTTTGTTTTCAATCACAAACGTTCACATGGTCGCATAGAAGCTGAATGAAGATCTGCTCAAGCCAGTTACTGTGCGAGAGACGCCGCAGGGGGTGGCATTGTTTAAGGCTTCCAAACACTGGTGACTGTAGCTCTGTGAGCTGTTCCTCAGATTGGTCTAGCTACAGATTAGTCCAGAGTCCAGAGTATGAGGGATGAGCTCTGGCATCGAGAGAGGAGTTGGGGCAGAGGGCATGGGGTTACCAGAAGCTTGGCTTAATCACTGAAATAAATCTTTGTATGTGCTGTGGGGGGGGGGCATGCACACGTGTGCGTAGTACATATTTGGTGTGGTGTACACATGCGTGTATGCAGATGTGTATGTCCCGTGCATGTGGGTACAGAGGCCAGAAGGGAACAGCTGGTGTCCTTCGCTTCTCACCTGAGAGGGGTTTCTGCCTCAATTTGTACTGTCATCAAGCCCCAGCCATTCTGCCCCCACCCCAGCAGATGGGGTTTACAGACACGCATGGCCACACCCAGCTCTTTACAGACTTGGGGGGAGTCACAGTTACAGTTTTCATCTAAGAGGCCCTCGTGCCGAAGCAGCAAGCACTCTTGAGTGCTGACCGTCTTCTCCCCAGCCCACAAGGCTTAGAAAGTATAAATAAATACAAATATTGCCGGGTATAGTGGCGCACGCCTTTAATCCCAGCACTCGGGAGGCAGAGGTAGGAGGATCGCCGAGAGTTCGAGGACAACCTAAGACGATGTAGTGAATTCCAGGTCAGCCTGAGCCAGAGTGAGACCCTACCTTGAAAAACCAAAAAAAAAAAAAAAAAGAACTATGCATTGGACTGCACGAATTGATGTGAACATGTAGACCCTCCCTCAGGTCTCAGGCCCAGGAGCTCCTCTGGAACACCTTTCTCCTCTTCGTGTTGCTGGAATTTGGCATTTCCTGTATCTATACACCCCCGCTCCTCATGCCCCCCCCCACACTCCTCTTTGCCTCTAGAGAATCACTTGCTAAAACATGTCATGGTCACTCAGAAGTACTTTCAGTTGTCCACAGGAAATGAAACAGTCTATGCAAAAACCCAGCTTTCACCTCAAAGGCATAATAAGAGTTTATTCTGGAACCAAGTATGAGTGACCATGGCCTGGAAACACAGATTCAGGGTCCCCCATGCTGTGTTACAATGTGGTAACAGTTGCATCAAGTTTTTCTATAGTAATAGAACAAAGAAAGTTAAAAATCAAAACATTTTTTTCAGGGCTGGAGAGTTTGCCCAGTGGTTAAAGTGCTTGCCTGCAAAGCCTAATGACCCAGGTTATATTCCCCAGGACCCATGTAAAGCCAGATGCACAAAGTGGTGCATGCGTCTGGAGTTCATTTGCAGTAACTAGAAGCCATGGCATGCCCAATCTCTCTCTCTCTCCTTGCATAGAAATAAAAATACTTAAATAGGGCTGGAGAGATGGCTTAGTGGTTAAGGTACTTGCCTGCAAAGCCTAAGGACCCATGTGACTGTCCAGGTCTTACAGTTAGCCAGACACACACAGGTGAGACAAGAGCAAGGTTACACATGCCCCGGTGGCACAAGTGTCTGGAGTTGGATTACAGTAGCTAAGGCCCTGGCACATCAATTCTCTCTCTCTCTCTAAAAAATTAAATAAATAGAAGAAAAATCACTTTTTCCAAATGTATCAGTGGAGACAGCAGCTTGCAGTGAAGCTGGGAATTCTCTGCAGGACTCAGGTGCTGTCTGACAACATTCTGAGCCTTTGGGTTGGTAGAAATTAAGGAGTCTGTTTGGACAGTCCAGAAAGGATTTTATGGATAGTCACAAGGATGTGAGGTCACACACAGAGGTGAGCAATGAATGGCTGCGAAGAGGTAAGGCAGCCTGGGATAATTTGGCTCTGGATCTGCCACATTCCAGCTCTCAACCATCAGAAGTTCTCATCAGTTAATCAGCCTTAAGGAACCTTTTAATCTATTTTTTTTTGTTTTGTTTTTTGTTTTTCAAAGTAGGGTCTCACTCTAGCCCAGGCTGACCTGGAATTTACTATGTAGTTGCAGGGTGGCCTCAAACTCACGGTGATCCTCCTATCTCTGCCTCCTGAGTGCTGGGACTAAAGGCGTGCGCTACCACGCCTGGCTTAGCCTTAAGAAATCTTTGGCACAGATGTTGCTTTTTCTCTGGGAACTTCAGTTCACAAGGGAATAATGATGCATTATTATATATGTCTTGTCTTATGGCAGGTATGGGGGGGGAAGATGGAGGAATTCGAAGAATAGAGGGAGTGCTGGGAGACAGGAGGAAATGATGAGGTGGGAAAAGGGTTAGCAGATGTCTCTGGGTAAAGTGCTTGCACGAGGACGTGAGTTTGGATCCCAGCACCCACGTAAAATGCCAGGCCCACGTGGTGGCATGCGCCTGTAATACCAGCACTTTGGATGCAAAGGCCAGAGGATCCCTGCGGGTCGCTGGATAGCAAGTCTAGCTGAATCCGTGAACTCTAGGGTTAGTGAGAGACCCTGTCTCAAAACACGAGGTTACCTGATATCAACCTCTGGCCTCTGCATACATGTGCTCACATCTACAACAAACACCTGTGCACACCACACACCTACACACGCACACACAAAAGAGGGAAGGAGAAAAAGAGAGCGTATAACAAAAGAGGAAAAGAAGCTGACGGTCTTGGAAGGAGATAGAGTCAGAAGCACCGCTCGCTCGGTGGCCTTGCCTGTGATCCAGAGACCCACCGATCAGCCTCACTGTTCCCTACAGCTCAGAGCACAGTGAGTTCCAGTTACACGTTTCTCTGAAGAACTAATGAGAGGACTTGCATTGTTCAGCGCTCTTCAGCCACCCTTTAGCGTGCCCACAGGTACTGTACTGCAGTCCCAGAGTCAGATTACTATGATGTGAGCCGGATGAAACCAGATTTGGCTGCGTGAGCTGGCACAGCAGTTCTCCGTCTCTCTACTGGAAAGCGAGGTGCTCACACCCACCATCAGCCGCAGAACTGGATCTCGTTCTCCCCAGCCCACCGCACCTCTCAGCCAAAACCGGCGGTGATGTGCTCAGGGCAAGGCAGAGAAGTGGGGGTGCTGGGTCTCCACCTCCCACGCTCAGTCAAGCTCCACACTCAGCCACTGCACGCAATGCCTCCCTCCTTGCCTTTCAGCTGGGCATTTTTATCATTCCTCGTTTCAGATGAGGAGACTGAAGTTCAGTATGAGAACTTGCCCAAGGGGCCGGAGAGATGGCTCAGTGGCTAAGGCACTGGCCTGCAAAGCTTAATGACCAGGGTTCGAATCCCCAGTGCCCACATAAAATGAGATGCACAAAGTGATGAATGCATCTGGAATCTGTTTGCAGCAGCTAGAGGCCCTACTGTTCCTATTCTCTCTTTCTGTGTCTCTGCTTGCAAATAAACAAATAAAATATTATTTTTTTTATTTTTGGAGAGAGACATAGAGAGGGACAGACAGAGATGGAGAGGGAGACAGATAGAGATGGGTGCACCAGCAGTCTCTCAGCTGCTGTGAACGAAATCCAGATGCATGCGCCCCCTTGTGGTCAAGTGCAGCATTGCGCCCTTGCGTCACTTTGCATCTGGCTAAACGTGGGACCTGGAGATTGGAACCAGCGTTCTTAGGCTTAGCAGGCAGGCGCCTTAACCGCTAAGCCATCTCTCCAGCCCCTTATTGTTTTTTTTTTAAAAAGAACTTTCCCAAGATCAGATCCCTGGTCCTCCTTAGAACCTGTATTTGAAACCACATAGGATGCCTGACTCCAGAACTCATTCCGTTCATATTATTTTGCTAAAACATCACCTACAGGAGATGCACGTTCACTGAGGGGTACGGGATGATGGTCATCCAACGGTGATATGGGGTATTCGTGCATAAGACACTGTTCTCATTGCTGTGACAACTCCCCGAGAAACCGACTTAAGGAAGGACGGGTTTATGTTGACTCATGGACATTGTAGTGGGGAAGTCATGGTGGCAGGAGCATGAAGTAACTGGTCACCTTGCATCTGTAGTCAGATGGAGAGAGAAATGAATTTTGGTGTTCGGCTCACTTTCTCTTTTTTTATTGTCCATGACCCCAACCATGGGATGGCGCCTCCATGGTCAAGGAGGATCTTCCTCCTCGCCTCAGAGAATCCTTTTGGAAACATCTTCCTAGACATAGCTCAGAAGTTTGTACGCTAGGTGAGTCTCCTCCACTCATTATCTCCTTTTGATGCTTTCATTGCGGGGAGAGATGGGGGAGATGTGGTTCGAGGTCACTCAACTTGTACATTCAAAAATGAGTTTAACATTGTATGAAGTCCCCTGAGATCCCAGTATGATGAAGAGCCCTTGGTTCCATCTCCCTTCAGCCTCATGGTCTTCTTTTCATTTCATTCCTCCACCTGAGGCCCACCGTGATTCTCACCTTTGTTGCCTGTGAATCCATCTCCCTCACCAGAACTTATTGCTACCTGGGAACCCCTCTCCCTCACCAGAACTGATTGCTGCGTGTCTGTCCCTGAAGTCAGTCTCATCAAGTTCATTTGCTCGAAAGCATGAATGGCTTATTTCAGCAACTCTTCCAGGTAGGTACTACCTTTTTAAAATACCCCGTCCAAAGTGTGGACCCAGGTCACCAACTGCAGCTTCATGGCATGTGGCCTGGGAGATGTTTTGGTGGGTCTGGCTTTCTGGTTAGGCTATGCATGAAGGCTAGTCTCCCTAGCACTCACCATCATGGTAAGTGAAATGGGGACGGGCTTTCTGCCTGGAAGGAGGAGGTGGGTCTGCAACTCCGCTACCCTTGTGAGGTCTGTCTAATTCTGGCCATCTGGTGTGGGAAGGCAGAGGCAGGCAGACAGCAAGATTCATGATAAAAATTGGAGTGTGCACTATGTGTGCCTCGTCGGCTGAGGCTGGGGGGAAGGTGACCTGGGAGCTACGTGAGCCGGGTTCTCCAGGGCATGCACTCTGGTGTACTGCCTGTCTGATGATGCAGTGTGCTCCGAGCTAATGAATTCAAAGGCATGGATGAGGGCTTAGAGGAAACTGCCTCTACCTGGACAGCTCCCTGAGAACCTTTCATTTACTTGAATCACATCTTAGATCTGCCCTCTGTGATCAAATTAATGAGGAGTAGCGAACACAGCTCCTCGGTGCGGGATAAAAAAAAAGACATCTTACTCAAAAAGAACAGTGAGAGGGAGACAGCAGTAGTGACCCAAAGGCTCCTGCGCCTTGTGGCCTGGCAGACACTTCACAGTGTCAGCTTCCCTTCTCTGACCACCCTGGGCTGCGAACAGGCAGGCTGCCGTCTCATAGAGAGGGCCGTGCAGTGGGGAGGCAGAGGCTTTGCAAAGAATATCCCCAGCAGGAGCCACTGTTCTCGATAACCCACTTGCTCTAATCAGCCAAATGATTTTAGTCCTGGCTGCTTCTTTGAAGGGAAAATGAGCTTGGCAGGAAACAGGCATATGCAGTGAGGACCTAGTCCTTAGGCTGTGACAGCAGAGAGTCAGGGACAGCACTGGTCCTGGTGACTTGATAACTGTGGCTTTCAGTGGCCTGGAGGGTGCATGAAATGGAAATGGGTTTTTGGGAGGTGGCTACAGAGCTGGCTGAGCATTTGTGAGGATCTGGGGTCAAGCTCTAGCACTGAAACAAACAAACCAAACACAGAAGCATGGCTTATCTGTTTTTAAAAAATATTTTATTTTTATTTATTTGAGAGAAATTAAAAAAGAGGCCGAGAGAGAGAATGGGTACTCCAGGACCTCCAGCCATAGCAAACACATATGCCACCTTGTGCATCTGGCTTATCTGGGTCTTGGGGAATTGAACCTGGGTCCTTTGGCTCTGCAGGCAAGCAACTTAACTGCTAAGCCATCTCTACAGGTCTTATCTTTTTAATAACAAAGGAGAAATGGTCCCAGTGGCATTTGCCTATGGAGGCTGAGATAGGAGGTTTACTTGAGCCCAGAATTTCAAGACCCCTCTGGACCACATAGTAAGACCCTCTTTGGGGCTGGAGAGATGGTTTAGTGGTTGAAGGCCCCTGATGGCCTGGGATCAATCCCCAGTAGCCACATACACAAAGTGACACAGGCATCTGGAGTTTTTCAGCAGCAGCAAGAAGCACTGGCATGCCCATATTCTCTCTTTGTCTTCTCCCCTCTCTCTGGTTGCAAATAATTAATAAGAAAATTTAAAAAACAAACCCTCCTCAGGCTGGAGAGACAGCTCAGTGGTTAAAGTGCTTGCCTGCAAAGCCTAACGACCCAAGTTTGAGTCCCCAGGACCCACATAAAAAAACCAGATGCACAAAGTGGTCCATGCATCTGGAGTTCATTTGCAGTGACTAGAGGCTCTGGTGTGCCCATTCTCTCCCCCTCTCTGCTTGTAAACAAATAATATTTTTTCAAACCTCCCTCACAATCACAACAACAACAGCATGAATAATCAAACACTAGAGAGGGCTCATAGCTCATCGCCTGGCTGCAAATGCACTGAGCAGGGAAGGACAAAGCAGCTGCTTCAGTGAGTAGACTGACCAACGTGCAGGAAGGCCAGTGGGACAAGCGCAGTGACCAGCAGTTCTGGGTTTCTCTCTGGGAGGGACTAGGGAATGGTGTGGACTATGGCATACTACGCAGCACTTTGACTGTCAGTTACCAGCCTCCAAGAAGGATTAAAAACACAGGCTAAGCTGGGCGTGGTGGCGCATGCCTTTAATCCCAGCACTCAGGAGGCAGAGGTAGGAGGATCGCTGTGAGTTCGAGGCCACCCTGAGAATACACAGTGAATTCCAGGTCAGCCTGAGCTGGCGTGAGACCCTACCTCACACACACACACACACACACACACACACACACACACACACACAGGCTATGCAGTTGGAAATAAGTCTAGCTTTCCTTTTATTGGCTGTTACCATGGGCATGTTGTCTGACTGACCTCATGCAGTATAAGCAAAAGGTCAGAAAAGCTCTATGACTATAATGGTCCCTGTGTTGGCTAATGTAGGTTATAATACCCCCTTGTAAGGGGTTGACCAATTCACATGGTCAGGCCCTAACACTTAGCATTTCCAAATGGGACCTTATTTGCAGATGTAATTAAGATGAGATCATTAAGGTGGGTACTAGTCAAATACAACTGGCATCCATATAAACTGGAGAAATTGGGAGCGGGCACCCATTGGGAATACGCTGTGTGAAGATGGAAGCACATTGGGGTGGCGCTGTGTTAAGTGACTTTCTTGTGGCAAAAGCAATGGAGGAAGAAGAGATGTATTCTGGGGCTGGAGTGATGGCTTAGCGGTTAAGGCACTTGCCTGCAAAGCCAATAGACCTTGGTTCAATTCTCCAGGACCCACGTAAGCCAGATGCAAAAGGGGGCACATGCATCTGGAGTTCGTTTGCAGTGGCTGGAGACCCTGGCACACCCATTCTCTCTCTCTCTCTCTGCCCCTTTCTCTCTCTTTCTTTCAAATAAATAAATGAAACTAAAAATAAATTTTAAGAAAAAAGAAGAGATTTATTCTGGCTCAGAGACTGAGCTGATACAGTACCTCATGGTGGAGAAGGCATGGTGGCAGGAGCTTGAGGCAGCTGGTCACGTTGTATGTGCTGTCAGGAAGCAGAGGGAGGTGAATGCTGGTACTCACCTGGCTTCTGTTAGCCCCTACATTCAGTCCATGGGGTGATGCCTGACGCCACCAGTATTCAGGGTGGATCTTTCCTCCTCAGTTACACCTCTCTGGAAATGTCATTGTAGACAGACTCAGAGGTTTGTCTCCTAGAGGACTCTAACCTGGTCAAGTTGACAATGAAGATTAACCATCACAGACTGAAGAGATGGCTTAGTGGTTAAGGCACTTGTCTGTGAAGCCTAAGGACCCAGGTTCGATTCCCCAGTACCCACATAAGCCAGATGCAAAAGGTGGCACATGTGTCTGCAGTTCTTTTGCAATGGCTAGAGGCCCTGGCATGCTCATTCTCTCTCTCTCAAATAAATAAATAAAATATTAACCATCATATACTTTTACATATCAAGGAGACTAAACTGCCAGCAAGAAGCAAAGACAGGTCTGTCTCACAGCTCTTAGACAACCAGCTCAGCGGACACCTTGGTCTTGACTTCTAAGATCCAGCACTGTGGGATCACATACTTGTGGTGTTAAGCCACTCAGTGGCACTTTGTTACAGAATCCCTGGCAAGCATGGTGGTGGTGCACGCCTTTAATCCCAGCACTCGGGAGGCAGAGGTAGGAGGATCGCCATGAGTTCAAGGCCACCCTGAGACTACATAGTGAATTCCAGGTCAGCTTGAGCTAGAATGAGACCTTACCTCGAAAAACCAAACCAAAAAAAAAAAAAAAGAATCCCTTGCAAGCTCAGACATTAACGGAGAAGCACTAAGAAAATCTTTTTCTCCCCTCTATGTGTAGTGTGCACATGTGCATGTGTGGAGTGCATGGGTGTACATCTGTGTGTTTGTGGGTGCATGTACATGTGTGTACATGCATGTGGAGGCCAGAGGTAGACATTGGCTGTCTTCTTTGTTCTTCACCTTGTTTTCTGAGACAAGGTCCTGCATGAACCTAGAGCTCACTGACTGAGCTAGGCTTGCCAGCCAGCCTGCCCCCGGGAGCCACCTGTCGGGCACCCTGCCACACTCAGCTTTGGTGCGGGTGCTGAGGACTCACGTCCTCATGCTTCCAAGGCAAGCACTTTACCCACTGCCTCATCTCCCCATTCCCCCTGTCTTTTCTTTTTTTAAAGTGAGAGCTATTTGAGGTTACTTCATGGAGATGAGAAAGACATTGAAGCTACCTTCTATTTCTACTAAAGATGTAGGATAAGGCCAATTTGTAGCGAAATCCTTTTATCCAAAAGGCTTTAATTGTGAGATGAATGAACACTGTTGCTGTTACCCTGTCCCCGCTGGCACAGGGCACCTGACTAAAAGCCGCTGATGGGAGGGAAAGGGTTCATTTTGGCTTACAGACTCAAGGGGAAGCTCCATGATGGCAGGGGAAAGGATGCCATGTGTAGAGGCTGGGCATCACCTCCTGGCCAACATGAGGTGGACAAAAATGAGTGTGGCAAACCCTGGCAAAGGGAAGCTGGCTCTAACACCCACAAGCACACTCCCAGCAACACACTTCCTCCAGCAAGACTGAAATTCCCAAATTGCTACCATCTGGGGACCTAGCATTCACAGCCATGAGCTTCTGGGGGACGCCTGCACCAAACCACCACAGACTTGGACACACCCAGGCTGAGTGTGTCATTACCTCAATCCCTGCTCATAGAGTAGCTAACTTTCAACAGCAACACTGTCATTTCCATAAGATAAACTTCCATTGGAGGGCTGGTTACAAGATGTGACGGGGACGGTGTTTATCCTGTCTGCTCAAGGAAGACAGGATGTGAACAGAGGGAAATGAGACAGCTCATGGAAGAAAAATAATTTTGAGGTCCAGTTCCCCAGGAGTCCCTGTGTGGCTTATGAAGGAAGCGCTCAGAGGAAAAGCTGGGGAGTGGACTAGAGGGCCAGGACAGGAGTCCAAGCAAAGGTCTGCTTTCAGACTCTATCCCAGCTCAGCTTAGGGGAACTGAAAACTGGCCCCGACAAGAGGCAAGACAGTCTAGCTTTCATCCTTCTGCCAGAGTCAAACTGACTTCCAGACTCTTCCAGCCAAGGGACCACAGGATCAGTTAATGGCAGTAAGGATAATGGGTGGGGCGTCAGCAGCGCCCTCTGCAGATAGGTTTTGCCTCTGCATGTGTCGTGAGCTTCATGGCCCATGTGTGGAGCCTAAGGCTAAGAATTTGATCCAGCAAGAATTTTAACCAAGACGGAAAACAGACTCATAATCTACTCCTTGCTGCTAGCAGTGGTGTTTTGGGCCACAGACATCCCTATTATCTGTCGCTAGGAATGGCTGGTTGACGGTTTCACACTGCGTAGATGGCCAGGGGAAAGGGACATTATATGGGCCACGTGACAACTCTTGACACACGGTGAGGAAAGAAAGAAAAACACAAAGGCTGTGGAGCGAGGCGCGTGTGCTTGTGTTACTTTCCAGGCTGTTGTCCACACCTGATGAGCAAGCGAAGGGAGGTAGGGCATGTTTTGTTTACTTCCTTGCGTGGAGGGGAGGGGAGGGACAGGGCGCTTCCATGGCAGAGGCAGATCAGATCATGGCTGGGAGTCCCCTTTTCACATATTGTTGCAACAGGACACCGAGATGGGAGAAGAAGTTGGGTCGTCAGGCCTTAAAGTTCAAGGCCCACCCACATTTAACCACTTCCTCTGTGAGGTCCCATCTCCTGAAAGGTCCGCAACCTCCCAAAACATGGCACCAAGGGTTCAGGCCCGTGATCCTATGAGGGACGTTTCACATGCAAAGCGTAACAGTGCTCTGATGTGGGCTTGACCCATGAAAAGCTCCATAGCTTCTCCGCAGGGTTTTCTCTTACCAGCTCCTCCCCTGGAATAGAGCGTGCTTCGTGCTCTCCTGGCCTGGATCCTGCCCCCGGGTTGTGTCTTCACGGGAGGAAGCACAGGGCAGACGTGCAAACTGCCCCGCCTCTGTTCAAATCCTGCCCCTCTCTACCCCTGACTAGCTGCATGAATTGATCTCCTGGAATCTTAACTTCCTTTGGTATAAAATAGGGGTGAACACACCTAAACTGGGCTTTTAAAAATTTTTTTTAAATTATTTTATTTATTATTTTTGCAGAGAGACACAGAGAGAAACAGATAGAGAGGGAGACAGATAGAGATGGGCGCGCCAGCAGTGTCTCAGCTGTTGTGAACGAAATCCAGATGCGTGCGCCCCCTTGTGGGCAAGTGCGGCATTGTGCTCTTGCATCACTTTGCATCTGGCTAAACGTGGGACCTGGGGATTGGAACCACTGGAGATTGGAACCAGCGTTCTTAGGCTTAGCAGGCAGGCGCCTTAACCGCTAAGCCATCTCTCCAGCCCCTAAACTGGGCTTTTTAAAATGTGTGCATATGGGGGCTGGAGAGATGGCTTAGCCGATAAGCTGCATGCCTGCAAAGCCTAAGGACCCAGGTTCAATTCTCCAGGTCCCAAGTAAGCCAGATGTACATGGTGGTGCATGCATCTGAGTTCATTTGCAGTGGCTAGAGGCTCTAGTGTGCTCATTCTCATTCTCTCTCTCTCTTCCTCTGTCTCTGACTGCAATAAATTAATAAAAATTTTAAAAAATCTGAATGTGTGTATATGGTATATATACATGTGTGTGCAGATGTGTGCACCCCATGGGCATGCATACAGAGGCCAAAGGAAGATATCAGGTGTTCTCTCTGTAATTTTTCCACCTTATTTCCCTGGGGCAGTTCTCTTGCTCAACCTGGAGCTCCCCGGCTTTTGTTTCGACTGCTTGACCAGGACAAGTGCTGCCAGGAACCCCTCAGATTCATTGTACATTCCATTTTCACTGTTCTCAGAAACCTTTCACTTGTGCCAATGTTTCTGTGACCCCCACATTCAGTTACATAATTCCATATGGGGTCATGACCCATAGTTTAAGAAGTTGTGATCTAGCATACACATGCATATGCATATGTACATGCAAGCACACCAAAACACACACACACATACACACACACACACACACACACACACACACAAAGAGAGAGAGAGAGAGAGAGAGAGGGAGGAAAGAGCTGTGATCTGTACTCAACAATGTAATAAGGTCACTGAGATAGGCGGTCATGAGAACTGTTTCTCAGGACTGTTGTGGGAGTTTAAGAAGTAAGACCAGAGCCAGGCGTGGTGGCGCACGCCTTTAATCCCAGCACTCGGGAGGCAGAGGTAGGAGGATCACCATGAGTTCAAGGCCACCCGGAGATGATATAGTGAATTCCAGGTCAGCCTGGGCTAGAGTGAGACCCTACCTTGGAAAAAAAAAATGGTGGAGAAAAGCCAGGTGTAGCAGTGCACGCCTTTCATCCCAGCACTCGGGAGGCAGAGGTAGGAGGATTGGATCACTGTGAATTCAAGGCCACCCTGAGACTACAGAGTGAATTCAGGTCAGCCTGAGCTAGAGCGAGACCCTATCTCAAGGAACCAAAAAAAGTCTTTAATCCCAGCACTCAGAAGGCAGAGGTAGAAGGATCGCCGCGAGTTTGAGGCCACCCTGAGACTACAGAGTTAATTCCAGGTCAGCCTGGGCCAGAGTGAGACCCTACGTCGTCGGAAAACCAAAAAAAAATAAAAATAAAAATAAAAGAAGAAGAAGAAGTAAGAGCAGGAAGTGGACAGCAGCAGAGCTTTCCCCTGAGCTCTGTCCTAGGTGCCCTCTATTATCCAGGTGTCCTTAAAGGCAAGAAAAATAAGTCTTTTCTTCCTTCCCACTTATGGTCAAGCTGTTGTTCACATAGACTTGGACTGTATAAGTATCTTTCTTGCTGCTGGGACAAAATGCCCGGAGGGTTTCTGTTTCAGTTCACAATCCAAGGGTATAGTCCCTCGGGGCAGGGAAGGCATGGAGGCAGGAGCTTGAGGCAGCTTTCATTCATCCTGGGCCAACCATCAGGAAGCAGAGAGTGGAGGATGCTGTGATCGTTTTGTGTCAACTTGATCTGTTTAGGAATCCACAGACATTACCCATAAGTGGATCTCTGAGGTTGCTTCCAGGAAGGATTAAATAAAGGAGGAATCCTTCCCCCAGGGTGAGCCCTTAACGGGGTGGGGGAGAGGGGGAGTGGAGGGGGAAGCATTAGCTAAAGAAGCTCTGGGAAGGAAAGGATCCCCTCCTCCCCCTGCCTGCCCCTGTTGCTCCCTGCTAGCTACTTTCCAGAGTGGACTGAAGACCAGTGTGGTCTGAAGACCAGTGTGGACTGAAGACCAGCGTGGACTGAAGAGCAGCGTCTCTCCAGGATGCCTCCAGGCCTTCAGTGCCGGATCGGGACTGCTGAGGCATCCAGCCTCGTGGACTGAGCAGCTACCGGGTTCCTTGACTCCCAGGCCTGCAATCAGCTATTGTTGGACTGCCGTAAGCTAATCCAACAAATTCCCTTTTAATACAATTCACTCTATCAGTTCTGTTCCTCTAGAGAACCCTGAATGACACAGATGCCTTGCTCAGCTGGCCTTTTCCCCATTTGCAGAGCTGTGCCTTGTCTTTGGCAGTAAAAACCCTCTTTTCCTTCCTCTGTCGTGAGCTATGAGCACAGTGTGTCTGGTTGAGCAAACATAGCTCTCTGGAGAGAGAGAGAGAGAGAGAGAGAGAGAGAGAGAGAGAGAGAGAGAGAGAGAGAAACCCCTGGGCCCAGGTGGAATAGCTAGGAATAAGGAAATGTCAAGCAACTTATTTTTCTCCTGGTATATGTCCCCCACCAACTTGGACCTGTTTAATTTAAAGGCAAAGAAGCACAAATTGAATCCCACCCTACAGGAATCCCACCTGCAGGAATCCGTCGCCTCACTCTCCCCTGCAGGACCCTCTGAAAGGGAGAGGCGGGGGCACATGCCGGCCACTCTCAGTCTTTACATGGCTGTAAAGGGTGAATTTCTAACCAGTAATGGAGGAGCCTTTGCTTGACTTAACGCATGGTCAATTCCAGGCCTGAAAAAAATAAAATTGAATGCCACAGGCTGTTAAAGATAATTAAATCGAAGATCCCATACTCAACACATAGGGAACCTGAGCTCAGGGAGGGGACCAGTGTTTCCATAGATAGAAAGATGGTAGGGCTACCTTAGTCCTGGCCAGGGCTCCAGGCAGGGCTTCCTGCCTCCGCCATTCATATCTGTGCCTCTTTCATGATTTGATTTGTGTCACATTTGCACACCATCTGCACTGTTATTACCGCGGTTTCCTTTAATACTTGAATCAATTCTTTTTTTTTTTTATTTCTAAATAAGTTTATTTTGAAAGGAAACTGTTATAAGAGAAAGCAAAGATCATTTGTCTCAAGTGGAGGGCCACCATAAAAATAAATGCTAGGGAGCCGGGCGTGGTGGCGCACACCTTTAATCCCAGCACTTGGGAGGCAGAGGTAGGAGGATCGCTGTGAGTTCAAGGCCACCCTGAGACTACATAGTTAATTCCAGGTCAGCCTGGGCCAGAGTGAGAACCTACCTCGAAAAACCAAAAAAATAAAAATAAATAAATAATTAAATGCTAGGAAATGAAGTCATGTGAACAAGGTGGTCCCGTGCATGACAAGACCATTCCTTAGCTCTGCTGGGACACTTGTCCTGCCACACAGAACTTAAACAGAATAGCTTTCGCCCCAGAGGAGAGGGTGCTTTTCAATAATTTCTTTGGCAACTACCTAAAAATGTCTTTCATATTGTAAGTGGTCAAGTTGATCGGAAATTAAATGTGTGTGGAAGGTTCTAAGGAGTTCTAGAGGCCTCACCATGCCACTTACCAGCACTGGACCTTGAGTGAGTTACATAATCTTTTCCTGTCTGTTTCCTCACTCATAAACTGGGAATAATAGTGGGGTGTTTATCATGGCGTTGTCACAAGCATTAAGATCGTAGGACAGCCCTTTGAGCAGCACTTGGTGCAGAGTAAGAATATAAAGAATCAGGTATTGTCAATATCAGAAAACCTGGTGTGGCACTCACTGTCTCAAAAACAATAAAAGCTTCAGTGAGGCAGCCATGGTGGCACATACCTATAATCCCAGCACTTGGGTAGCAGGGGCAAGAGAATGGCTGCAAGTTTGAAGCCAGCCAGGGCTACATAGTGAGACCTGCATTAAAACAAAAGAAAACAAACAAAAACCCCACTTCTACCATTATCACAAAAACAAACAACAAAGAAAACCAAAGCTCTATTGGAAAACGGAATGTGAAAAGACACAACAGACCCGGTCAAGCGTCCTCCTGTGTAGCCCTTGCCTTTAGGCACACATCATGGAGGCCACCACCCAAAGCTGATCTTCCTGACAGATCAAGGAGAAGTTCCAGGAATCCTTAACAGAGGCCTTACTGCAAAATGCAGGTGTTTACTGTTACCTAAGGAATGGGAAACCCCTCTGTGCAAATGTACCATGACCTTCCTGTATCTCTTTGTTGTGATAACATAGCATCGAATGTTTCTTGCCTCAGTTCTGCCTATGTGACCTATGTGACCTGTGACTTCTTATAATAGCCCCCCTTGTTTAACAGTATGTAACTTTATGGGGTTTAACTCCCATCCTGTTTTTACTATGAACACCATGTGGTCATTTCCAATAAAAGCTGACCCTCCGAGCAGTCCGGGGCTATACCCTGAGATCCTGAACTCTGGGGTGTAGACCTGGTGCACCAGCCTTTCTTCTTTTTCTTTCTTTTTACCCAATAAAGCTTTGCCTCACATTCCGTGAGTCGATGGTCTTACTTGTGCGACAACGGACCCCAGAACGCTATAAAAATCTTTACAAAGTAGAATTAGACCGCTCACCATGTAGCTCAGGCTGGCCTTGAACTTGAAGCAAACCTCCTGCCCCAGCCTCCCAAGTGCAGGGATAACAGGCACGAGCCCCCACACCACCATGCCTGGCTTGTTTCAGTCTTTATTTGTAGAGTGTCAATAGCTAATATTTTACCTTCCCGGGCATTCTCTGTGGCACCTACTCAGTTCTGCTACAGCAGCTAAGAGAGACGTGGGCATGCGTGTGCACACGCGCACGTGCACACACACACACCCAGGCATGGTTATGCTCCAATTAACTCTGCTCACAGGAGTAGCTGGAAGACTGTTCTTTGTGCCTGCTTGGGACATAGGTATGGAAAACACCAACAGGCCAGATGCTATGCAGACTCTTGTGAATGAATTAAATCTCTCTCCACATGATAGCATCCAACCTCATCCCGTAGCCCAAATCCAAAACTTCTGAATTCACTCCCGCGCCCCTGGCATAGAGGCTGAAACCGTAGTGGGGACTGCATCCATCTTACCTGTCCCTGTCTACCCAGTGACCGTGGGACTGAACGGTTCCTGAACTTGAGACAGGAAGGAGGTTAAAAGATGGGATAGGAGTCGAATGGCTTGAGTTTTATCCTCTCTGTACGCACGAGGAAATTGTAGCGCATTGGGGTGGCGTAATGTTCCCAGTGGCACAACCAGAAGCTTGACTTCAGTTCCACGGACAAGAAGCCTGGGCCAGCTGCCTGGCACCGAGACAGCGCTTCCTTTTCCAGTTTCTAGTTGCCAATAACAGAGAGAGCTTGAGGAGGATTTCGAGGCGGAAATGATGCCGATGGCTCAGGACTGGATACTTCCCCAAGCAGAGAGAAGGATGGACTCCCCCAGGACCATCAAACCTGAGTGTGTGCTTGCCGGCAAGCCCTCCTTGTGAACCGGGCCATCTCTCAGGCCTCTGTGCCTCACTTTAATAAGATGTAGCATGTACTTCCTTCTGACATGGTATTTGCCAACACCTCTATCTCACTGTCTTCTCACAACTCTGAGATGTTATCCCCATTGCACAGGTGTACAAAGTGAGGCCCAGGAAGGTCTTGAAATCCTCAAGGTCACAGACCTAGTAAGGAGTACAGCCGGGATTTGAATGACAGTGTGGTTATAAATTCCAGTTTTTCCAATGCAAAAGAGCCCGTGTCCCTAGCTAGGCAAGTGTATCATGGGGAGGGTGTGTGTGACAAGGAGAGCTCTCAGAGCCTGTGTCAGCCGGGCCCTTCCCCCACCCCGTGGCTAGTGGAGAGGTGCTGGGAAGAGAGGGATTTGGAGTTTAGTGCCTGAGGTTTTCCAGAAAGGTCGACTGTAATTGCTTATGGAGGGGCTGCTGCTGTAAGGACTATGAGTGAGCACACTCAGTTCCCACCCCCGCAGACTGCAGGCACCGAGGGACAGGGAGATTAAAGAGTACACCAAGGAAATAGAGGCAAATGATTTAAAATCCACATGATATGAAAGAAAGGTTTCTGAGATTCGGCAGCAGAGAGGTTTGCTAACAAACTGGCTCAGATCTCAGTACCTGGGCAATGTTGGTGGCTGACTCTCCTGTACATCTAGGAGGACTTTCGGCTTCGGAATTCCCAGAATTCAACCACAAAGGTCTTTTCGCCTTTGGTAAAGGCTACATTCCTCTGGGGGACCAGTCTTAAACTACCATAGCTGGGCATAGTGGTGCACACCTTTAATCCCAGCACTCGGGAGGCAGAGGTAGGAGGATCACTGTGAGTTCGAGGCCAGCCTGGGACTACAGAGTGAATTCCAGGTCAGCCTGGACTAGAGTGAGACCCTACCTTGAAAAACCAAACCAAACAAAAAACTGCCACAGCCCCAGTGAGTCCCTCTGTTATAAGCATGAAGAAATGTAATACACGCCATTCCTTCCTCTGAGTCGACAGCTGGCTAAATGGTGGAGAGGTAAGTTTTGATTGAGAGATGGCAGAAGGAAGGGATTTTGCCAAGGAAGGTTCCCCAGTGTGGAGCCTGCCTAAGGGCTGCCAGCAGAGCAAGGGTGCTCCGAGAGCTGAGTCCACCAGCTGCCCTGACTGGCCATACTCTGGGACCAGTGACTCTGGAAGCATAGAGTGACCCAAGGTGGAGAGGCCAGGAGGGCCAGGCCCCAGGCTGCCGAGGCCTGCTCTGCTGACGGGAGCCTCCTGACGCGTCTGTGACCCCGAAACACCTCGTCTTCCAAGCATGACGCCTGACTAAAAATGAAACAACCTCCAAGGTCAGGAGCATGAGGCTCAGAGCCTGTCTCAAGGAAAGAAATATGTGCATGAGCCATAAGAGAAGGACCCCCAGAAAGTGGTGGGCTGGAGAGATGGCTTAGTGGTTGAGGCGTTTGCCTGTGAAGTCAAAGGATCCTGATTCGATTCTCCAGGACCCATATAACCCAGAGGCACAAGGGGGGGGGCACATGCATCTGGAGTTTGTTTTCAGTGCCTGAAGACCCTGGTGTGCCCATTCTCTCTCTCCCTCCCTCCTCCTTTGTCAAATAAATAAGTAAATAAATAAAATATATTAAAAAAATAAGAAAGTGGTGGGTTGGAGAGATGGCTTAGCGGTTAAGGTGCTTGCCTGTAAAGTCTGTCGACTGGGTTCAATTCTCCAGTACCCATATAAAACTGGAAGCACAAAGTGGCACACGCATCTGGAGTTTGTGGTGGCTAAAGGCCCTGGTGTGCCTATTCTCTCTCTGTATCTGTTTTCCTCTCTCTCTCTCTCTCTCTCTCCCCAATAATTAAATAAACTTTTTTTTTTTAAAGAAAGTTGTAAGTTTTGAAGCGAACCAGGGTCTTTAGATGTACATCTGCATGTGCATATGAGTACATTGATGGCCACGTCTACAAAGAGCTGCTCAGGACCACCGCCATGGACGAAGGGAACATTCAAGTCCAGCCTTTTGCGGATTTGGTGGCTGGACTCCAGCTCTGACTTCACTCGAATGCACACCCTGGATGGTGTCTGCCTGGGCCAGGCCCAGTTCATTCTGTCTGCTTTCCCTTTCTCCAGGAGCTGCTGCGCATCCAACCCCATAGGACTTGAGGAGTCTCACCCTGCTGCCTTCGAGAACTTACTGGATGTGGGCTGCAGCAGAGCACCAGGATGAGCATGAAGCTTTTGGAGATGATAATAAACCCGTTTCCATATCCCATCCGGGTTTACGAGGCTGCTGTCTCCCACCCAGGACTGGGCAAGGAAGAGCAACTGATCCTTCTGCGACGTCACAGCGACCTCTGCTGGCCAACTGTGGCATTTCAGAGACTCTGGGTGGATTTCAAACTTATTTCCATTTATTTTTATTCTTTTTAAAAAACATATTTTATTATTTATTTGAGAGAGAGAGGAAGGAAGAGGCAGATAGAGAGAAAGAGAGAATGGGCACACCACAGCCTCCAGCCATTGCAAACAAACACCAGATGCATGTGCTCCTTTGTGCATCTAGCTTACGTGGGTCCTGGGGAATCAAACCGGGGTTCTTAGGCTTTGCAGGCAAATGCCTTAACCGCTAAGCCATTTCCTCAGCCCTATTTTTATTCTTTTTTTTTTTGAGACATAGTCTCACTCTACCCTTAACTGACCTGAAACTCACTCTGTATCTCGGGCTGGCCTCAAACTCATGTCAATCCTCGTACCTCAGCCTTCTGTGTGCTGGGATTAAAGGTATGCACCACCAAGCTTGGCACATATATATATATTTCTCTTTATATCTATTGAGGCTTACTGTGGGCCAGGCATGACGTTAGACACTGTGGATATAGCAATAACAAAAATAAAGCTTTAGGGCTGGAGAGATGGCTTAGTGGTTAAGGCGCCTGCCTCCTAAGCCTAAAATCGCTGGTTCCAATCTCCAGTGGTTCCAATCTCCAGGTCCCACGGTTAGCAAGGGCACAATGCCTCACTTGACCACAAGGGGGCACACACATCTGGATTTCGTTCACAGCAGCTGAGAGACTGCTGGTGCGCCCATGTCTATCTGCCTTCCTCTCCCTCTCTGTCTGTCTCTCTCTGTGTCTCTCTCCAATAATAATGATAATAATAATAATAATAAAGCTCTAAGCTGGGTGCAGTGGCATACATCTTTAATCCCAGCACTTGGGAAGTTGAGGTCCAGGTCAGCCTGGACTACAGTGAGACCCTGTCTCAAAAGACAAGTAAAACCAAGTCCTTGCCCTTACAAGGGTTATAGTTTAGCATGTGTGGAGCTGGAAAACAGACACACATACATGTATGTGTCAATGAATGCTGGAAGGTAACATCTTTCAAAAAGGTAAAGCAGAAGTGGGGGCAACAGAGGGAAGGAGGGAAGTAATTTTCAATAACATGGTGACTTAGGAGAGGGGAGGCTGGAATAATGTCAGGTGGAAAGTAGAGAAAAGATAACGTGTGCAATGTCTGATCTGTTTCAGAGGCAACAAGACTGCTGTGGCTGGAGCAGAGGGAGACAGTACAGAAGCTGCCGTGGGGCGGCGGGGTGGGAGCGGTGTGAGGCAGGGGGCTCCGCGTGGTCCCCAGCCCAGGACCATTCGTGTCTCCTGGGAACCTGACAGCAGTGCAGATTACCAGTCCCCGCCTAGCCTTACTGAGGCTGGGCGGGTGGCGTTTTAACGAGCCCTCTAGGCAAGTTTGAGAACCACTAGTTAAAGGCAGGACATGTGCCATACAGGATTTTGACTTTTGTTTTGACTTGAGAAACCTCTGCAAGTCTTTGGGTAGGCGAGTGATAGAACCTGACCTTAGGAAGCACACCCGCTAGGGCTGCGACGTTAGCCCGGAGATTCTGATTTGATGAGTCGGTGGTGTGGCCTGGCTTTGCATTGTACACCTCCCCACGTGGGGCAAAGGCTGTTTGAAGCCTTGAGGCTGAAGTTAGTTAGCAAGGAAGACAAGACAAACGCAGACTCCGCAGACTCCGAGGGAGCCTGGGGCCTTCCTCTGCAGGTGGGAAGCAGGCAGAGAACAGATGTGTAAGGAGGGAGGGAGTGGTCAAGCATTAGAAGCCGCTCCAAGGCATGGAGGTCACAGAGGACCACAATGACAAGTGTCAGCAGAAGGACCCTAGGGGGACAAAGGCCCCTTTGCAGACTGGGGTGAAAAACTGAAGATGGAGGACGGACTGCTCTTTTCAAAGTTGTTCTGTTGGAAATAGGAAAGAATTAACATGCTTACATCTTTGTTGGCAAACGAGTAGACATTTTCATAAAAGCCAACGCCCGCTAAGTGTGTCTCTATGCTGCCGGCACTGCGTTCACGGATGTACGCGGGTTGTTTTCCTCTTGGCGTTTCTTCCTGTCCATCTGTCCATCATCCTACGGAGGGGCGTGTTACTGTCTCTCATCTACACGCCAAGGAGCCTGACTGAGCTCTGTGAACCAAGCTATTCTTCCCCAAGACACACAGTGGAGGTTCCCCCAGCTGCCTTCAGAGCTTGTACTAGCTCTGCCCAGCTTAGGCCATCTTGCATGAAAGGTGTGTGTGTGTGTGTGTGCGTGCGTGTGCGTCCCTTTACATACTCAGATTTGGGTGCAGCGTGAGAGAACTAACCATCACCTACATCATGATCACAGCACAACGTTATCAAATCCTCTGGGATCTAAAATCACTTCCTGGGCTACCCCCACCTCCTTTGCTCTGTTATCTCCTGCTGAGTGGCTGTGTGCAGATTGGTGGACTGCCTGCATCAACCTGGGTGCCCCCCAACTGTGCCCCTAAACAAATCTGCAAGGAGCAGCCTCCGAGTCCACAAAACATGACCTCTGCCCTTGTTGCCAGCCTGGACGAGGGCAGACCATCCTCTAGTGACTGGTGTCCCTTCCCCTCGGACGGAGGAAGTTACAGGTCCCTTAGGAGGAAATGGGAGTGGCTGTCACTGACTCCTTTAGGAGGAAGGAAGAAGGGGTGGGGAAGAAAGTTCCAGTTTAAAGAAAAAGTACGAGCTGTTTTAATTCTGGGGAATTTTCCATTGCAAGAGGCTCCTAGAGCTAACACTTAGGAAAAATAACCAAAAAACAAAAAAAGAGCGAGACCCACGAGGAGAAGACCATGTTTGGAGTGATGGAGACACCCAGGCTTTCTACAAGCTAGGAGTGGCATGAAGGGTCTTTCCTCAGAGCCTTGCCAACAGACACCCTGGTTTCAGACGTCTAGATTCAGACCTGAGAAAAGAAACTGTCTGCTGCATGAAGCCACCAGGCCTATGGTAAATTTGTCATGGTAGACCACAGAAACTAGCAACAGTACGTGTGGTCAGAACTTGGCAGTATGCGGAAGAGGATTTTCATGGCACTCCACGTACCATGAGAATTAGCCCCACATTGGATTCAAATCTCCACTAAGAAGACACTAAGGGTTGGAGAGATGGCTTAGCAGTTAAGGCGTTTGCCTGCAAAGCCAAAGGACCCTGGTTTGATTCCCCAAACCAAAGTAAGCCAGATGCACAAGGGGACACACACATCTGGAGTTCATTTGCAGTGGCTGGAGGCCCTGGCGTGCCCATTCTCTCTCTCTCTCTGACTCTCTCAAATAAATAAAACTTTTTTAAAAATTTAAAAATAAAAATCAATAAAGAAGAAGACACTAAGGAGCTAGGCGTGGTGGCGCACACCTTTAATCCCAGCACTTGGGAGGCAGAGGTAGGAGGATCACTGTGAGTTCGAGACCACCCTGAGACTACATAGTGAGTTCCAGGTCAGCCTGAGATAGAGCGAAACCCTACCTCAAAAGGAAGGGGGCGGGGAGAAGACACTAGGCGAGGCTCTTCTTGGAGTTCTTTCTGGAGATGACGTGGTTCAGGGTGAATATAGCAAGAACAGGGGGCCTCACCAAGGTCATACGACTTGCTGCCTCTGTCTGTCACATGGACACCTGCTTGGTCGCTAGCGAGTGTTCACAGGTTGAATGACCAACAGCAGAATGCCCATGCTCTGGCTCCTTCTGCAAAGCCCTTGCTGTGTGTCAAGCGGGAGAGATGTGGGGGTGCGGCAACACTGCTTTGCTGAAGTTGGCAGCTTCTTGTGTCCACATGCTCATGAAAACCTCCTGGCTGTGGATTGGTAAGATTAACCAGGGAAAATTGCTCACAGGAAACACGATCTTTGTGGATTTCCTTTCCCAACGAAGAAGGACGCTCCTAGCCAGGTGGGCATTCCTCTTAAGCTCATGGCTGAGCATCGTAAACACGGTGCCCGCTGAAGTTTACCATGTTGAGCCATTGATTCTAGTTACTCTGGAGGACCCTCGGGCCTTGGAGATGAACTCCAGAGTGGCTGCTCACGGGCCTTATGACTAATAGGCAGCATTTACCAAGCAACGAGGGTAGGCCAGGTATTCGCTAAGCACTTTGATGTTAGCACCCATCTCACCCTGTAGATTAATGTTACATGTCAGGGTCTTGATTGTCTGGCTGCTGTCCGATGAGGCGGCCCACAAGCCTTGATCTTTTTAGGGGCCCAGTATTAGCAGGGACATGCTGGTGGTTTGGTGAACATATGGGGAGGATGTTGTTCTGGGCTTTAGAACTTAAAGACAAACCCTCGCAAATAGGCTGAGACACGTGCTAAGAGATGTGTATTACAGACACGTTCGTGAAAGCGAGACGAGAAATGTCTACACTGTCCATCTGTGGGGGTTGGGTAAAGGCCACATTCCACTAACAGGATGTCACAAAACCACTCCATAGAAGGAGGCAGGGATTTAGATGCTGGCATAGAAGATGCCAGAGACCCAGGATCTGAAGAATATGGGACAGACTGTGGTGGTTTGATTCAGGTGTCCCCCATAAACTTAGGTGTTCTGAATGCTAGGTTCCCAGCTGATGGAGGTTTGGGAATTAACACCTCCTGGAGGCAGTGTATTGTTGGGGGGTGGGCTTATGGGTATTATATCCAGTGTCCCCTTGCCAGTGTTTGGCACACACTCCTGTTGCTATTGTCGACCTTATGTTGGCCAGGGAGTGATGTCCACCCTCTGCTTGTGCCATCATTTTCCCTGCCATGATGGAGCTTCCCCTTGAGTCTGTAAACCAAAATAAATGTTTTTCCCCAAAAGCTGATCTTGGTGGGGTGATTTCTGCCAGTAATGCAAACCTGACTGCAATAGTAAGTTGGTATGGAGAGTGGCGTTGCTGCTAGACACCTGACTGTGTGGCTTTGGCCTTTTGGAACTGATTTTTGCATGAGGAATGTGGAAGGAAGAGACTCCTTGCAGTGCTATAAGTACAGCTTGATGAACTATTCTTTTTTAAAAAATATTTTATTATTTATTTATTTATTTATTTATTTATTTATTTATTTATTTGAGAGAGAGATACAGAAATAGGCAGGTAGACACAGAGAGAGAGAGAGAATGGGCGCGCCAGGGCCTCCAGCCACTGCAAACGAACTCCAGATGCATATGACCCCCTGTGCACCTGGCTTTTGTGGGTCTTGGAGAATCAAGCCTCGAACTGGGGTCCTTGGGCTTCACAGGCAAGCATTTAACCGCTAAGCCATCTCTCCTGTCCCTTGAACTATTCTGGTCAAACTCAGACCTGAATGCAGGAAGAACTATGGACTGTGAGGTTTGGCTTATGAGGGTGAGAAAGAGCTTTATTTGGATTGGAGTAGAAGCAATCTGTGTGAGAGGCTTGCTGCTATGCCCATGTCCTGAGAATTTGTGCAGGGTTACTTTGTATAGAAATGGACTGGTGTGAGCAGAGGGAATATGGCACAAAAATGAAATCTTTGGTCCAAAACTTCTTCCCATTCAGCTGCAATTATATAAGAGATTACAACCTTTGAGATTGGGCCAGCTGACCTGCACTGGGGCAACAGGAAGAATGTAGACTCTTTTGAAGAGGTCTGAGTGCTCAAGGAGTGTCCTGTTCTTCAAAGTCTGCTTTATTCCCCGCTGGATTAATAAATTGGCACCCATTCTGGTATTATGGAATATAAGAAATGCAGGAAAGAGAGGGTCATTGAATTTGCAACATAGTCTTGTGTTTTGGAAACAGTCATGGGCAGTGTGAAGCAGGTTTGCTGGATGCCTGCATGGAGACCTGATGGAGCCATGAGGATGGACCGTGGGCTGCAGGGGAGACCCAGTGGAGATGCCAGGATCATGAGATGGCTGCCAAGGAGAACTGCTGGCCTCAGATGGAGTTTTCCAGGACTGTAAGTAGCCTAGCTGGAGGGGCAGAATTTGAACTCCAGAGAATTGTTGCTGGTTAGAATTATCGGACTTGGAGATTTGTCACTGGCTAGAGTTGTTGGATTTGGAGCTACAGAGTTTGATGTTTGCCCTGTTTAAATCTTGTATTGGTTGAATATTTCTTTGCTATGCCCCATGCCATCTTTTGCAATGTGTTTATTCTGTGCCATTATGTTTTTTGGGGGGATTTTTTGGTATTATGGTTCAGTTAAAAACTTTGGGTTATGGGGATGTTTGAACATCATTAGGATTGATAAAAATATGGGGATATTTAAAGTTGGACTGAATGCATTACATTTTACATCATGGATGGTTATCAGTTTATGGGGGCCAGGGGTGGAATGTGATAGTTTGATTCAGGTGTCCCCCATAAACTTGGGTGTTCTGAATGCTAGGTTCCCAGCTGATGGAGATTTGGGAATTAATGCCTCCTGGAGGCAGTGTATTGTTGGGGGGTGGGCTTATGGGTATTATAGCCAGTGTCTTCTTGTCAGTGTTTGGCATACTCTCCTGTTGCTATTGTCCACTTTATGTTGGCCAGGCAGTGATGTCCACCCTCTGCTCATGCTATTGTTTTCCCCTGCCATCATGGAGCTTCCCTTTGAGTCTGTAAGCTAAAATAAACCCTTTTTATTCCAAAAGCTGCTCTTGATGAGGTGATTTCTGCCAGCAATGCGAATCTGACTACAACAAGGACCATTTGTATGAAATATATGGGAAGAGAGTTGGGAAAGAAATGAGGAATAGCATTTTGTAAAATGAAGACAATTATGGGGACTCTATGTTGAAAGAAAAGAAAGGACAGATGCATAAAATACTGTTAACCCACAGGGCAGCACGGGAGGACAGAAATGGATTTTCTTTCTTAACCTAAAACCCTTCTGTCATGTTCATGTTTTTAAACAATGGCCGTGCATTAAACTTATAATTAACAAGGACGCAGAGAATGTAGGGCTTGTTACCAGCATTTGGGGTCTGCACAGACCACAGAGTAACCACACAGGCTTATTCTGCATGGAAGCTCAAACATTAAGGAGAATGTGGCTCTTAGCAGGATGTGTACCGACATGTGCTAGGTCAGGTTAATACAGTCACCAGCTTCAGACATATTCAAATGCAGTGAGGGAAGAGAGGCCGAGCCCAAGTGCTGAGCAGACGGATGGTGGAACATTCTTCCCAAAGTGTTATGAAGTCACAAAAGGATACAGAAAAACGTAGTGTATAGCATGAATTGTTAATTTATAAGACGTCTCTTCTTTTTCAGGAACCATTCATTTCCAAATTCTTCTTCTTTAGTGGGCTATGGTGTGAGCCACGAGATACTAAGCCAGAAGATCACAGTGTGATTCTAATATTCACTAATGGTTTCCCCTGCACCTTGACGGTGGTGGTGGGGGGGGAGTGTCACAGACAGACAAACTGATATCCAGAGAATTGAAGAAACTTTTTCAAGATGCCTCCCTCCCAGCCCCTGCTTGATAAGGACAAGCATGCCAGCATGGCAGGCGGAGGACATGCCTTTGGCATCACATGATCTATAGGCAGTGGCCAGGTGACTCTGGACCTCAGGAAACTATGCCAAGAGCTGCTTTCCACCCCAACAAATGTCCCAACAGGGATCTGCAATATAGTGTAGGTGCCTGAAGACCAGAGTAAGCTTAACTACACTGTGGTCCTTAGGTACACTAATGTAGCGGGACTCCACCAATGACGTTCCTTCCTGAGACCTGAACACTTTACACCTGAACATCCATCCACAGTGCGTGTGTGCTCCACACTGCGTGCGTGTGCATGGGTGTGCAAGTGCGCTTGCACATGTGTGCATGTGTGTTGAGGCCAGAGGCAACCTCGGATGCCCTTGAGGAATGCCATTCACCTTTTAAATTCATTTTTGAAGTTTTTAAACATTTTATTTATTTATTATTTATTTATTTATTTGACAGAGAAAGGGAGAGAATGGGAGCGCCAGGGCCTCCAGCTACTGCAAACGAACTCCAGATGCATGCACCCCCTTGTGCATCTGGCTAACGTGGGTCCTGGGGAATCGAACCAGGGTCCTTTGGCTTTGTAGGCAAACGCCTTAACCATTAAGCCATTTCTCCAGCCCTTTTCTTTAAAAAAAAATTATTTTTTTTGAGACAGGGTGTTAGGTAGCTCAGGCTAGCCTTGACTGTGCTGTGTAGCTGAAAATGAGGTGAACTTCAGATCCTCTTGTCTCCACCTTGTGAGTGTTGGGATTATAAACTGGGGGTGTCATGCCTAGTTTATGCAGACTTAGGAATGGAATGCAGGGCTTTGCGCACACTCAGCCACATTTCCAGCTTCCCCCCCCCAATGGGCCTTTGAGACTCCTGTCACACTTGTACTTACTGGATCACGGCATGTCTTCCTCCAGAAAGTTCTGGGCCCCAGAAGAGCAGGGGCCATAATGACCTTGTTTATCACTCTGAGTCTAATCTCCACACCTGGCCTGGTGAGTGCTGGTGCCCCACAGATACTTGTCGATTAAGTGAGTGGGAGAAGAGGGAAAATCTGTGTCACACGCTATAAGAGATCTTAGCCCACCCGAAGTCCGCATGTGCTGTTTAGAGCTTGCTTCCAGTTCACATCCAAATATAACAGTGTATGCTTCTTTTTTTTTTAATTTTATTTATTTATTTGCAGGTAGAGAGAGAGCTAGAAGAGGGACAGAGAGAATGGGCACACCAGGGTCTCCAGCCACTGCAAACAAACTCCAGATGCATGTGTCCCTTGTGCATCTGGCTTACGTGGGTCCTGGGGAATTGAACCTGGGTCCTTTAGTTTCTCAAGTCCTTTAACCGCTAAGCTATTTCTCCAGCCCCAGTGTATGCTTCTAACAGTTTCCCAAGTTATTACAGAAGGCTGTGCTCAGTGCACTACCAGACGTGGCACTGAAATTCATCTGAAAGCTACTCACATTAAAATGTTCAAAATAAGAAAAAATCTTTACAACAGGGATATTAACTATCTGACAAAAAAAAAAAATACTTAGCAAACACCCATCAATGCCAGCCAAAGTGTTACTGTTTTCAGTTAATATGTTTATGTAATTTCATGTTGCAAATGGGTGCATTTTATTTCCCCTTTTACTCAGTTTTCAAGAGTTGCATGAATAAGAAAGCAAATGAATATCTTTCAAATGGCTCCCTGCTCGTAGATTCCAAGTTTTTCATAATAATAGGTAAAAGGCTTTAGCATTTCCAGTTATTTCAATCAGTTCCTTTGTATTCAAGAAAAGCCAAGAAACATATTACCTTCATCTCATTGGGAGAGGGGCTAAATTGAGGCAAAGAAGATAAATGTTTCTTTACTTATTTGAAAGAGATTAAGAGGCAGATAGAGAGTGAGAAATGAGAATATGGGTATGCCAGGGCCTGTAGCTACTGCAAACGAACTTCAGATGCATGTGCCACCTTGTGCATCTGGCTTTACGTAGGTACTGGGGAATTGAACTTGGGTCTTTAGGCTTTGTAGGTAAGTTCCTTAACTGCTGAGTCATCTCTCCAGCCCTGATAAATGGGTTCTTTAAGCTTACACAGTCATATTAACCCACCCGTCTTTCTACCAAAACGGCCTCAGACATTTATGATGGCCAACGTGGGCGGCAGGCTCTGTTTTAATTGTTGGGAATAGAGTGGGACATCAGATGGGTAAGGAAGGCCTCTGAGTCTACAGAGCTGAAGTTCTAGGTGAGGGAACCAGACAAGTGAACAAATCAATTAGAAATATCAAATACTAGCTGGGGCAGGGGCACTACCCTGCAATTCCTGTACTTGGGAGGCTGAGGCAGGAGGAACAGGAGTTCAAGGCCAGCCTGGGGTATATGAGACTTATATAAAACAAACAAAGGAACAAACAGCAATAACAACATCAAAGATCCAATAGGGTCTGGAGAGATGGCTTAGTGGTTAAAGTGCTTGCCTACAGTGCCTCATGACCAGAGTTTGATTCCCCAGTGCCCACATAAAGCCAGATGCACAAGGTGGTACGTGCACCTGGCGTTCATTTGTGGTGGCTAGAGGCCGTGGCGCACCCATTCTCATTTTCCTCATAAAAACAAAAATTCAACAGTGGCAAACACCATGATGAAAATAAAAGAAAGTGTTATTTGCGCAGGTCTCCTTGACTGGTGACTGCTGAGCTCAGATCTGAATGCTGAGAAGGGACCAGTGAAGGGTTTTCCTTGGGGCAGATCATTTGGATGGGGGCGGGGGGACTTCAGGAGCAAAGACTGTGAGGCAGAAATAGACCTGGTGCATTAGAGAACCAGTGGTCGGCTGACTGGAGAGCTAGGAGTGATGTGGGGAGGCGCACCTACACAAAGTGGCATTTCAGCTCTGGAGGGCAAGCCCAGAGTGACATGGTCTGAAAGTTCACTGTGTGGAAGATGGAATGTCTGGGGACAAGAGCGAGGCAGGGGTTCAGGAAGGTCTCACACATTACAGGGGTGGGATGACGGCATCAGCACAGGTCGAGCAGTGCACGGAGGGCATGTATGTCATAAAAGGCAGACGAGAGGACACAGGGAGAGAGGTAAATAGTGGCAGAGTGGCAGGGTAGGTAGTGGCAGGCTCTTGGCAGGATTGAATGGGCAGATGGTTAAACCATTCAGAGACAAAATGGCCCAGGGAGAAAGTGTACAATCTTTTCACAATCAGAGAAAGCAATCACAAATCTGTGTGCAGAGCTACCAGGTAGGGAGGTGTCAGATCCCCAAGCCTGGAAGGGAACATTTAGAGGCGGAAATAGACATGTGGGAATCACCGGGGACAAGATGGTACTTTAAACCTTGGCAGTGGGTGATGTCACCAAGAAGTGGCCACACCTTCCAAGCCCCTAAGCCCAGGTCCCGCACTGATTAACAGTCAGAAACCAGACAGCAATGTCACCCCTCGTGTTGGGTCCACTAACCACAACAAATATTTGGATCTTCCTTATTGAAGTCGAGGTGACAGGTGACTCATAAGTACCATTCCTCCAGTTACTCAAAACTGTCACATCAAAGGTGGAAACCGGAATATATGCAAATATTTCTACAGGGATGGAAGGGACCTTCTACAGGTTAACTCAGGAAGACAGGGCAAGAGTTCCCGCAGGGTCAAGAAAATGTGTGTGTGCAGGCACATGTAGGAGCTCATGCATGCATGCACGCACATGCACGTGGTCAGGTCAGGTTCATGTCTGGTGCTCTCAATTGCTTCTCACCTTATTTTTTGAGGGGGTGTGTGTCTCTTGATGAACCTAGAACTCACTGATTTGCATAGACCAGCTAAGCCTGAAAGCTCTAGGGGTCCATCTGTCTCTGTCCAGCACTGGGATTATAGGTGTGGACTACCACGCCAGACATTTTCACATCACCGGGGTCCCAAAACCAGGTCCTCATGCTTGCGCCTCAGGCATTGTACTCACTGAGCTTTCTCCTTCCTTAGACACCAGGCCACCATGGACGACTTCCGAGTACTGGGAGCAGACAGACAGCCTTTCTTCCCCACCATGGCTGAGTTGACCTTGTGGGTCCAGCTCAAAACTTCACCCAGTCCTTACAGAACCTTCTGCTCACACACGTACTTTTCATTTTCAGTCCTGTCTTTATCATCTCCTGCTGATCGACGGAGCATCTGATGATACGTGTCTCTTTTAGGTGGGTTATTATAAGAACACCTTTTTATTTTTTTCACACATCTGCACATCTCTTCTAAGCAGGTATCTGTGTGACTTGAATCTTGAGCCTCAGGCTCCAGGGAAGGAGTGTAATCAGCCCGCAGGCAAGGCTTGCTGCTTCAAGTACCACCTTTTCCTGAGACTCCCCAGCTCCAATGAAATCAGGCCCCTTTGACGCAGGCTTTCTCAGAACCACTTCTTTCAGCAGACTTCTCGGTTGTTAACTGTTCCCTTCCCAGGTCACTGTTTGAATCAACTGCCTTCTCACAGCTTGATTTTGCTCATGGGTGTGTAGCTGATTTGTGGGCAGGCATGCCCGGAAAAGTGGAATGAATAGGGATGGCCCCGCATGTTCTAGGTGTTGGTCTGCTTGCAGTTTCTGAGATGAAAAACCCGGCACAGTGGGGGTTCTTTTGGATGTGCTTCCTTTCTGCTTAGGGACAAGCCAATTCCCAGAGGGGGGTTCTTCTCTGGAGGAGGCCCCTTGAAAGCTGATTTATCAGCACTGAGCATACTTGAGTCCCTCCAGCCGCACAGCCCACGGGAAGCCGAGCACTGTTCCCGACTGGGAGAATGAGCATGCTGGCAGCGCCCACAACCCTCTAGGCAGATGGGGTGACATATGCCTATTTACATCTATATATGTATATATATATCTCGCCTAATCAATAGACTCTAGCAAAAACATGGAAACTCAAGTACATGATTAGAATTTAAGGGGCTCTGAAGGAGTTTTAATTCCTCAAAGAAAATGAGCACAATTCTTCCACAGGCAGATGACTTCAGGAAAATACTAACGAAATTGAAGACCCACTTCCCTCCCTGAACTGTCTGAATCTCCTTTTCCACACTAGTTATTTCACTTTCGGGAACAGCCCCAGCTTGGAAATCTCCCCACGCTCCTGGGCCCCCTCTTGCCTGCCTCTCTCTTCTCCTGTCCCATCCAAGAAGCCTGTTCATTTCATTCTGCCTTATGTTGTCCTTGTTCTGTCTGAAGTAACCTGCCTCACCTTTTGGCGTCTGGTTCACCATTAGCGGCTGGGTGCAAGGCTCCCCCAGAAACTTCTCTTACCTGACTACAGATGTACCCTGAGGATGCAGCTCAGAACCACATAGCTGTGCCGTGGCACATGCCCATGTGATCTGAGCACTTGAGGTGGAGGTAGATTAGAAGTTCAAGGCCATCCTCAGCTACAAAGTGTGTTTGAGGTCAGCCTGGGTCAGATATCCTGTCTCTAAAACAAAACAAAACACCACATCACTCTGTCCCTATGGAGTCTCTGGCTCACGGAACAGCATTTGGTATAGGACAGGTGGTCAGTGAGTTCTTGTTAAGAGATCACACAGGCTAAACCAGTGATACCCCAACAGAATCCATTTCTTTTTTTAAAAAAATTATGTATTTTATTTATTTTTGGAGAAGACACACAGAGAGGACAGAGAGGGAGAAGGAGACAGATAGAGAATGGGCACGCCAGCAATCTCTCAGCTGCTGTGAATGAAATCCAGATGCGTGTGCCCGCTTGTGGTCAAGTGCGGCATTGCGCCCTTGTGTCATTTTGCATCTGGCTAAACGTGGGACCTGGAGATTGGAACCGGGTTCTTAGGCTTAGCAGGCAGGCGCCTTAACCGCTAAACCATCTCTCCAGCCCAGAATCCATTTTTTGTCTGTGGTTTGAGCCACATATGGGAGACAAGTGATGGCCAAATGCAATTCTGAGAGGAATGTTTAGTTGTCAGCACGTGTGTTAGTTGGACACTGCTCACAGAGCCCACACTCTGACTGTGGTATTACCATACGTTCCTTGTGCAGAGTGGCACATGATGCAGTCCTCTTACATGTCAGTATAGCTAATCTTCACGTGACTCCTATCACATAGGCTTTATCAGCTTTCGAAGCTTGGGGAGGAGGTAAGACATTATGGAGAAGGATGTGGTGGAATTCTACACTGGATTCAAACTCACTTCTCTTTAAAATCACGGACATCGGCATCGCGCACCTCATCCATGACTGGGGGCAGTTGTGGTGTCAGGACTCAGCGTTTAGTGTGAGGCACATGGTGGCACTGGGACTCTGTATCCAGTGACCTTTTGCCAGTGAGAATCTGTGGCATTTAAGTGACAAGTCCTACCTGCCACCTACCCGAGTTCCTTCCACCTGCTCGTCACCTACATTCATACCACAGCACTGCACACTTGTTTCTTCTGGCTGCCATAGCTCATAGACTTTGCATGCTAACACGTTCTACACACACACACACACACACACACACACACACACACACACACACCCATCCTCTCATTTCCAAGCATGCTTTATTTCAGAAGGAAGTTAAGTGTTGGGCCAGGGGTAATGGTCTGTTACCTGCAGGCTTGTGGTGGATAGGATACCCATCCCATAAGGCTCACGACACCAAAACACACGTTCCAGAAAATACTTGTTCTGTTCAAGGTAGCCGTGGTAGAATCCCATACACACTGAATGCAAAGTTACTGTTTAACACCGACATCAAATTCACCGCACACGAGAGTGAAATGCTCTGTAGGTTGCAGACAGATGAAACAAACACCACATTTAATACAGTGCATTCAAGAATGACTTTTTCCTTTAAAAACGATGTTGCAATGTAATTTGTTCATTACAACGATAACCATTTGCACATGATGTGAATCGCACAAATGACACTCATTTCCTTTTGTGAAATGTGCTCCTGAGAACCTGGGAACTTCTGTAGGAGCTTCCTGGCCTAGGGGAGGAGAGATGGGAAATACAATACATAGGAGTTACAACTGCTGGTGTGGAGAGAAGCCAGCATCGACAGTGAGCTGGGCTCTGGACAATAAGCACACATTACTCCTGGGCCTGCAGGACCCAGTCAAGTCTGATCCAGGGGAAACCACATGCAGGGTGTGGAGTGCACTGGACTAAGGGGCAGTGCTATGCAGGTAGTGTCTTGACCTTAAAACACAGGTAGTGAGGAAAGTAGCAGCCAGGAGCCTTCTCACCACCACCCCAGGCTAGCAATCCTGAAGACATTTGTTTATGTCAATGTAGTGGGCAGGAAATACACATACTCACTGGGTCTGACTCCAGAAGTCTTAAAGCCAGGCGTGATGGTGTACAACACCTGAAGTCCAGCACTTGGGAAGCAGAGGCTGGAGGATTGCCCCAAGTTCAAGGCTGGTTTGGACTATACAGTGTGATCCTACTTTGAAGAGGAGGTGGCGTCGGGGAAGAGGTTTAAAGCAGACATGGCGATGCACACTTGTAATCCTAGTGAAATGCCTGGAGGCATTCAGAAGGCTAAGGCTCAAGGATCAAGGGTTCAAAGTTAGCGTGGACTATATAGCCAAATCCTATCTCAAAAACAGACAAGCATAAAGTCATAATAACAGATGCAAACTTGAGGCCAGTTACTGAAATGCCTTTAAATACAAGCAGGGCACCGATTCAAGGGATGCCTCTCTATCAGGAGTCTATTAAGATGTTTAAGTGTCAACTTCTGGTAAACTTATTCCACAAAGGGACTACTTAATTCTATAAGGACAGTAAGGTTCATTAGATGACAATACAAAATTTACAAATATAATGAAAGAACTGTTTTAGAAACGTTTTGTTGCACAAAGGCTTTTTTTTTTTTTCATTTTTCAGTTTTTCAAGGTAGGGTCTAGCCCAGGCTGACCTGCAATTCACTGTGTAATCTCAGGGTGGCCTTGAACTCATGGCGATCCTCCTACCTTTGCCTCCTGAATGCTGGGATTAAAGGTGTGCACCACCACGCCCAGCCAAAGGCATTTTTTAAAAAACTGTACAATTCAGCAAGATAAAATGAGAACTACACCAGTGTCCACAGACTTAGATTGTAGTTTAAGTTTAAAAGTTTATAAACAGATGAGACTATTCATTACATATAGAATAACTGATTGACTACATAAATATTCTGAGGTTTTCTCCTCTTGAAAACTAGCATTACTAACACCAACTCCTATTGAGTTTGACGTACTTAATGCACCATATCCTTTGTGACGCAAAGCAAATCAGGTACTTTGGCCACTAATTAAGTCACTATTAGTCTAGGGTCTGGTACATGCTAGGTGTTGTGATTTGAACGTGAAATGTCCCCACAGGCTCATGTGTTTTAACACTTGACCTAGCTGTTGGTGCTGCTTGAAAAGGTTATGGACCCTGTGGGAGGCAGAGCCTTGCTTGCTGGAGGAGGTCACTGGGGGTAGGCTTTGAGATTTCATAGTCCAACTCACTTAATGTCAGCTTTCCCCTCTCCGCCTGCCAATGTGACAAGCTGGCTTCTGGCTCCTGCTGCCATCCCTTCCTTGCCACAAAACTGTGAAAGCTTATACAAGTGTTTTTTTTTTTTTTTTTTTTTTTTTTTTTTTTTAGTATTTTCTGTTTTTGCAAAGTACTGTTTCCTGGGACTCTGCTCATTAAATATGTCTTCTGAGAACATATGGGGTAAAACCACTGCCTTTAATGTAACAAGCTCCATTGTAAGATATGATTCCAAATGTGCTATATTAGGGGAGGGACGGAGCTCCTATCTGAGGAGAGGAAAACATGCTCTACAATCTAGGATGTGTTCAAGGGCCCTTGTTCTCACAGCCCAACGTATGAAAACAGTTTCCTTAAAGAAATCCATGTCTCTGAGCCAAGGCAAGCTTTGGCTGAATGATTAGTTGCTTTTGCTTGGCTGTGGAGGTTTCCATGGAAACAGCCTGAGACAGAAAAGGCACCATTATCCTCTCATCCATATGCCATCAGGAAAAACTGCACATTGCTTCATTCATACTGTCCAGAGCAAATGCATTATTTCTGATAAGCCTGGACAAAGCAAGGCAAGAGTCTACTGGTTACACTTTGAATCCCTGTCTTCCTGTTTGAAACCTTAAATTAAAATCCAGATAAACCTCCTATGAACGTTTCCCTCAGGCTCTCTAGTTCAAGTAATGCTTCAATAACCAGAAACCAAATGAAGAACCGTGAAGCACCAAGTGGAGTTCCACTGCCAAGGTTTTCAAATTACATGGTATCAAGCTTCCTGTAGCTGACGAGTTTTCACAGCTCCATTGTATCTGATCTCAGTGAGCAAGGGTTTTATTATACACAGGTAACCATCCATCATGTTCCTCTTTCTTTATGACTAGATTGTCTGGGAGCATTTGAATACAGGAACACACCACACACGATGACTGCAGCCAGTTTCAGGTAAGTGCTTCTCAGAATGGCCTCTAAAGGAGCCCTAGCTCAAAATTAAGCACTGGAAGCACACAAATAAAAACATCAATGACGAAACATCAAAGAGACAAGCAAGCTAAGGAGGCATGCAAGTTTTAGCACCATGTTTACGACCACAGAGGGAGCGTGCTGACTGAGGCCTGCAGAGAAAAGTGCAGTTCTAGACAGTGTCCAGAATAAGGTGCCAAATACACAGCCACCTGCATGCTCAGGACTTTAAAAAGAGGAAGAGGAAGCCTGAAAACTTAATGTTCTAGAGACAGACACTTTGACATCATCATATATATATATTTTGGTTTTTCGAGGTAAGGTCTCACTCTAGCCCAGGCTGACCTGGAATTCACTATGTAGTCTCAGGCTGGCCTCGAACTCATGGTGATCCTCCTACCTCTGCCTCCCGAGTGCTGGGATTAAAGGCGTGCGCCACCACACCCGGCAACATCATCTTATTCTATCAGCACTCAAGATCCTCTCCTTTAGGGACAGATTGCTCACTTGGGGAGATCAGGTGGGAGGTCACCATCAGCCTCAAGGATGTCTCAGTAAATTAAAAAGGCATGATTTACTCCCAAGATGGACCAATTTGCTCAAAGAAAGTAGTTTTCTAATGTGTAATCTACTCCCCAATTTCTGTGTAACAAGCGTGTGGTCCACTGAGAACTGACCTTGCCCTGTAACTGAACACTCCCCAAGGTAGAGCATCTGATGAGTGCTATGGCATCAGTGCCGTCTCAGTGGGACACTTACCAAAATGCGGGGTGAAAAGTCTAGGGGAGGTTTACTTTTAGGTATGACAAACTGGAGTTTTAGGGCAAGAAATAACTTTCTGTGTCACAGAATGCAAATCCCTCATGTCACTGTTGAAAAAACTCAGGCCTCAACATGAGTGTCTCCCCTGACCAATGGAAAGCCTGAGACCACAAAGGAGGCCACAGGACGCTTCCCACTGTTCAGCACTCAGGCTGCTTCCGAACCTTAACATGCACCACTTAACTGAACTCAAGGAAAAGGACAAATACGGGGGGTGGGGGGAGTTGCCTTTTTCACAAAGATTTTTGGCAATTCATGATTGGATGTGCTTAAGATGAAAAGGAAAACTCCAGTCACCTTTTGGTAAAAATGTCATTTCCTCCGAGAGACAAGCTCTTTTCCTGAGTGTTTTTTGTAGGAACTGGGTGGGTGCATGCCCCTCAGTGCTCACACGCCCCCTCCTTGTGGTGAGAGGCGCACTCGGCAGGTTCGGGCTCGTCGGGCGGGCTGAAATGGCTGCTGTCTTGAGAGTCTGTACCAATACTTTTGGTCTCTGACTGAGGGTGGACAGACACCTGGACTGCTATCTCCTGGCCCTGCTCACTCAGAGAGCCGTCGTCTGAATCTCCTCCTGGGGAGCTGCTGCGCCCCAGCTCGGGGTTAATCACGTAGATGCTGCCTTGAGCATCCAAGGCAGGCCTTTCCTTCATTCTGTCCCCCATGTCATCAGGGTCGTCCACTCGCACGGCTTCAAACATTTCCTCAACGAAGGCCCGGCAGTTAAGAATAAGGGGTGGGAGGGGAACACTTCGGGCCAGTTCTTCAATGTACCGCGCAAACTCCATGGTCTTAAACTGGGTGACTTTGGCGAGCTCCAGGGTCTTGGCTGAGGTGATGATGGGGATGCGTTTTGCAATCTCAAAGGCCTTCTGCAGTTTCTCGGCACCTTCAGTTCTGAAGAACTCATTGATGGCCTTCTCGGTCTTGCGAAGATGGGTGCTCATCAGGCACAGGCGTGTGACATTCAAGATGAGCGTGATTGTGAAAGCAATCAGGCACACCACCATATAGTAGATACTCATGTCTCCCGAGGTGAAGATCACACGGAGGGTGACAGAGTAGGAGGCACGAGTTGGAGAGGTGACGGTGCAGGTATAGAGCCCACGGTCATCAAAGGCTATGTTGGTGATATTTAGGAAGTTGTCAGCAATCAACCATTTTCCCCCTGATAAATACAACAGACGTGAAAATAAGTTACACCACAAGGAACTATTACTAAGCAGGTAACTGCCTCTTCAACATTCTACTCCTCACCTGTTAAGAGCTACTGTTTGTTTAAATCATGTGAAAAAGGGAGGACTGTTTTGTCCAGAGCCAGGATTTGAAAGCCTGAAACTTAAAACAGTTAATTAATATCTTTCTTTCTGACACTAAGAATTGCCACCACTTCCTTTTCAGTCTCTCAGGGGGACAAGCATAAACAGTACTAAATGACTAATCTTTTAAAGAAGTTTATACATAAGGATGCTCGTTTATACTATCATGGCTATATATATGTTTTGAAATACAAGAAGGATATGTCTTAGAAACATAAAGTAATGGATGGTTTTATTTATTGGGTGATGGGCTACATGCTTACTAGCTTGTCATCTGACAAGACAAAGTCCTTTTTCAAGAAAGCACCTAGCAATGGAGTGCATGTCTGATCACTAATTGCCTAATCTGGCACGCCTTGCAGACGCTCATTTGCTTTGACTCAAAAGCTTTGCTGATGATATCTTGATTTTCTGGCAAGAGTAACTGAAGCACAAGCCAAAAGATATATCTCAAGTCAGGGTCAATGAATAGCTTCACAAAGAGAATCCAGTTATCCTTGAAACACCTGAACTCCAGCTTTAACTCTGATCCATGCTGCCCCTCTCCCACACATGAAGACATCTGCATTCAAAGAGCAAGCACACAAAGTACTAAGTGTGAGACAACAAAGCACTGGGTGATGCGGCACCCTCCCAGTGTCCCGTGACGCAGCATCCTTCTACAATGTGGCTCTGCCTCTATGATCTCATGGTAACGTCCAAGAAAACTGCTTAACCATGAAAGCCACTGAAATACGGGACAACAGGCTAACTTGGGGTGTGGGTGTACACCCCAATGACTAGAGGTAGTTTCCCAGGGAAGGCTGGTACTAATCTTCGGGCCACTTTCCTCAAGATTCCATTGGTTCTGGATCATTGCAGGGGCATGCACACTGATAAGCCCATCTCCCTCACCACCAGAGCTGACCTAGGGTCTACAGTCAGTTATCTCTAGGAGCCATCACTTCACTAATGCAGAAGAGCCAGAAGACATGTGGCTGTGAATACAGTTGTTATCTCATGAGCGTCTGTCTGTCCATGAACTTGGATCTAGACAGGACACTCTTTGCATCTCAGCTATGATGAACTGCACAGACTCCATTAATCAACCACTGCACTATAACCACAATCTAAACTCTAGCTCACTTGCTGATAACAGCTTGGGATTTATGAACCTTATACTGGACCGATGTGCTCTTCAAACCCCTCTCACTTGAGATTCATAAACTTAATACAATTTTCCAGAGCTGCTGCTGAGAGCATCAGTGATAGATGTTGGAGGTTTTCAAAAAAGAGAGAAAATGGGAAAATGAAACCGACATTCCACTTGGCTGGGTTTGTCAGAACCTAAGACTTTGTTTATGCAGCTAGCCTATAATGATCACACTGAATAATTCAAAACCTTAGATGTGTCTGTTCAGAATATCCTAGAGCCTAGAGGAGATGGAAGTCCAGTTCAGTGGACTGAAATACAGAACACTTAATCATGTTCAAAATGTGTATGTTGAGCACCTCTTGAAAGTCTGATTGAAGACTGTATTTTTAATAAGCTGATTAAAAATACTCCATTATAACAGTTCAAATTCTTCAGTCCACAGTTAGTATTTGGTCTGTAGAAGGTTAAAATGTTTGTGTATTATATATACAATTCCCACAAGAGGAACTTTTAGAAAAGGCCAGTTTATAAATATGAAATATAATGAATACTGATTCTTCCTGATAGGATAGTAAACCAAAGGAGACAGGTGGTACCTGCTTCTAAAGTATGTATGTACTATGGACTGGGCTTGTAGCTCAGTGATAGTGTTAGCCTAACATGTGTGAGGCTGTGTGTGTGTATATTTACATATGTATATGTATATATATAATGCCACATATATAACCTTTTACATTATTTATATATTTACATACATACATAGATATGTATGTGCATACTGTGTTGGAGATCAAACCCAGGCCCCACCCCAACACACACAGCCTCACACATGCTAGGCAAACACTATCACTGAGCTACAAGCCCAGTCCATAGTACATACATACTTTAGAAGCAGGTACCACCTGTCTCCTTTGGTTTACTATCCTAACAGGAAGAATCAGTATTCATTATATTTTGTATTTATAAAGTAGCCTTTTCTGAAAGTTCCTCTTGTGGAAATCCCAGAACTTAATCTTCAAGTCTTTGGCTTTTCATGATAACTTCCTTTTGAGGTACCTGATAATTCAAATATTCATTGCAAAGATCGTTTTAACAGAATTGGTTAAGAAATTAGTCGCCTGGATTAAGAGGTGTGGTCACACATCCACAGACAATAGAATGAAATTTAAACCTACCAAAAAGTACACCAAAGTTGAATTATCATTGTGTAATTTTTAAGGCTGAAAAATAAGAAAAATTCCTGTTTTCAAGTGTACAGTGTGGACATGCATATGTAGACCAGAGAACAGCCTCACCTCTTGCTCAGGGCCATTTATTTCCTTTGAGCCAGAATTTCTTTCTGAGCTGAAACACACCAATTGGGCTCACCTGGTTGGCCAGCAAGCCTCAGGGATTCTGTCTTCCCAGCACTGGGATTACAGTTGCATTGCCCACATCTGTCATTTTTATGTAGGCTCTGGTGATCCAGATTTAGGTACCATACTTGCAAGGCAAACACTTACAAACTGCTCTACCTCCCCAGCCCTACTGTGACTTTTTTTTTTTGAGAGGTATAACATTCAAAAAGGTTTCCTGTTTTTCTTCCTCAGTGCTGAGGATTGAATCAGGGCCTTAGCATGCTAGGAAAGGATCCACTGAGTTGGATCCTTAGGTTTTAAAGCTATTCAACTTGGTACCTCACCTTTCGACTTCTTACTTACGATGTCATAAAAACCCAAAGGATGAATGGGAATGAATAATCTTGTTTAATTAACAGGACAGTTACCTCTGCCATCCAGCTGCTGTCCTTTGGAGTTGTACCAATGGATGTCTTCATGGTGACTGACCATAAGAGGACACTCGAGTGAGACACTAACGCCCTCCTTGGCTATGACGACGTCATCACCCGTGTGGGAACCTGCTGAGAGTCCAAAGCTAGCGAGAAAGGATGCATTGGAGGAACTATGGTTTGCTCCCAGTGGGGCCACATCTTCCGAGGCCAGAGTGGCTGTTCCCATAACAAATGCCACTATGATGAAGCAGCAGCGAGGTGGCTTCATGGGAAAAGGAAGGGCAATCTGGTTGAGACGTGGAAAAACTCAAAAGCAGCTGTGTTGTAACAAGAGCGCAGTGGGTTGACTTATTGCTTGGTACAGAAGTTTTCCCAAAAAGGTACATCCAAGTATATTTTGAGGTCTTCAGAATTAAAAAGATGAGCATGGAGACCAACCTGAAAGAAAGCCAAATACAAAGTGTAACCGATACTCATAATGGGGTGAAATTGTCTGTTCTAGAAATGAATAGATATGAAATTGATTAAAATAATACGTACTGGCATCAGGGAGTGACTAGAGAGAATACCCCAAATAAAGCTCCCACAGACATGGTAGAGAATGCCCTGAACTGGACAGGCAGACCTTGAGCTGGCCTGAGCTCTGCTACCAGCCGCACAACTATGGACCCAGCGCCTCTGGCGCCCTCTCTGAGCTTCTGCTTTCCCATTGTCAAGGAGGCCTGGACGAAGATCATCTCCAAGAATGCTTCTGGTTCTGGAAGGCTTGACTCTATTTCTCAAAGACAAATTCTATGCGTCAGGAAGCCAAGAAAGGCTAAAATATTTAGCAATAATGATCTTTAAAAAATTTTTGTTTTTTTATTTTTATTTATTTGTTAGCAAGACAGAAGCAGACAGAGAGAGAGAGAGAGAGAGAGAGAGAGAGAGAGAGAGAACAGGTGCACCAGGGCCTCCAGCCACTGCAAGTGAACTCCAGATACATGCACCACCTTGTGCACCTGGCTTACATGGGTCCTGGAGAATTGAGCCTAAAACCAGGGTCCTTAGGCCCCACAGGCAGCACTTCACTGTTAAGCCATCTCTCCAGCCCTAGCATAATGATCTTTCATCAACCTGCACCATTGCTACCTGTTGTTCATCAACAATAAGTCAACTGGTATATCACAATCATAACCGTGAAGACCAGAGTCTATGTGATCCAACCACATGTGTATATTAAACATAGATAATGCAGGGACATTTGAGAGAGAATCTTTTCTTTGTATCAGAAAAAAAAAATGCACAAATTGCATGACCTTCCTTTCAAGTAAAAATGTTAGCTTGAAGGATTTTCTGTTGGTAGTTTCTTTAAAATTGAGAGACAAAAATCAAGTAAAAAAAAGCACCTTTATAGCTTGAAGTCTAGTAAAACTGACATCTTAAGTGTGTAGTGGGTAGAAGTGCAATTACAAAACTACACAGAAATATGATTAGACAAATTTAAAGGAAGAACAACATATCGTAAATAAAATAAAAGCCCAATCTGAGTCTAAGGTTTATGATTATCTTCCTGCTAACCTGATTTCTACTTTAAATTACTGGCTCTCAAAAAAATTCAATTTATACTTCTATAAAATATGGGCTGAATGCTTAGCATCATTTCTTGTAAATGTCCAACATAACTAGTTTTGGCAGTGACATCTACTTCCCTCTATGCTCGCAAGAACACACAGCACAGTGAATCACTGTGTTTTGTTGTTATACTCCTCACAGTCTGAATTATGACAAGTTTCAAAAGTCATTTAATTTCCATTAGCCCTGAAAGGATGGCAGAATAATGACAACAAATAATCTTCTACAACTTTAAAATTTAAGGACAAACTAAACCTCTGGGCTTTGGTTCTCCTGATGTTTTCAACACACGTGTCCTAAGACCCCACAGACACTGAAGAGAACCCCTGACTTCTATGAACACAAAGCAGTCATGAATCTCCAGAGGCACTGGCAGCTGTTCAGCGTGGGCTGGACAAGACACCACTGTGGGGAGAACAAAACCAAACCCAAAAGCTCTCTGCAACTCATTCTCCCACCACTACTTCACCTTCCTCCCTGCTTCTCCAACACTGAGCTTTAGAAGAGAGCTTCACATTGTCATCCGCTCGGCAGTCTACTGAGCACACACGGTGCCATCTCTGCCCTCACAGAAATCAGCCTGGCAGATGCCACAGACACCAAGCACATCTAAAGTATGCCCAGTCTGCCCCAGCGGAAACAGGATGCTGCAGGAGGAGCCAACCCGACGGGCTGGCCTCACTGCAGAGAGCCTCCCTGGGCAAGGGAGGTGTGCAGCAGACTGGGGGTTAGTGGACTCCAGAAGGGACGTGCTCCAGGTAGAGTACAGGGACAGGCAAAGAGCAGCAGGGTCATCAGTACGCACTTAGGAAAAAGGGCTACACATTGCGGGGGTGGCCGTTACGTCTCGTAACCAAACTCAGGCAGCCAGAGAACATGTGCTGACTGGAGTCCTGACTGGAGGGAAGAGACTAGGTCTGGTCTTGATCCAGACATGAACCGGGGACATCCCAGTGACTGAGGTAAGCAAAGGAGATATTCGTCCAAGGACAAGAACTGAAAAAGTTCAAGAACTGAGTGGTTCAGGAGAGGGGTGGCCATCTGTAGCCATGTTCCTCACATGAAGAGTCCGTGCAGATCACTGATCTTGTGCTGAGATGCACAGCACTGGGCAATAAACAGTCTCTGCAGGCTGTTGGGGAAGTGGTGTCCTCCTATCTGAAGGCTCCAGCACGGAAAGCATTTGCCTGTCAAGCACAAGACCTAGGACTGACCCTAGTACCACAAAACAAAGAACTAGAAGGCCTGGCACCACATTACTGCTCATGGAACTCCTTCTCCATTCAGCTGCGACTCTTTCCAAGGCCTGGCCTTTCCTTCCACAGGGAACCACTGCCCATCTGCACACAAGAGGGCTTCTTGCTACTCACTGTAGAGCTTGTCATCTCCACCACTCAGCCTCTTGCCATGCTGCTCTGTACTGCTGAGCAGTCTGCCCTCTCAACACTGACCGTGTTGCTTTTTTTTTTTGGTTTTGCGAGGTAGGGTCTCACTCTGGTCCAGGCTGACCTGGAATTAACTATGTAGTCGCAGGGTGGCCTCGAACTCTCGGCGATCCTCCTACCTCTGCCTCCAAAGTGCTGGGATTAAAGGCGTGCGCTACCACGCCCGGCCGTGTTGCATTTTTTGTTGTGACTACTTCATGTTTGATAAATACTGGAGAGCATTTCAAATTTGTTAAAGTCCGCGATGGATCTTTATAAAATGAACAATGTTAACTGATAAGAATCCTGTTATTTAGGCATTTTTTTAAAACAGTACTACCTAGATCTTCTGAAATAAAAAAGCCGGAATAAACAATCACAAATGCAGGGATTCCAAACCTAACTGAATATCAATCAACAATATCTACAAAACTTGTTAAAAAAAGATTCCTGGGTCCCAACCCATGTCTGGTAAGAACCCACTGTGAGTTGGCCTCAGAATTTATGGCTTTTAATTAGCATCCCAGATAGTTCTGTGGCAGGGGACCCCTGGATTATCAGCCAGGGACCACTACCAGCTCATTTCCTTCGACAACCCTGCCCAATGGTGCACTAGCTTCCTGCAGACAAGAACTCACCCACACATTACATCCCAACTTAGCTTCCTCTGAAGCACCCATCATCTGATAAAGTCAGGGGGGCCATGAAAGTAAGAGTGCTGACTCACATGGATTTCCTGGATTAAAATTCACGCTTTGACTCTAAACAGCCCTGTAGCTTTTTACAAATGACTCAATCCTTGTACCTTGTCCCCTTACCTTTACAGTAGGAAAAGGCCCAACCGTATGTATTCTCACAAGAGAGCATGACCTCTGAAGGAGTGTAAATGAAACAGAGCTGGGCAATACTATCACTGACTGCATTGAGTCATTAGTGTTGAAGGCTTTCAGTTGTGCTAAAACTCACACCTGACGGTCACACCATTAGAAAGAAAGTGCTTGCATACAGAATACCATGTCACTATTTAACAACCTTGTGTGCATGTGGGGGCATCTTTATGCAAGTTCAAATGTTAACACAAAACATCTTGTTTCTTATTTTCTTACTGTAGAGCAGTATTTTGCAATAATATGGGTCAAACAGGCATTGTGTGGGACATTACCTGTGTCCTGTATGTGTGACATACAACCTGCCTTGTGATCAGCCTATGAGTTACTTTTTCAAGCCCTGCCTCCCTCTGCTGGTGTTCAGGAGAAAGTCAATCCCTTAGTTAACCAAGCTCAGCCACAGCTCTGTTCTTGGAACTTAGATGGAAACATCTGTGGTTTAAGGCCATTTGAGGAAGAGAAGGCACCCAGGGGGCTGCTGTCCAAGGAGAAGCTGAGAGACAGAATAGGGATGGAGAAGAGAGAAGGAAAAGGGAAGGAGGGAAGAAGAGGGCAGAGAGAGGAGGGAAGAGAAAGGCTCACACATGCTGTTCTTGACAGATGTCAACTTCTTGGCTCCAATGACCAGGTGAGCCTCATCGTCCATCCCCCAGCACCCTCCTTGTGTTTGGAGTGGCAAGCAAACTGCCCCATGGCCAACATATGTGGTTGCTGTTCTACTCGGTCCCGTGTACAGGGGAGTTAGGGACTGTTCCAGACACCCAGGAATTCATAAACTAGCTTAGAAGGTGGGGCAGAAAGAGGTAACTACATACAAGATGAAGAAACCCTGGGAAGCCAGAGAGAGGAGGAATTTGGGAATTTTAGAAGTGAAATATACTTTTAAGCGTGGGCCTTGCTAGAATACCATGCCTGCTATGCTTGATGGAGTGGTGGACATTTGAGGCTGGCAGAGTTCAAAAGGCGACACCAAGTGCCAACATCCTGTCAATAAGTAAAAGGGCTGCACTCTGCTCAGGATGAATTTTATATTGTCTCTCTTCAGGATAGTGAGAATGTAAGAGAAGTGTGACACTCCAGCTAAACCTGCTCCTTTTTCATGTTCCTGGCATTAGAATGTAATGTTTCTCAGGATCATGACAAACAGAAATGTACATGATTTTACCCTAGGAAAACAATTCTGATCACTGACTGTTATTTTAAAAGACAGAAAGAAAAAGAGCCTACAGTGTCACCCCCAACAGACTGATTGTTGCAGTTCCTGCCATTTGCACCCAGCTCTCAACATGCTCAAAAAAGGAAGTACTGGGGCTGACTTCCATTCTAGGGCTCAATGCGAAGCTGGCTGAGGAAACTGCTGTATGCAGTGTTAACTCAGGGATAAGGCAAAAGGGAAAACACACCCAGATGCTATTGTGTTTTACTGGGATGTCAATGCTTTATTCCCATAATTAAATGTGCTCCAGGCTGAACTTAGAGCTTGTTCACTCTGCTGTTCCTGGAGGACAAGCTGCCACACACACTGAGAAAGTGGCACTCTGTACTGGTGGTGGGGGAGGGGAAGGAGAACAAGAGAAGAGCTGACTGTGAGCATGGTTCTCTCCTTCCCTTAGCAAGGAACAAAGAATACTGTTCAAGTTCGTGTCACTCACAGAAATCACCATTCCAGGACCCCTTACTTATAGCTTCTAATGATAACAGCCTGTACCTTTCATACCACCTGGCCCACCTCTGACATCTGGGTGCTCTCGGATTAAACGTACTTTCTGGTATTCTGAGAAACACCTTTTGTGTTCACCTGTATTAGCCGTCCGGTTTAGCTCTAGGATCACTGGTCATACGTGTGGTTTTGTCCTTTCTGACATAAGCGTTTCCTCAACAGTAAATGGAAGAAAATGACAGATGTCAGCGAAACAGGCTTCCATTTCAGATGTCTCCACTCTGATTTTCCACCTCTGTCATCAGCCCAGGCTGACCTCAAACTCAAAGTCTGACTGTTCTTCCCTAGGTCCTTTCATCCTCCCTGCGTACCATATTGTCTTTGAAATTTATTTTCTTGGGTTGGGGACATGGCTCATTAGTTAAGGCACACTTGCTTCCAAAGTTTGCCAGCCCAGGGTTCAATTCCCTAGTACCACATAAAGCCAGATACACAAAGTGGCACATGCATCTGGAGTTTGTCTGCAATGGCAAGAGGCTTTGGTGTGCTCATTTTCTCTTTCGTTGTGCTTGCAAATAAATCAATACTCAAAAAATTTTCTAAATAAGAAAACTTACTTTGTGTGCATGTGTGCCAGTCACAGGACAACTCTCAGGTAGGTCCTTGCCTTCCACCACATTCGAGGCTGGGTTTCAAGTTGTTCATGGCTCCATTTGCAAACTTCAAGAAAACTCCTGTTTCCACCTCCCTTCTTGCTTACAGATTACAGAAGCCAGCCACATTTTATGTGGGGTCTGAGGATCTGAACTCAGATACTCAGAGTTGCATGGCAAGTGTTTTATGTATTGAGCCATCTCCCTGGTCCCTTCTTTTAAATGTCTAAACACTTGGTTACCCATCAGATCTAAATGGTGAGACCCTATTGCTAAAGACAACACAGGCTGCAATCCCAGGACACTGAGAAATCAAGCAGGAACTGAGATGGAAGCCAGCACCCTACTGGCTAGCCCTCATGAGCTGATGGGGGCTAATGGTCAATATCAGTGTGAACAAGCTGAGGATTTAGCCAGGCAAGATGTACACACCTGTGCAATAGTGCCACACAGGCTATGGAGGTAGTCAACAGCTCTCTGACTGGACATGAGACCTGCTTAGTGGGAGAAAATCCATACCTGGTACTGAAAACCAAATCAAAAATCTATGGATAGAAAGCTCATACACTCTAGAGGGGAGTTCCCACTGTTCTTTGGCTAAAATGAGAGCGTATGCCCATTAAAAAAAGTCTTCTAAATGACTATGTTTATCCCCTTTGATTCATGCTACTCTCACTCTTGGTCAGAGAATCTGCGTTATACAGATGGCACCAAATAGTGGGGAGACCCAACATCTACCAATATGACAAAAAAAATAAAGCCAGCCATCTAGCAAGAGACAAGTCATGTCTATCACATGTGCCAGGGCTGCCGAAACATCACAGAGGAAGTAGCATGTTAAATAGGAGCAGCTCTCACAGCTCACCTGAGAACCTTCTCCGTGGAGCAGATGGTAGATACTGAGGAGGAGGCTCAAAACTCACCAAACCAGAGCCGGGCGTGGTGGCGCACGCCTTTAATCCCAGCACTTGGGAGGCAGAGGTAGGAGGATCGCTGAGAGTTCGAGGCCACCCTGAGACTACATAGTTAATTCCAGGTCAGCCTGGATCACAGTGAGACCCTACCTCGAAAAACCGGAGAAAAAAAAAAAAAACAACAAAAAAAAAAAAAAAAAACTCACCAAACCAGAAACCCCGAGGCTGTTGAGAGTTCAGTGCTAAAGGAGACTTGTAACACCCGCCCCAAGGCTCAGGGAACGCTGCAGAAGTGGGGGTGAGGGGTGGGAAGTAGTAACCTGAGATATTGTCCCCATATCCACAGAGACTGACTGGTGCATTCATGACCCCAGAGTGATAATGGTAGGCACACTAAGGAGAGCCCTCAGTGGGAAGGGAGCATGAAGGCATAACACAGGGGAGGAGACCTGTACGCACTATGTTCATCCATCTATCATGGATTTTCCACTAGTCATGATATAAGCTTAAAGTTCCAGCCTAGCCCCACGATTCTCCAGGAGCAGACTCAGAGGACAGAAGAAGGCTCACGGTGTCTACACACACAAAACTTGCTTGCTGAGAAGTGGTTCACGTCAAAAGAAGCTCAGTATCTGGCCTTTAGGGGCACACAATCAGTGAGTTGCTCTGACGTGCTCTAGGTCGGTCTTGGCATGTTTCCTGCCCAGCCTTAAGTACGCCTGTCTTACTCTCTACTGTCTCTAAGTAGCTTCTCACCTTAAAGTTCAGGTTCTATTTGTTCCCTACCACGTCGACATCTACCTGTGAAAATTCTCTCTATAACAATGCACTTTCACATTATTCAGGAAACCTACTTACCTAAACTCTCATTCTAGCCTCTTTACTTTGGATGATTTTCTTTTGCTCTGTCATTCCCTGTCACACTGAAACTGCGGTACTCTTTTGGTTAGCTACCTGCTCAATCTCTTGCCTCAATCTCTGTCACCCTAGTGCTAGGATTACAGATATGTACCACCCTGCAAAGCTGGAAAATATTTTTACAGAAATGCTGGTTATGTTATCATATAACAAGCTGACTACTTTTACATGAACGAAATGGGTCATTATTATTATTATTATTACTATTGACTGCTGGGAGTCAAACCCAAGGACTTGTACATGCTAGGCAAGTGTTCTCCCACTGAGCTAACTCCCCAGCTCAAGATGTGGAGTCCTAAAAGCCAAGTCTCTCCAACTTTCTAGAATTCAAGCTTTTGGGGGCTGGAAGGATGGTTAAGTGCATAAAGTGCTTGTCATGCAAGTTCAAGGACCTGGGTTCAAATCCCCAACACCCCAATTGTTGGGTGGGCATGACAGCTCACTGTAATCCCAGCACCAGAGAGGTGGAGACAAGGGATTCCTAGATCTGGACTGAATGAGAGACCCTGTCTCAAGGGAACACTACAAGTCCACTTCTACCTGAAGGGTTCATAGCCTTCTCTGAAAACTAGAGGGAACTAAGGGAACTAAAGAGTTAACAACTTTCCCTGAAACTAGCAGCAATAAAGAAGTCACAGAGACATGCAGCCTTGACAGGCTACTCCCGATTGATAAACTTCCCTTAGCTCAGAAAACCTTGAGGGAATAGGAACCGTCTGGTGGGGTTATCCTCCCTAGACAATTTAGCTAAGAAAGCTTATTATGAGCAACACAAATAACTACAGTTCCTTATCTACTTCCCTTGGACCTGCAGCTGTTTTTTTTTTTTAGGATCCCCCTTATAAGCTTGCACCCCAGCCTGGCCCAGTGCTTCAGCCTTCATCCCACAGGAAAGCTGAAGCCCCTGGCTGTTCCTCTGAATAAACAATCTGTCTGTACAGATCAAATCCGGTGTTCTCTTTTGCTTTTCTCTTACGCTTTCCTTACACTCGCCTCTACGTGCACACAAGTGTGCCCACATACATTAAAAACATCCCACACACACCATGCAAAAAAAACAAACAAGTATCAATTCAAGCTTTCCCACGTTTACAATAAAGCTGTCATTAATGCTGGGTTATGAGCATCCCTACTGCTCAAGGGCAAAGGAAGAGATGTATGGATCTGACGAGGGCAGGGGCACTCTCAAAGTCACAAAGCAAAGCACTGTCACAGTGCTCGGGCAAACGTCAGTCACTTCCCACTGCGTTCCAAAGAGAAGTCCAGCTCCTGGCCACAGGCCTGACAAGTCCAGCTGCCTAAGTCTCATCTCCCTCTCTCCCTTCCTTATCATGCACGCCGCCCCTTTTGCTCCAAGCCAGCGGTGGCCTTCCCCCCCCCCCATTCCTAATTTTTTTTCTTTTCTTTCCACCGACTCTGCTAAACTTGCTCCCTGCTCTCGACTCCTGGAAGGCATTTCTCGGATCTCCAGAACGCTGGGGCCCTTCCTTCCTTCCTCTCGTGCACATCACATGTCTTCCAAGCACTCAACTACCGCCTCGGAGAGCCCTGTCTGCGGGGCTCGTCGCGGGTCTCCATCGCCCATCCACGTCGCACGGGCCCTGACTCCGTCCCCCGCGGGGTCCCGGGCGTGCGCCCAGCGCTGGACCGCGTTGGCCTCAGCAGAGAACCCCATGGCTGCCGGCCTTGGCCGAGGAACGCTCCCTTCCCAGCCCCGTCCACGTCCACGTCCAACTCACCCGCTCCACCCGGGTCACCGCAGCGCGGCACCGCCCAGATCCGAGCCCGCACCCTCCCGAGCATCCACCGCGCTCCTTCCGCCTCCCCGCGGCGCGTGACCCGGAAGCGTTCTGGAGCCGGCGTGCCCGCCCCCCGCGCGCAAGAGAGTACTTCCGGGACGGGCGGAGCGGCGCGGCGGCGGCGGCGGCGGCGGCGGCGTTGGTGGTGAGGGGGGCGGCGTCGGCGCTGCGGGGCTTCCGGGGCCGAGGCGGGCGGGTTAGAGGCGCGGGCGGGCGCGGGGAGGGCGCGGGCGGGCGCGGGGAGGGCGCGGGCGGGCGGGCGGGTTAGAGGCGCGGGCGGGCGCGGGGAGGGCGCGGGCGGGCGAGTTAGAGGTGCGGGAGGGCGCGGGGAGGGCGCGGGCGGGCCGTGACCGCCGAGCTCGCGGTGGGGAGCGTTGGGTGCAGGTGGGCAGCGCTGCGCCAGCCCCGGCCGCGAGGATACGTGCGGCTCACCGGGGCGGACGGGCTGGCCGTGGAGTGGACTGTCCAGTCCGGAGAGAGGCTCTTGTAACTGCTGCTGCGTTGGGGGTATCCGAGATAGCATCTGGATGGGGTGTGTGTATGTGTATGTCTGCGATTGTCGTCCTTAAAGAAGTGGGGGTGGGGTGGTGGGACGGAGGGTCCTCTGAACTTTACTTTTCCAGAAGTCGTTGGAATCTTTCTTTTCTCCAGCAATTATGAGAATGGTGCGCACTGACCACACAAAAAAATAAATAAATAAATAAAAAGAAAATAAAAAAGCCTGGGAAACTTTACAAAAGTAACAAGTATATTGCCATTCCACATGCCTTGTACAGGCACACACATATAAAAATCTACAATCTATATGAATACATATATATATATATATACACACACACACACACACACACACACATATATATATCATAAATTATGTGTAATATATGTATTAGGGGTTTTTTCCTTTTTGTTCTTTTCAAGATAGGGTCTCATTCTAGCCCAGGCTAACCTGGAATTTACTCTGTATTCTCAGGGTGGCCTTGAATTCACAGTGATCTTCCTACCTTGGCCTTCCAAGTGCTTGGATTAAAGGCACAAGCCACCATACCCTTATTTTTATTTATTTGAGAGAGAGAAAGAAATAGGCGGGTAGAAAAAGAGAGAATGAGCGTGCCAAGCCCTCCAGCCACTGCAAACCAACTCCAGATTCATATGCTCCCTGTGCATCTCACTTAGGTGGGTCCTGGGGAATTGAACTTGGGTCCTTTGGCTTTGCAGTCAAGTGCCACAACCCCTAAGCCATCTCTCCAGTCCAGCTTTTCTTTAAATTCTGAGTTGATTCAGAACAGGGTGGTGTAACCATTTTTTAAAAATTTTCCAGTTATCTGCATGTGTAGGTCTATGAGTATGCCAGGATCTCTCTTGTCACTGAAACAAATGCCAGATGCTTGCACTACTTTTTGCATCTGGCTTTATGTGGGTACTAGGGAACTGAACCCAGGCCTATAGGCTTTGCAAGCTAACGCCTCTAGCTGCAGTGACATCTCCCCGGCCCCCAGCTTTAGCCATTCTAATGATGCCACATAAACATATATCACCACACACAGATTGTCTTCTGGTGTAAAGCCTGGAACTTTCTAGATGCTTATTAAGTTGTTATGCAGATGAAAAGCTAAGGATAACTGTTGTTGAACATTGTGGCGTATGTTCTAATCTAATAAAATTGGGTGAATTATTCAATAATTTCATATATATTTGCTCTCACTATACTTTTACTATAGGTTGTCACCTGGAGAGGGCTTAAAGAAAGGATTGTAAATACATATCTGTCCATCTACCAAAACACTGACCTTTGTGCAAGAATGATGCAGTTATTTAGATAAGCCTTTATACAGAGTCAGACAAATTACCTTGTTCTGTCCCCTGAGCTTGTTAACATAGTACAGATGTAAAAAATTTTCGCTGTTGGTTTGTGTGTCAGCTGGTACTTGCATGTGGACTTCTTTTCTCTGTGAATCTTGGAATATATAATGTGTGTATCATATACCACACAGCCTAGGCTCCTTGCTCCCTGATGTATGAAGTGCTTCAGGCAACTGTGTCACACATCACTGAATTTTCTCGGTTGTTGGCATTTCTTTTTTTTTTTTTTTTTTAAATTTTAGAGAGAGAGAGAGAGAGAATTGGTGTGCTAGGGCCTCAGCCACTACAGTCAAACTCCAGATGCTTGCGCCACCTGGTGGGCATGTGCAACCTTGCTTTTTTGTATGTACTTCAGTTATTGTGCTGTCTCCAGATTGCATTAGTGCCTTACAAACATTACAATGACATGAGCTAGATTAGTTGTATCCTTAGTGCATATGCAAATGTCTTTATACATATCTGACATGCCTGTGTATGTATTGGTATCTGAATAAAATGTGTTTATACATACCTGGCATATGTGTGTATGTACGTGTGAGATACATTTATTCTTTGTAGAAGTACCAATAGTATCTTGCCTTTAATTGGCAAGGACTAGGTACTTTTGGATGGAATTGAATTGGGTAACATTGCTACTCAAAGCTGACCTGTTAGTCCAGTGGGTGCAGATCTGGTAGGCTCTTCCTTAGCATTCATGAGGCCATGGGTTTGAGCTGTAGCAGTGTAAGAGTGTAACTCATTTGTTTATTGATTCCATCCAGTGGTTCAATGGTCAACACAGTGTTAGTGTATTTTCAGTGAATATTAAAAAATAAGCTGATTTGACAAAAATGTTATTTGATGGCTTTAACTAATCTCTGGAAAAATTGAGGCTGGACCGCTCAATGATTAAGATTTTTGAAGGACAGCCAGTAAAAGGAAAAATTGATAACTGGGACCTCATCAAAATGAAAAATTTTCTTGGTGAAAGACCCCATGATTACAGGTTTGTGTCCACAATCACAGCACCTGGGAGGTTACAGCCGGAAGAGTTGGAGGCCAGCTTGGGCTATAGTGTGAGATCTCATCTCAAAACAAACAAACAAACAAACAGATGGTGAAAAATAAGCTATGGACTGGAATTGCATCCCATCGGTGGGCTAGGTGAAACCACATATTAAGTCCAGGTTATAGAGCACTGTTACAACGCTCTGGCCACAAACATGGATACTTGTACACATATACATACACACACATACACACACCCCTTGCACATGGAGATGTACAGTCATGTAATAGTACCATAATGGAGACTGCAGGTGACTTTGGACATAAGTTGTGATGCATGCATACTGCTTCTATTTAAATACTGATCTTGTACAGGTTTTTTTAAAATTGTTCCCTGAAGAATATAAATAAAAGGGAACCTTTGACACTCAAAGTGGATTGAAGGAACTTAGGCCAATATATGTGCAGTCATGCTGTCCTGCATTTAAAAAACATCTGAGCACTGTGGCTCACACCTTTAATAGCACTCAGGAGGCAGAGGTTGACAGGACAGCCTGAGCTAGAGTGAGACCTTGCCTCAAAACAAAACAAAACAAACCCTGACATGTTAGCCACATTCTGCAGAATCTGCATATTGAACGCCTCTGCTCTTTCCCAACATAGAATAAATTTGTATGTCTTTCATAAATGTCTTTAGCTGATGTTTGTTCATTCTTTTGGCACATGAAAAATTTTTGTTGTTGTTTATTTTTTATTTATGTATTTGAGAGCAACAGACAGACAGAGAGAAAGAGGCAGATAGATAGAGAATAGGCACACCAGGGCCTCCAGCCACTTCAAACGAACTCCAGATGCATGTGCCCCCTTGTGCATCTGGCTTATGTGGATTCCTGGGGAATCGAGCCTGAACTGGGGTCCTTAGGCTTCACAGCCAATTGCTTAACTGCTAAGCCATCTCTCCAGGCCCAGACACATTCTTTTGTGAATTGAGAACTTAATATATGAATGGTTTTTCGAGGTTGGGTCTCACTCTAGCTCAGGTTGACCTGGAATTAGTCTCAGGGTGGCCTCGAACTCATGGTGATCCTTCTACCTCTGCCTCCCAAGTGCTGGGATTAAAGGCATGTGCCACCACACCTGGCCATCAAGTTATACCCTTATGTTCCCTTTCCTTTACCCCTATTCCATTGATTGTCCTCCTCAGTGAGTTGTTGGTATTCACTGTGGGGTCCTGAATGCACCAGTCGGTCTATGTGGGAGGGGTTTCAATGTCTCAGGATACTCTGTCCAATCTTCTGACTCTTACAGTCTTTCTACCTCTATTCCCCAAAGTTTCTTGAACCTTGGTAGGCTTATTATTAGTTTCCTTTGGTGTTTAGCTCTCTGCATCCTTTGTTTTTCTGATTTGATGAGTTTTGAGTCTCCTCAGTGTCTCCTGCCATCTCCCTAGAGGAGGTTCTCAGGCTAGCAGTGAGAGGAGCACTTGTATTTAATCTGCCACTTCCTCCATTATGTTTCCTGGGCCATGGCAGATCTGGTAGAGATGACTCTTCTTGTGCTAGGCAGTTGGCTTTCTGTTACTGTACTGATGGATCTTGGGTCTCCTCAGTATTTGCCTCCATCTGTAAAAAGCAGGTTCTCCAACTAAGTGAGAGCAGTAAGGATCAAGGGCCACAAGCACTGGCATTCTAAAAAGACTTTTGACAGGCATACCTTCTCATTTTAGCCAAAGAACAGTGGGAGCTTCCTTCTAGAGTCTGACTTTCCTATCCATAGGCTTCTGGCTTGTTTTTCAGTACCAGGTGTTAATTCCCTCTCATCTAGTGGGCCTCGTTTCCAATGAGAGAGCCCATGATTACCCCCATAGCCTCTGTGCCACTATTGCATAAGTGTGTATCAGATTTGCTTTAAGTTCCTTTACTCATTACCTACTACTTGAACTTTTTTACCTATAACCTTGATAATAACCATTTCCTTCTCCATTCAGAATTTGCCCTGTGAGGTCACTTAGTTACAAACTTTTTCTGAGATTGTGCTTTTGTGTCACCATCCCACAGGTTATTCCCAGATAAGTGCCAAGAGTCCTTCTTATTCTACATTTGTCACTGAACTACACTATACTGCAGAGGAACTTGACCAATGCAAGTTTTTCAACAGTAGCAGAGGAGGTCTTGGGAACCAATTTCCTGCAGATAAGATGTATAATAAAATGTTATAGAGTTAGTGTACATGCAGATGGGTGCATGTAAAGCTGTTAATACCAAGTAAGAGTGGTGGAGCATATCAGTGCCATTCTTGTGTTTATTAGTGGGGAAAATGGGTGAAGGTATATGAGATCTCTGTATTATATTAGCATGTGAAAATATCAAAAGGTATAAACAAACAATTTATAACAAAGAAACCTCATAAGTGAATTTTTCTTGGGCTCTATTTTAGCAGGTGATGTTACAATCATGTCAGATAGAGATGACACAGAGACTCCAGAGATAACTGAAGCTGCTCCTGTCCTTGAAGATGGAAACTGTGAGCCAGCTGAGAAGTCTGAGGCTGTTGACCAAAGTGTCAAGCCAGAGAGTAAATCAGAACCTGTAGTTTCCACTCGGAAAAGACCAGAGCTCAGGCCCTCTGGTGACCTTGTGACGGCAGAAGTTCCCCCTGCTCAGGTACCATAGCTGTCACCAAAGCACAGCATCTGTTGAGATACTGGAATCATAAAGTCATGGGATGAAAAGTGGTTTGGGGGTCAGTTCTTGAGGACTGCGCTTCCTTTTGAAAGCAGGAGATATAGTTCCCTGCATGGGCTCTTCACAGTCGCGTGTTTGCTGCATGTGCTTTCATGCTGGTTGCACTGACCTGTCAGTCAAGCACTGCATTTCTTTAGGCAAACAATATGTATTCACCTATGTGGCTAGTAATTACTTGCTTGTTTATACATTGATTCTTCTCTAAATTTTCCATTTTCTTGTGTCTTGTTTTTGGGAAAAACATAGGAGACTGTTTCCAAAGATGCGCCCCAGACCGGATGGGGTTATTGGGGCAGCTGGGGCAAGTCCTTGCTCTCCTCCGCCTCAGCTACCGTAGCGACAGTAGGTAAGGCCGTCACTGCTCTGTGTTGTGTGTGCTTTCATAGGCTCACAGTTCTTCCATGTTGACTCCGAGAGCTTTATTATTTCAGGATGACTGGTCAGACAGTTACTTTCTCATTGCTAGGACAAAACACCCACCCTGAAGTGGCTAATGGGAGGAAAGGGTTTCTTTCAGTTTACAGTTTTGAGGGGAAGTTTCATCATGGGGGCAAGAATAGCAAGAGCAGGCATCAGGGTGTCACATCTTGTCACATCAGCTGGGAGGAAGCAGCAAGAAAGAGCTAGCTAGCGCTAGCAAGGGGAGCCTACCTCCAGTGACACATCTTCTCCAGGAAGGCTCCACCCGTCAGAGGCCATATTGCCACCAGCTGGGAACCAAGTATGAGGCTTAACCACAAACACATGAGACAATCGGGAACATTTGCATCCAGACTGCCGTAGCCGATTGTGATGGGCTGTACATACCCCACTAGAGTCTGTAAGATTTTCTTGTTAGGAAGTTGAAGTCTAGGAATAAGCTTATTCCTTAAGATGATAATTCAGTTTTTTAAAAAATAATTGTTCATTTACTTTTGGTAAGGACATATCCCAAGAATTCTTTCTTCTAAAACTTTTTGTTAACAAATTCCACACATATAAACAGTATACCCTAATTATCATGCCCTTCTACCACTCTCCTTCCTCTCCCTTATATCCCCTCCACTGCACTCCTTTCTGACTAGTCCCTCTTCTATTTTGATGTCATTTACCCCGCCCCCCATATTATGCAGATCTTGTGTAGGTCATCTCAGCCACCATGCAGTGGCCACTTTGTGCCTGGAAGACAGCATTCATTACAAAGCACTCCTCCCCACCCTTTGGCGCTTACATTCTTTCTGCCATCTCTTCCACAGTGGTCCCTGCACCTTGGAGGTTGTGATAGAGATGTCTGTCAGTGTGGAACACTCCACTTGTCACTTCTTTTCAGCACTGTGATGAGTTCTGAGTCACTCCCCAGTGGTCACCACCATCTGAAGCTTCTCTAAGCAAAAGTGAGAGTAGAATTTATATATGAGCATAAGCATAAATATTCAGAGGGCAGTTTGTTAGACATACTATATCCATTTAGGCAGACAACAGTAGTAGCCCCCCACCCCCACACATACCACGACTTATGATCTCACTAGCCATAGTTTTTTGTTTTTTTTTTTTTTTTTTTACTAGGTTTTCAGTACTAGGCATAGATTTATTCCTGTGGAGTGGACCTCAGATTCAATCAGAGAGCAGTTGGTACCTCATAACAGACATGCTGCCATTGTACCGTTGGCATATTTTTGGCTGGCTGGCCAGCTGTATAGCTTGCAGACCCACTGCTGGTTATAAGTCACTGTTGATGACTTATCTTCCCCAACAGGCTGCATGGCTCTTTCTAGCACCACGACAGCTACTGAACAGGGAGGAGGCTTCCAGCTCAGCTCCAGCTTGATTTCCTAGTGTCCTGCAGCCTAAGCCTGTGGTGTCTTTAGTAATAGGGTCTTACCCTCTAGTTCTGGTGGGCATCCAAGAGACTTGGCAATAGCTTGTAATGTTTTAGTCATCAGGAGCTTTCCTGACTGACAACTTGCTAACCCTAGCGCTGAAATTTTTTTGTTAAAATCTATGGCTTTTGGGTATATCCCCGCAGGGTCTTTCTGCCTACATTCTCTTATTTTTTAACACACACACACATTCATTAGTGAAGTTGGCTTCCATATGGCTTATTCATAACATCTTTAAGTTTGATTAACCCTCCTGTCATCCTCTCCTCTCCTCTATCTCCCTCCCCTGGCCCTGCTTACAAGAATATTTTATTATTAAAATATCATGTATTTTGATTGTTATTTTAAAAATATGCAGGATTTCAGTTTTAGTTTTGGTTTGTTTCTTTAGTTTTGTTTTTTTTTTTTTTTATTAGGACAAGGTATTTCAAATGTCATTGAGAAAGCAGAGACTTCTCTTGGGATCCCTAGTCCCAGTGAAATTTCAGCTGAAGTCAAGCATGTGGCCGGTCAGTATATCAAAACATTTAGGTCTGGAATTTGGACTGAAATGGAGTGGTTGAATTCTTTTTAAAAAAGTGTAATATTTTTATTTACATGCATGAAAGAGAGAGAGAGAATACGAATGTGTATGCATGTGCCAGTGTCTCTTGCCACTGCCAATGAACTCCAGATACATAAGCCACTTTGTGCATCTGGCTTACATAGGTTCTGGGGAGTTGATCCCAGCTTGGCAGGCTTTGTAAGCAAGCGCCCTCGACCCTCGAGCTGTTTCCTTCTCACAGTAGACCTTCACTGAATTTCTAATACTTAGGATGCCTCAGGGCCTGGGAGGAAGAGCATCTGCAGTCTGGCTGTCAGCATTCTACAGCCATTTGTTTGTCCTGTCACTGTCTGCATGGATGGAATAATCTCTGAGGACTGTCCTAAACATTAAATGATAAGGCCATAAACAAAGAATGTGAGAATTGCTAAGCATTTTGCTTGGTGTAATTTAAGTATGTGGCTATTAAGAGAAAAATTTCAATAGAATAGCGTGGTGAGAGAAAAATATTTTAGTGTATTTTTGGGAAGCAAAGTTTCTTTTCTCTTCCCTTTGCTTCACTTCTCTTCCCTTCCCGCCTTCCTCCCTCCCCCTTCCTTCCTTCCTTCCTTCCTTCCTTCCTTCCTTCCTTCCTTCCTTCCTTTCTTTCTTTCTTTCTTTCTTTCTTTCTTTCTTTCTTTCTTTCTTTCTGGAATTTTGTGTGAAGGTTAAGTGTTTTTCTGGATGTTTGTCTTAACACATTCATCAGGAATCAGGAGGGCCAGGGACCAGAGAGAGAGAGAGAGAGAGACAGAATGGGCACGCTAGCTGCCTCTCAGCTGCTGTGAATGAACTCTAGATGCATGCGCCCCCTTGTGGGCAAGCGTGGTGACCCTTGTGTCACTTTTTGTGTCTGGCTACATGTGGGACCTGGAGATTGGAACCGGGGTTCTTAGGCTTGGCAGGCAGGCGCCTTAACCACCAAGCCATCTCTCAAGCCCAGAAAAAGCTTTTAATACCTGATTTACTTTCTTAATTTGTGGGAGGCCTTAATTCTCACTCTTACTATAATTTGCTTTTCTATATGATTTTGAATCAGACTGTTCCAGTTTTTTTTTTTTTTTGGTTTTTCGAGGTAGGGTCTCACTCTGGCCCAGGCTGACCTGGAATTCACTATGCAATCTCAGGGTGGCCTCAAACTCTCAGCGATCCTCCTACCTCTGCCTCCCGAGTGCTGGGATTAAAGGCGTGCGCCACCACGCCTGGCCCAGTTCCAGTTTTATGTTGAATATTGGCTGGCATACATGGACATTAGAAACAAAACACCAATAGTTACTTCCATTTCTGGTTTTCTAGGGGAGACAGTTAAATTGGCTTAAAGTCAGGTCACTTGTCTGCAGTTATGACCAGGAGACAAGATCCTGTTATCCAGACATGGCTGTATAAGGCTGTCATGTGAGTTTGAGGAGTGTTCTAGTGATCCCCATGTCAGACCACTGTGGCTGCAACTCATGGGATGTTTGACTAAAAGTTGGTTTTTCTCATGCAAAACTCTAGAAATAGGCTCTTGTAGGGATGGATGGATGGATGGATGGATGGATGGACGGACGGATAGTTCAGTGGTGCAGTTATGTTTGGGTTTTGGGTTGTTTTTTCTCAGCTTTCCTTTCTCCTCTCCACTCCTCTGTCCTTGCTTCCTCCTGGTCCCTCCCTTCCAACATTCCTTCCTCTCCTCCCTCCCTCCCTTCAGTAGGATCTCATGCTAGATGAAGCCTGGCTCAGAACTTACTCTGTCAGGAATTAAGTGAATATAAAGTGTCATTTTTCCTTACATGTCTTTCTCTCTTTAAAAGAGTGAAATTTTTCCTATCAGCATATTTTTTCTCAGATTCGAATCTGTGGCTAAAATAGCATCTCATTTTCAAGTTGTAGTGGCACAAGGTGCTAGGAGAATGAGTTTTGGATATCATCAGGAACAGTGCCACTCAGTGGAAGTTATGTGGGTCCTTTGGCTTTGCAAGCAAACACCTTAACCACCAAGCCATCTCTTCAGCCCCTTATTAGGTTTTTAAAGCTGATAAAATAGAACAGGTTGTTTTGAAACATACTTGTCTTTGTAATGCACATCTGGTTGATCATTGCTAATGAGCATAGTTTTTTAGGACAACGTGGAATTATAGTTTCCATACAATAAGACCTACTGTGTTGTTTATTTTTATTTATTTGAGAGCAACAGAAAGAGGGAGAGAGAGAGAGAGTGAGAGAGAATGGACACATCAGGGCCTCCAGCCACTGCAAATGAACTCCAGATGCATGCGCCACCTTGTACATCTGGCTTACGTGGGTACTGGGGAATCGAGCCTTGAACGGGGTCCTTAGGCTCCACAGGCAAGCGCTTAACCACTAAGCCATCTCTCCAGCCCAAGACCTACTATTTTAAGCTATGTAATTAAAAAAATTACTTATTTGTGAGGGAGAAAGAGAGAGAGAATAGACTTGCCAGGACCTGTTGCCTCTGTAAATAAACTCCAGACATATGCACCACTTTGTGGATCTGTCTTTATGTGGGTACTGGGGAATCAAACCCAGGCCATCAGGCTTTGCAAGCAAGAAGCTGTAGCTGTATAAGTTTATGTTGTTAGAGACACACAGTTATGTTTATGCTTATGTTTATGCTTATGTTTATAGTAGATGCATTGTGTATATATGTGTTAGGTATAAGTGTATTTCGTTTATGTATAGTTAATAAAACATTGTGACATATAGATAAAGAAAAGTTCCTGTATCTATTTTTATAATTAGGATATAAGAATATTTCCATTACTCGAAAAAAGTTCCTTTCTGGCGCCTGTAGTATCTCTGTTCTGTCTGCTTCCAGCCTGATCTGTTTTCTATGCTATCATTTTGTCCAGAAGATCATATCACAGATCATTCTGTATTTGGTCTGATTTTTATATAGATCAGTAGTTTGTTCAAAAGACTTGATAAAGGCTGGAGAGATGGCTTAGCAATTAAGGTACTTTCCTGCAAAGTCAAAGAACCCAGGTTCAATACCCCAGGACCCACATAAGCCAGATGCATAAGGGGCGCACGCATCTGGAGTTCGTTTGCAGTGGCTGGAGGCCCCGGCACGCCCATTTTCTCTCTCTCTCTTTACCTGCCTATTTCTGTATCTCTGTCTCAAATAAATAAATAAAAAATAAAATATTTTTAAAAAGACTCGATACTATTTTTGAAATGAAATAACAAAGTAAAAAAGCTGTCTACTTTAGTTTTCATTTTAACATAGACAAATGGCTTAAAGTAATATATATAATAAATCAAAATAAATAATGAACCTTCCTTTCCTGTTTACCCATCTTCTACCATTCGCAGGAGAAACAAATGCCAAAGAGAATGGAAACTCCTCATCTGTGGCTGGGCTGCTCTCTTACTGTTTGGTGTGTTCGTACAGTGGGGTGGCTGCTCACTTACTGTCAGAGCACTGTGCGTACAGTGGGGTGGCTGCTCTCTTACTGTCCAGAGACTGTGAGTACAGTGGGGTGGCTGCTCTCTTACTGTCCAGAGACTGTGCGTACAGTGGGGTGGCTGCTCTCTTACTGTCCAGAGACTGTGAGTACAGTGGGGTGGCTGCTCTCTTACTGTCCAGAGACTGTGTGTACAGTGGGGTGGCTGCTCTCTTACTGTCCAGAGACTGTGCGTACAGTGGGGTGGCTGCTCTCTTACTGTCCAGAGACTGTGCATACAGTGGGGTGGCTGCTCTCTTACTGTCCAGAGACTGTGCATACAGTGGGGTGGCTGCTCTCTTACTGTCCAGAGACTGTGTACAGTGGGGTGGCTGCTCTCTTACTGTCCAGAGACTGTGCGTACAGTGGGGTGGCTGCTCTCTTACTGTCCAGAGACTGTGAGTACAGTGGGGTGGCTGCTCTCTTACTGTCCAGAGACTGTGCGTACAGTGGGGTGGCTGCTCTCTTACTGTCCAGAGACTGTGGGGTGGCTGCCTGCTCTCTTACTGTCCAGAGACTGTCCAGAGTGGGGTGGCTGCTCTCTTACTGTCCAGAGACTGTGAGTACAGTGGGGTGGCTGCTCTCTTACTGTCCAGAGACTGTGAGTACAGTGGGGTGGCTGCTCTCTTGTCCACTGTCCAGAGCTGCTGTCCAGAGACTGTGCGTACAGTGGGGTGGCTGCTCTCTTACTGTCCAGAGACTGTGTGTACAGTGCTGCTCTTTACTGTCCAGAGACTGTGAGTACAGTGGGGTGGCTGCTCTCTTACTGTCCAGAGACTGTGACACAGTGGGGTGGCTGCTCTCTTACTGTCCAGAGACTGTGACTGTCCAGAGACTGTGTGTACAGTGGGGTGGCTGCTCTTACTGTCCAGAGACTGTGCGTACAGTGGGGTGGCTGCTCTCTTACTGTCCAGAGACTGTGCGTACAGTGGGGTGGCTGCTCTCTTACTGTCCAGAGACTGTGCGTACAGTGGGGTGGCTGCTCTCTTACTGTCCAGAGACTGTGACTGTCCAGAGACTGTGTGTACAGTGGGGTGGCTGGCTCTCTTACTGTCCAGAGACTGTGAGTACAGTGGGGTGGCTGCTCTCTTACTGTCCAGAGACTGTGCGTACAGTGGGGTGGCTGCTCTCAGTGGGGTGGCTGCTCTCTTTACTGTCCAGAGACTGTGAGTACAGTGGGGTGGCTGCTCTCTTACTGTCCAGAGACTGTGCGTACAGTGGGGTGGCTGCTCTCTTACTGTCCAGAGACTGTGAGTACAGTGGGGTGGCTGCTCTCTTACTGTCCAGAGACTGTGTGTACAGTGGGGTGGCTGCTCTCTTACTGTCCAGAGACTGGGGTGGCTGCTCTCTTACTGTCCAGAGACTGTGTGTGTGTACAGTGGGGTGGCTGCTCTCTTACTGTCCAGAGACTGTGTGTACAGTGGGGTGGCTGCTCTCTTACTGTCCAGAGACTGTGTGTACAGTGGGGTGGCTGCTCTCTTACTGTCCAGAGACTGTGCTGCTCTCTTACTGTCCAGAGACTGTGTGTACAGTGGGGTGGCTGCTCTCTTACTGTCCAGAGACTGTGAGTACAGTGGGGGTGGCTGCTCTCTTACTGTCAGAGACTGTGGGTACAGTGGGGTGGCTGCTCTCTTACTGTCCAGAGACTGTGTGGGGTGGCTGCTCTCTTACTGTCCAGAGTGTGTGTACAGTGGGGTGGCTGCTCTCTTACTGTCCAGAGACTGTGGTACAGTGGGGTGGCTGCTCTCTTACTGTCCAGAGACTGGCTGCTCTCTTACTGTCCAGAGACAGTGTGGGGTGGCTGCTCTCTTACTGTCCAGAGACTGTGCGTACAGTGGGGTGGCTGCTCTCTTACTGTCCAGAGACTGTGCGTACAGTGGGGTGGCTGCTCTCTTACTGTCAGGCTGTGCTCTGCTCTCTTACTGTCCAGAGACTGTGCGTACAGTGGGGTGGCTGCTCTCTTACTGTCCAGAGACTGTGAGTACAGAGGGGTGGCTGCTCTCTTACTGTCCAGAGACTGTGCGTACAGTGGGGTGGCTGCTCTCTTACTGTCCAGAGACTGTGCTGTACAGTGGGGGTGGCTGCTCTCTTACTGTCCAGAGACTGTGTGTACAGTGGGGGTGGCTGCTCTCTTACTGTCCAGAGACTGTGAGTACAGTGGGGTGGCTGCTCTCTTACTGTCCAGAGACTGTGGTGGGGTGGCTGCTCTCTTACTGTCCAGAGACTGTGACAGTGGGGTGGCTGCTCTCTTACTGTCCAGAGACTGTGCGTACAGTGGGGTGGCTGCTCTCTTACTGTCCAGAGACTGTGTGGGGTGGCTGCTCTCTTACTGTCCAGAGACTGTGTACAGTGGGGTGGCTGCTCTCTTACTGTCCAGTGGGGTGGCTGGCTGCTCTCTTACTGTCCAGAGACTGTGTGTACAGTGGGGTGGCTGCTCTCTTACTGTCCAGAGACTGTGTGTACAGTGGGGTGGCTGCTCTCTTACTGCTGTGAGTACTGGGGTGGCTGCTCTCTTACTGTCCAGAGACTGTGAGTACAGTGGGGTGGCTGCTGTCCAGAGGCTGCTCTCTTACTGTCAGTGGGGTGGCTGGCTGCTCTTTACTGTCCAGAGACTGTGAGTACAGTGGGGTGGCTGCTCTTACTGTCCAGAGACTGTGAGTACAGTGGGGTGGCTGCTCTCTTACTGTCCAGAGACTGTGTGTACAGTGGGGTGGCTGCTCTCTTACTGTCCAGAGACTGTGTGTACAGTGGGGTGGCTGCTCTCTTACTGTCCAGAGACTGTGAGTACAGTGGGGTGGCTGCTCTCTTACTGTCCAGAGACTGTGCGTACAGTGGGGTGGCTGCTCTCTTACTGTCCAGAGACTGTGAGTACAGTGGGGTGGCTGCTCTCTTACTGTCCAGAGTGGCTGCACTGTGGCTGCTCTCTTACTGTCCAGAGACTGTGTGTACAGTGGGGTGGCTGCTCTCTTACTGTCCAGAGACTGTGAGTACAGTGGGGTGGCTGCTCTCTTACTGTCCAGAGACTGTGTGTACAGTGGGGTGTACAGTGGGGTGAGACTCTCTCTTACTGTCCAGAGACTGTGAGTACAGTGGGGTGGCTGCTCTCTTACTGTCCAGAGACTGTGCGTACAGTGGGGTGCTGCTCTCTTAGTGTCCAGAGACTGTGCGTACAGTGGGGTGGCTGCTCTCTTACTGTCCAGAGACTGTGAGTACAGTGGGGTGGCTGCTCTCTTACTGTCCAGAGACTGTGACTGTGTGGGGTGGGGGTGCTCTCTTACTGTCCAGAGACTGTGCGTACAGTGGGGTGGCTGCTCTCTTACTGTCCAGAGACTGGGTACAGTGGGGTGGCTGCTCTCTTACTGTCCAGAGACTGTGTGTACAGTGGGGTGGCTGCTCTCTTACTGTCCAGAGACTGTGGTACAGGGGGGTGGCTGCTCTCTTACTGTCCAGAGACTGTGTGTACAGTGGGGTGGCTGCTCTCTTACTGTCCAGAGACTGTGCGTACAGTGGGGTGGCTGCTCTCTTACTGTCCAGAGACTGTGAGTACAGTGGGGTGGCTGCTCTCTTACTGTCCAGAGACTGTGCATACAGTGGGGTGGCTGCTCTCTTACTGTCCAGAGACTGTGAGTACAGTGGGGTGGCTGCTCTCTTACTGTCCAGAGACTGTGCGTACAGTCTGCTCTCTTACTGTCCAGAGACTGTGCGTACAGTGGGGTGGCTGCTCTCTTACTGTCCAGAGACTGTGAGTACAGTGGGGTGGCTGCTCTCTTACTGTCCAGAGACTGTGCGTACAGTGGGGTGGCTGCTCTCTTACTGTCCAGAGACTGTGTGTACAGTGGGGTGGCTGCTCTCTTACTGTCCAGAGACTGTGCGTGACTGTCCAGAGACTGTGCAGTGGGGTGGCTGCTCTCTTACTGTCCAGAGACTGTGCGTACAGTGGGGTGGCTGCTCTCTTACTGTCCAGAGACTGTGAGTACAGTGGGGTGGCTGCTCTCTTACTGTCCAGAGGGTGTGCTCTCTTACTGTACAGTGGGGTGGCTGTCCAGAGACTGTGCGTACAGAGGGTTACTGTCCAGAGACTGTGTCAGAGACTGTGTGGGGTGGCTGCTCTCTTACTGTCCAGAGACTGTGCATACAGTGGGGTGGCTGCTCTCTTACTGTCCAGAGACTGGCTGGCTGCTCTCTTACTGTCCAGAGACTGTGCCAGTCCAGAGACTGTGCGTACAGGGGTGGCTGCTCTCTTACTGTCCAGAGACTGTGCGTACAGTGGGGTGGCTGCTCTCTTACTGTCCAGAGACTGTGCGTACAGTGGGGTGGGGTGGCTGCTCTTACTGTCCAGAGACTGTGCGTACAGTGGGGTGGCTGCTCTCTTACTGTCCAGAGACTGTGAGTACAGTGGGGTGGCTGCTCTCTTACTGTCCAGAGACTGTGAGTACAGTGGGGTGGCTGCTCTCTTACTGTCCAGAGACTGTGAGTACAGTGGGGTGGCTGCTCTCTTACTGTCCAGAGACTGTGAGTACAGTGGGGTGGCTGCTCTCTTACTGTCCAGAGACTGTCCAGTGGGGTGGCTGCTCTCTTACTGTCCAGAGACTGTGAGTACAGTGGGGTGGCTGCTCTCTTACTGTCCAGAGACTGTGAGTACAGTGGGGTGGCTGCTCTCTTACTGTCCAGAGACTGTGAGTACAGTGGGGTGGCTGCTCTCTTACTGTCCAGAGACTGTGAGTACAGTGGGGTGGCTGCTCTCTTACTGTCCAGAGACTGTGAGTACAGTGGGGTGGCAGTGGGGTGGCTGCTCTCTTACTGTCCAGAGACTGTGAGTACAGTGGGGTGGCTGCTCTCTTACTGTCCAGAGACTGTGCGTACAGTGGGGTGGCTGCTCTCTTACTGTCCAGAGACTGTGAGTACAGTGGGGTGGCTGCTCTCTTACTGTCCAGTGGGGTGGGGTGGCTGCTCTCTTACTGTCCAGAGACTGTGCGTACAGTGGGGTGGCTGCTCTCTTACTGTCCAGAGACTGTGTGAGTACAGTGGGGTGGGCTGCTCTCTTACTGTCCAGAGACTGTGCGTACAGTGGGGTGGCTGCTCTCTTACTGTCCAGAGACTGTGAGTACAGTGGGGTGGCAGTGGGGTGGCTGCTCTCTTACTGTCCAGAGACTGTGAGTACAGTGGGGTGGCTGCTCTCTTACTGTCCAGAGACTGGGTACAGTGGGGTGGCTGCTCTCTTACTGTCCAGAGACTGTGAGTACAGTGGGGTGGCTGCTCTCTTACTGTCCAGAGACTGTGCGTGTGGGGTGGCTGCTCTCTTACTGTCCAGAGACTGTGCGTACAGTGGGTGGCTGCTCTCTGTCCACTGTCCAGAGAGAGACTGTGCAGTGGGGTGGCTGCTCTCTTACTGTCCAGAGATGTGAGTACAGTGGGGTGGCTGCTCTCTTACTGTCCAGAGACTGTGAGTACAGAGGGGTGGCTGCTCTCTTACTGTTCTGAGACTGCGTACAGTGGGGTGGCTGGCTCTCTTACTGTCCAGAGATGTGAGTACAGTGGGGTGGCTGCTCTCTTACTGTCCAGAGACTGGGGAGGGGTGGCTGGTTCTGAGACTCTCTTACTGTGGGGTGGCTCTCTCTTAGTTCTGAGACTGTGTGGGGTGGCTGCTCTCTTACTGTTCTGAGACTGTGGTGGGGGTGGCTGCTCTCTTACTGTCCAGAGACTGTGCTCAGTTACTGCTCTCTTACTGTCCAGACTGTGTGCGTACAGTGGGGTGGCTGCTCTCTTACTGTCCAGAGACTGTGCTTACAGAGGGGTGGCTGCTCTCTTACTGTCCAGAGACTGTGCGTACAGAGGGGTGGCTGCTCTCTTACTGTCCAGAGACTGTGCGTACAGTGGGGTGGCTGCTCTCTTACTGTCCAGAGACTGTTTCTTACTGTCCAGAGACTGTGAGTACAGTGGGGTGGCTGCTCTCTTACTGTCCAGAGACTGTGCGTACAGTGGGGTGGCTGCTCTCTTACTGTCCAGAGACTGTGCGTACAGTGGGGTGGCTGCTCTCTTACTGTCCAGAGACTGTGAGTACAGTGGGGTGGCTGCTCTCTTACTGTCCAGAGACTGTGTGTACAGTGGGGTGGCTGCTCTCTTACTGTCCAGAGACTGTGCATACAGTGGGGTGGCTGCTCTCTTACTGTCCAGAGACTGTGCGTACAGAGGGGTGGCTGCTCTCTTACTGTTCTGAGGGTTTGCATATCTTTCTCCTTTCCTGAAGAAACCACAGGTCCTTATGATGCCTATGGTGTCCAGGTCGTGAGGATCAGTTACTTCTAGGGGTCTAGTAAGAGTCATATGAGGGCTGGAGGGATGTCTTAGTGGTTAGGGCGTTTGCTTGTGAAGCCAGGTCCCACAGGGGTAGACACAGTGATGCAAGCACACATGCTGCACATGCGCCACAGGGGCACACATGTCCGGAGTTCATTCACAGTGACTGAAGGCCCTGGCCTGTCCATTCTCTCTCTTTCTCTTTTCTCTCTTTCTCTTTTTCTCTGTCTGCCCCTTTCTGCCTCTCGAAAATAAATAAAATAAAATAAAGTTAGGTTTAATTATGGTGTTTTCAAACAATTTTTTTTTGTTCACCTTCCTCCCTCTTTCCCTTTCCCGTTCCCTTCCAATTCCTCTCTACCGATTTAGCCTCCTTTCATACTCAATTCTTCCTTTTGTCCTTCCCCCTTCTTGTCACCTCTTGTTCCCTCATGGTCTCCTATCTCTAATCATAGCCCACACTCAGTCTCATGTCCCCATATTTACATCCCTATAAACATTCAAAGTTATAAAGCAGAGAAATATGTTCTTTTTGATAGATTCTTGTAGAGCTACACATGAACATTTTAAAGGTATCATAGATCAATTTTTGCCTACTTTTATGCTTTATTTAAGTGGAATCATACAATCTGTGCCCTTTTATATCTGGCTTTTTTCAGACATTATATTTGTGTCAGTAGTTAGAGGGTCTGAGATAGAGGCTCTGAGGCTAGTATACGGATTAATCAAGAACACTTTATTATTGGCTCTGAGCAGAGAGGAGCGTGGCTTAAGAGGGTAAGGGGAAGTCCAGGTAGGTTGGGAGAAGGAGTCTTCAGCCAGTCCTTAGGTATACAACATCCACTCGTGGCTATGGATGAAATGCTGGTTAAAGGCACCAGTGCGGTTGACTGCTGGCACACTTAAGGGCTAAGGGAGAGGCAGAGGAAGGAAGAAGAGAGAGAGAGAATAAAAGAAATGAAAGAGGAAGAGGGAAGAGAAAGGTGTGTATATGTGCATAGAGTAAGAAGCTGAGGTGGATAGGCAGGAAAATATAAAGAAATATATGGGGGCTGGAGACATGGCTCAGCAGTCAAGGCGCTTGCCTATAAAGCCTAACAACCCAGGTTAGATTCCCCAGTTTCCATGTAAAATCAGATGCATACAGTGGTGCATGCAGCTGGATTTCCTTTGAAGAGGCTGAAGGCCCTGGTACACCAATTCTCTCTGTCTCTTTTCTCTGCCTGCAAATCCATATTAAAAAAAAATAATTAAAGCTGGGCATGGTGGTACACACCTTTAATCCCAGCACTCAGGAGGCAGAGGTAGGAGGATTGCTGTGAGTTCAAGGCTACCCTGAGACTACATGATGAATTCCAGGTCAGCCTGGACTAGAGTGAGACCCTACCTTGAAAAACCAAAAAAAAAAAAAAAAAAATGTGTGTGTACACACCCACAAGCACTCCTGTAGTGAAGGAGAACAGAGGGAGGACAGAGAAAAGGTGTGGACTTTTATTTCTGTGTCCTTAGAGCATAGGGGCATAGCTGACTGGCCAGTGAGAGCGGGGCTTGGGAGGTGTGAGCTCAAGAGAGGAGCCAGTATGTTCGGGTCCCTGGGGAGCAGAGGCGAGAGGCCCTTTGAAGGCCGACTTGAGTTTCACATTGGGAGTAGGGAAGGAGCTCTGAGATGACAGTTCATACATCTCGTTCATGTTGCAGTGTGTGCGTGCTTTCTTTGCCATATTTCACGGTGTGACTGTGTCACATTTTATTTGTTCTGCAGTTGGCAAGCACTGAGTAGTTTCCAGTGTGTAGATATTACAAGTTGTGTGCAGTGCATAGTCTCGTCCATGTGCTCTGATGAACACTTCCGCTGGGTGGTAGCCATGGTGCCTGGCTGGGGAACTGTTTTCCAAGGTGCTTCTACTTGTTCACACCCACAAGTGATGTCATGATGGTGGCTTGAGTGCTGCCCAGTTGTCCCCGTGTTGGTACTGCCGGCTCCTTCCCCTCCGCTGCTTGAGAACCTCATGCAGGCTAGGTGGCTGCTCTACCGCTGAGTGATGGCCCTAGCCCTCTCTTCACTTTGTATTTCCAGATCTGCTCTCACTCATGTAAGACGCCCAGGTATTCCTTGAACTTGATATTCTCTTGCCTCAGCCAGTCCTGAGTAGGTGGAATTACAGGCCTGTTTCACTCAGCCAGCAGAGTTGGTTACTGCTAGATAGACAGTAAAAATATACACCCATCTTTTGTTAGTGTTGCCATAATGAAGTGATCTGTGTTTTCTAGGGAAAGAGTGTTATCAGTGGGGGCTTGGACGCTTTAGAATTCATTGGGAAAAAGACAATGGATGTAATAGCAGAAGGGGATCCTGGATTTAAAAGAACCAAGGGCCTGATGCACCGGAATGCTACACTGTCTCAGGTACTGCTGTCTTTACCTGTTTGTTTGTTTCTGCTCTGTTTTGTTTTTTGAGTGCTGGGAATCCTGGGGTGCACCTGGGTCTCCCTCTCTCCTCCCACGGTTTATGTTGACCTGGGATTGACCCAGGGCTTCATGCATGCTAGGCAAACATTCCACCAACTGAACCACATCCCCGACCTTACTTTTGTTTTGATTTTTTTTTTTTTTTGCCTTTGTTGCCTTTTGAAGAATTCCAGTAACTTGTTAATTAAGCATTTTTAGGGGTAACAGTGGGCAGTGAAAGCTCTCTGAACAGATAAGTGTCCGTCTGTGTTTGTCCCTCTTTTCTCTCTACGGAAGGCTTGTGTTGTCGGAGTACAAAACGCGGAGTCCTGTCAGCTGTTTATTAGATTCATGTTTAAACTGATCCGGGGAAACACCTGGTTCCTTGGATGTTATTTACCCTGACCAGCATCAGAGTATGTGTGATAGCTTTTTCCTGCTGCTCCTGAGCCGCTTGGATTGGATTGCAATGGCAAGGATGAAGGGCTGAGCTCTGGACTGAAGCCTGCTCAGCTTCACTTCCCTCCACTCCGGAAACTCGCCCTCAAGCTCTCCTTACTGCTGCGGTGTAACACATCGTATCTTTTTAGGTTTTACGAGAGGCAAAGGAGAAAGAAGAACAGTGGACCTCCAATGAGGTAACCATGGAAACAGACAAGACAACTCATTATGGGCTACTCTTTGATGAATTCCAAGGCCTTTCCCATCTGGAAGCTCTGGAGATGCTCTCCCGAGAAAGCGAAATAAAGGTAACCCCAAACCTCAAATCCCAACTGAGAGCCAGCGCTGCCCTTGGGGGTGCAGTGATGCTTTAGTGGAGTGGCATGAGGACACCCTACCAGAGCTACCAAAAACTAGTGTGTGAGCTAATGGTTGGAGAGAAGTGGAGTCACTCAAGAGTGTTTTCTGTCAAACGACACCAAGAATGTAAAGAGGTCTTCATAGCACATCGGCTGTGTTCTGACCTCAGCCTTTGTTCTTTCTTCACTTTCCTTTGCTTCAGCTGCTAAAATCCCTTGATGACTTAAGCTGCCAGTCTGTATATAGTGACCTGCTCACCTTTGTTTGTTTTTTTGAGAGTGATAGAGAGCTAGAGAGAGAGATAGAGAGATAATGGGTGTGCCAGCAGCCTTTCACCCACTGTGAACAAACTCCAGACACGTGCACCCCCTGTGGGCAAGTGCGGCATTGCACCCTTGCGTCACTTTTTAAAAAAAAATATTTTATTATTTATTTATTTGAGAGAGATACAGAAATAGGCAGGTAGAGAGAGAGAGAGAGAGAGAGAGAGAATGGGTGCGCCAGGGCCTGCAGCCACTGCAAACAAACTCCAGATGCATGTGCCCCCTTGTGCATCTGGCTTACGTGGGTCCTGGAGAATCAAGCCTTGAACCGGGGTCCTTAGGCTTCATAGGCAAGCGTTTAACCGCTAAGCCATCTCTCCAGCCCCCTTGCGTCACTTTTTGTGTCAGGCTAAATGTGGGACCTAGAGATTGGAACCGGTGTTCTTAGGTTTGGCAGGCAGGCGCCTTAACTGCCAAGCCACCTCTCCAGCCCTCACCTTTTTTTTTTGGTAATGAGAGAGCAAGTGAGACAGAGAGAGGGAATTGGCACGCCAGGGCCTCCAGTCACTGCAGTCGAACTCCAGATGTGTGCACCACCTTGTGTGCATGTGTGACCTTACACACTTGTGTCACTTTGTGTGTCTGTTTTACGTGGGACCTGAAAAGTCAAACGTTGGTCCTTATGCTTCCTAGGCAAGCGCCTTAACCGCTAAGCCATCTCCCCAGCCTCGATCTGCTCACTTTTCACCAAGACTGTTTGATTTCTAAACTAATATAAGCACTAGTAATTTCCAGGTATCTCTGGCCTTTTGGAAATACAAATTCTCCCTACCCTTCTGTAAAACTAGCTTCTTGTGTAATTTAAAGATTAGGAGTCAGACACAATGATGCATGCCTGCAGTCCCAGTGTGCAGAAGGTTGAGGTAGTATAATTAAGAGTTCAAGGTTAGCCTGGGCTGCATAGGTACATGCTGCCTCAGACACACACACACATGCATACATACTTTTACATGCATCTGTTCTCTCTTCTTACACACACACACACACACACACACACACACATTTAAAAATAAAGATAGTTGGGGCTCTGTGGTTAAAGCACTTGCTTGCAAAGCCTAACGACCCAGGTTTGATTCCCCTGTACCCATGTAAAGCCAGATGCACAAAGAGGTGCATACATCTGGAGTTCATTTGCAACAGCTAGAAGTCCTGGCATATCCATTCTCTCTCTCTCTGCTTGTAAATAAATAAATAAAAATATAAAAAAATAACTATTCTTGATATAGTTTCTGTTGGTTAGTTAGCTCATAATTTAGAATTCAGTTTGACATGAAGTCTCTTCTATATTTGAGATTTTTTTTCCCTTTCATACTTTTCACAGTGTTTTGTATTATCTTATACCTGTTCAGGTTAAGTCTATCCTTAATTCTCTGAGTGGACAAGAACTAGATACGATAAAACTTGAATTAGAGCAATTGAAAGAAGCGTTTTCCCTTGCGGAGTTCTCTGAGGAAGAGGAAGAAGAGAAGCAAGGTAATGCAAGCCTGGGCATCTGAGGACGCGAGGCCGCCTTGCCTGTACTGCCTTGTACGCACTGCTCTGTCCTTGCAGTGCAGTATTTACTCTGAACTATGGTCGCCTGGGTTTGCTTTTTTTCACACTTTCCTCTTGACTGGGCATTGATACAGTCAAGTAGACTTCTTGCCCACATCCCCTCCTTTCTGCAAGATTTTATCATAAAATTCACATGCACGGTCACATATACGATCAGTTGCTTCCCTAGTAGGAAAGGCTCATTTGATTCCCTTTCAAAAAAGGTTCACCAATATTCCATTTTAAACAGTCTGTGTAACTGTTTATGCTTCTGAGTGAAATACTGCCACGACAAAAGTAGTTTGGCTCACAGCTCCAGTAATAAAAGATGGCTGAGGGGTTAAAGGTGCTTGCAAACCCTGATGGCTGTGGTTCAATTCCCAGTACACATGTAAAGCCAGATGTGCAAAGTGGCACATGCATCTGGAATTTGTTTATAGTAGGAGGCGGCCCCGGCCCACTTGCTTGTGCAATCATGCATGTGCTATCTCTCTCTCTCTGTCTTTTTTCTTTCTCTCTGTCTCAAGTAAATAAATATAATCTTTTAAAAGAAAATCTCAGCAGGAAAACCATAAGTGGTTTTGGTTTGCTCACGTTGCTCCCTTGCTCCTGACCAAGCCATGGTACAACAGTTCTCAGTTATTTATAATGGAACTTCTGTTATTGTACATGGAACAATTCACAATGCTTGTTCAATTTAGTCAACATCTGGCTTTGCATAGTAATCAGAAACCTCAGTCTTTAAATACCATTCAAAGGACTCCAAGGAATTTTCTTAGCAGATGGATTTGTGTTTGTGATTCCCCCCCTTCCTGCCTTTTTGCCAGAAATGAGGACTTTGAAAACAGAGCAGTAAATTCCAGCACAAACCCCTGTTTGCCCTCCTCCCAGCTTTCCTCTTTGATTTTTGTAAGAATGCAGAGGTACCTTTGGTATTTAATTACAACTCAATGAAGTTGCTTACAAGAGTGTGGAGGTAGCAGAGGGGAGAGATCACATAGGACTTGGGTTTGGTGATATTGGTCATCTTCCCAGTGACACCCACGTCCTTTGCCCTCTGTCTTTTCCACCTGATGCTTTTGCCTAAGAAGGCATCTGTGTGTGGGGAGATGCTAGCCTCCTTCCACAGTCCCTCCAAAGTAATACCTCTATCTTCTTTCTGTCCTTACTCAACATTCATACACGTGCGCGCGCGCGCGCACACACACACACACACACACACACAGACATATATATTTTTTGTTTCTTTGTTTTTTTTCCTCACTAGAAGGAGAATCGAACTCAGGGCCTCATCCATGGTAGGCAAACATTCTCCCACTGAACCACACTTTCTGTCCAACATTGACTGTTATTTTAATGTAGAAACTCAAGTGTCTGTAGCACACTTGGCAGTGATTGTCAGACTTTTAAAAAGTATTTTATTTATTTATTTGAGAGAGAGACAATGAGGGAGGGAAGGAGAGAGAGAGAGAGAGAGAGAGAGAGAGTGCATCAGGGCTTCCTGCTAGTGCAAATGAGTTCCAGATGCATGACCATTTGTGCATCTGCCTTTACTTGGGTACTGGGGAATCAAACTTGGGCCATCTGTCTTTCCAGCAAGTGCCTTTAACCACTGTGACATCTCTCCAGCCCCCATCAGACATTTGTTTTTAGATATTTTACTTATTTATTTGCAAGCAGACACACACACACACACACACACACACACAGATGGATAGACAAATTATGGGCTTACCAGGGCCTCTAGCCAATGCACATGAACTCCAGGTGCATGCATCATTATGTGCAGCTGGCTTTACATGGGTACTGGGGAATCAAATCTGGATCGTTAGGCTTTGCAGGCAAGCACCTTAACCACTGAGCCATTTCTCCAGACCCCTTCCATCAGACATTTTTTGATCACAACTTTTATCAGCAAGTTTATTGAGCACTTAGATACATGTTCATATATATGAATGTATATAAATTAAATATATACTCTGCCATAATATTATATTCTTATATATTATATATAATACATATATATTATTATTATATTATATTACTTATATTCTAAAATATACTATAAGATAGATTCCCCCTGCCTCCAAGGCAGGAGTCTCACTCTAGCCCAGGCTGACCTGGAACTCACTCTGTAGTCCCAGGTTGACCTCAAACTCATGTGATCCTCCATCCTCTGCCTCCCAAGCACTGGGATTAAAGATGCGTTCCACCACCACTCTGCATAAATACTCTGTTTAAAACAATATTTTCCCCCCATTTTGACAAGGAATCCTCTTAGAGATGTAAGTGCTAAAAGATTCTGTGTTTCAAGAGGTGTCTTGTGCATTCTGTGTTGCAGAGGAGTCTCAGGCCGGGCCTCGCAGGGCCAGGTGGACAGGGGGAGCACTGCTGCTTGTTTACACGTCTGGGTTGTGCTTTGCTTGTGTTTCTCAGGTGGAGGTGTTGGGTGTTCCTGTCACCTCTCATCAGGCTAACTCCACCAGCTCCCTTAAAACCCTCCCCACTCCAGAGATCCAGATCCCCGGACCATGACTTGTCTTAGCCTGATCTCCTTTGTTCCTCTTCCACCCAGCAGCCAATGTGACCTTCCACTGCTTGCACATTAGACACTCGTCTTACTGAACATTCATGCCATGCTTACTTTCATCCTGTGCTCTTGTTGCGTCCGCCTGAAACGTGTCGTGATGTGTACCTGTGTCAGATGTCCCACTTTAATTCCATTTCCTGGACTCGCATACATAGCATCTGCTTGGTACTTTGCTTTTCCCACTTCTCCATGCAGTGGTGGTGGGATGGCCAGGGTTGACCTGCTAATTTTTGCTGGGAGATCTTGGGGAGGTCACCTGACCTCATCTAGCCCTTGAGTGCTCATTGCTCAGTGAGTTAATGGCACAAACAAGTCATAAAGCAGTCACCGGTATGTTCGTACTCATAACTCCATCCCTCACACAGCAGCTCCGTGTTCCTCTCTCTTGCCGCCACCGCTGCTGTTATTCCCGGTGCTCTTCGTCCCCTCCTCCTCGTGACCTTGGCAGTCTGTCTTTCACATGGCTCTTGGTTTTTTAGGGGACGAAGATTTTACCAAAGAGATAACAGAGCTGTTTTCTCAGCTGCATGTGTCCTCCAGACCAGAGAAACTTGCCAGGGTAAGTCGTTCCTTCTTGGTAAGTTTCATTGTTTAATTTTGTAAGATTTTAGTGAATAGCCACATGTAATCCCAACTCTTGGGAGTCAGAGAGATTGCAAGTTCAAGGCCAGCCAGCCTGAGCTACATAGCAAGATTGTCTCACAAGACCAAGAAAAAAAAATTCTCCCTTCCCCCACAGTACATTGTATAAGATTGTAACTTCCTAGTCAGGAGCGCTCACCAACATCAAGGATATATTCTTGATGTTTCCAGAAAAGAGGTTCCATGTGTTTTACCTGCCTCCTGTTCCCCAGACTAGGGGAACTCATGTTTACTTCCCAGCACACACCCCATGTTCATCTGTTTTCATTTAGGGTTGCTCTTCTTCTTCTCCTTCTTCTTCTCCTTCTTTTTTTTTTTTTCCGAGGTAGGGTCTCACTCTAGCTCAAGCTGACCTGGAATTCCTTATGTAGTCTTAGGGTGGCCTCAAACTCACAGCGATCCTTCTACCTCTGCCTCCCGAGTGCTGGGATTAAAGACATGCGCCACCACGCCCGGCTCTAGGGTTGCTCTTCTTGTCTGATGTTGGTCATTTGAAGCTGACAGTGCTGACCAAACTAGTTATTACTAAGGTCAAGTGTTGGCTGAGTTCTCTCATCAGAGATGACCGTATGTAACCCTTCTGCCATGGAGCTGGAGCTAGCATGGAGACACATTGAAACAAGAGTCCTTGTCTTAGGTGGTGACTCCTGAGCTGTCTTCATACATCTGGAACCCAGAGGGTTCTTTGTCACAGCTAAGAGTGAGTGGGGAGGAGTCCCAACTCCAGGTAGTGCTTATATAGTAGCGTGTCTTGCACTGTCTGTGCACAGGACACTGTTTACACCCAGCTCTCAAGCTCAAGAACCATTTCAGCCCAGTCAGCATCACGTGCAACACCTTGCTTGCTGGCTGGGAGGGCTGGGAGGGCTGGCGGTCTTTGTGCAGTCGGCAGCCATCCTGTCCCACCCACCCAGTAAAGGAGTGCCCTTTGCCCAGGGGAAATGAAGCGTTCTCCGCATACCTCAGCAGCTCACCTCCTGCATCCCACTTTCATCCTTCACCAGACACCTTTAGTCTTGTGTGTTTGATTATTTTTGTGTCACTGTGACCAAAATACCCAACAGACACACTTGGAGGGAGGAAAGACTTATTTTGGTTGTCAGACGGTCTCAGCCCATCATAGCAAGTCCGGCATGGCTGCACAGCTCTCTCCTCTAGTGGGAGTGGGAGGTGGCTGCTCTTTGCTTTAGCAGGGGACCTGGAAGTCAGGTGTGGCCCCTAGTGACTTACTTTTTCCAGATGGGTCCCGTCTCAAAGGCTCCACAGCTCCTCAAATTAGTGCCACTGACTGGAGAACACGTATTCCAAACATGAGCCTGTGGGTGACATTTCGGATTCATCCTACAACATTGAACCCTAGTGTTCTTTTGTTTTGGAAACATCATCACACAGAGAGTAAAGAGTACAAATACCACTCACGTCCTTTTCGTGCAGGTTACTGTGGCTGGTGCGTTACCTCATTTGCTTAATCCTTTGAGCTTGCCCATGTTTTCTGTGTCTTTGCACGCTTAGTTTGTTAGCTGTTTCAGAGTGCATTGTAAACATAGCCCTTACTATGAAATATTTCAATGTCTGTCTCCTAAGGACATTGATGTCACCTTACGTAACCACAGCATATTTTACCAGGACCAGCTTATGCAATACAGGGCGTCATGCATGCTGGGGAAGCACTCTCCCCACTGAGCCATATCCCTACTCCCTATGTTCAAGATATATTGCACTAGTCTTTACTGTAAAAAATTGTAACATAATTTTTCATAACCTGGACACTCCTTCCACCTGGGACAGTTGGCTCAGCATTCTACAGCAGGCAGGAGCTCGGTCTCTCCCTCCCTCCTTCTCTTCTTCCTTCCCTTTCTCCTTACCCACTTTGCTCCTTTATTGTCTACTTATTGTACGGCTTCATCCATTCCTATACTTGTTTACAATTCACTGCTTCCTCTCTATTCCATTTTCCTACCTTCATTTAGGTGGTAAGTGTCCTTCCCTCTTACTTCCTTTTTACTCCATCTTCTTTCCTTCCTTCATTTGGATAATGTGCCATTTCCCTCCTACTTCCTGTATCCTTCCTTGGCTGTGGTCTTGATAGATGTCTTGGTTTGCTCAGCACACTGAATTTCCCCGCTTCTGTTCTGTTTGATGTTTTGGAATTGAGAGCTTCATGTGTAAGTAATGGAGGGTTCAGGTCAGAACCTGATTGTTCTGAAAGGTATGGGGAAAGAACTGGAATCGACGGGTGCACAGGGCTCTGCTCTAGCTCATTCTTGATTCAGTCCTACCCACGGTCTTTAAAGACTCAGCTCCAAAACCACATCTAATAAAACCGAGTCTCCATGTGGAAGACTGTCCAGTTGTTAATGACCCCTGTTACCTGGTTATAGCTTTGAACACATTCTGTCTGTAGTAAGTCAATCAATGGGATATCCTCATTTCATAGCAGTAAACATTGCTTGAGAAACCAGGACACTATCTCCAGCAAATGACAGGAACTCAAGCCAGAATGGCATAAAAGAATGCAACAGCCAAATTAACCAGGGCCAGGACTGGTTTCCAGTATGGCTTGTGTCCCTCGCCATCTCTTGGCTCTGGTTTGTTTGTGCTTTGGCTTTGTTCTTAAGGCAGCTGCTCTGCGTGGTGGTGAGATGGCCATTGGCAGCTTCTGGTTGATGCCCCCCCCCCCGCCACAATGAGCCATTCCAGCAGAGAAGGCTTTCCTTTCCAGTGATTTTACCAGATGCTGTAGAGGTCTCCTGACCTGACTGGGCCACTTGTTTTGTCCACAAAGCAGTCTCTGGGGACAGGGTGGGGTGATCGTGTTTAATGGCTAAATATGAGTCATGTGCCTACTGTTGAGGCATTAGACCATAGGTGGATCACCCAAGCCACATGACTGAACCAAAGCTACATGCTACCAAAGAAAGGAGCTGAGATGCGGCCAGATACACTGTGCCAGGCATAGGTCAAGAAGCCACTCTAGACCTGCTAACAGGCAGTTCAGTCAGTAGACTATTGCAGTTAGTTTAGTATATTCTGGTACGCCATAAATTTTAAGGAGTATCTGGAGAGTGGAAATAAAGAGAAAGGATGATTGTCCAGTCTCCTAGAAGGTCTCTGAAAATTTACCTGGAGGAGATGGTGTCTGGGTGGAGGGTTGGAAGAACAGGCACAATTCCAGGTCACTTTATTGGGCCGTGAAGTGAAGGAGGTAAGAGAGGGGCTGAAGTATTTAGGGTACAGGCCATGGAGACGTATGATCTAGTTGACAAGGGACCATGACCACGAGAAGAGTGGTGACCTCTGGCTGATGGCATTGACGGCAGTATGACAGGTGAGGACACCGCATCAGAAGCCGAGAGCTCGTCCTAAAGTGGACGTGGACGTAGATGCCACCAGGAGAGGGGCATTGGAGCAAAGCCTCGTGCAGAATCAGACCACTGTCGGGCTTGGGTTCCTGGTATGTGACAACACTTTTGAAGCTTTGCTTTGGGTGATAAAAGTTTAGGATAGGAAGAGGAAAAAATCCAAATTCTTTTACTTTTATATGTTGTATATGGGATATTTGCAGAAATCTGGTGCATGTGTCCAGAAACTTCTGGAATACTTTTAAAAAATATTTATTTATTTGAGAGAGAGAAAGACAATGGGTGTGCCAGGGCCTCTAGCCACTGCAAATAAGCTCCAGATGCATGCACCACCTTGTTCATCCAGCTTTATGTGGGTGCTGGGGAATTGAACCTGAGTCTTTTGGCTTTGCTGGCAAGTGCCTTAACAACTACCATCCCTCCAGCCCCGGAATACTACTTTATTTCACGAGAGGTCAAAGCTTTAGGCGTAAGCAGCAGGTTGAGTACTTAGTGACTCCTGGAGTTTGATGGATGGTGGTGCTCGAGGACGGGGTGTGAGGCGATCACTGTGATGGTACAGGCAGACCAGGCAGAACTGATAATGTACAAGAGACCAAGGATCTGTGATTACATGGGTAGGTGGGGAACCAGAATATAATAGATAATAACATGTCAAAGAAAACTAGACACAACTCACAGATTCATTATCAAGAGAGTGGACAGATGGTCATCATGTGTGTTTCAAACAGCATACTGTGCAGCACTAAGTAGGAGCCCATACAACAACATGGACACATCTAACACGTGTTGGGCATTAAGTGTCCAGACCAAGTGAGGATGAACTTATGGTTCTGTCTTTATGCATTGTGAGATGTGGTGAGACTAAGTCATGTGAGTGGAAGGTGGTGATCCTTGAGCAGGAGGTGTGAGCCCATTGAGGGCTGATGGGAGACTTCTGTGTGTGGGTCTGGCTCACAGTGGTGTCACGTGGCCTGTTCTGGTGAGAACTAGAGCACAGAGATCTCTGGGATGCTGATGTGTTCCTGATAGGAACCGAATTGTTGGACGATAATCTTCCCTTATTTAGGCAAGGACTACTGCCTGTGAGTGGATCAGGACCTGTCCGGCCCAGTCATTAGCAGAGAAAGGAGAAGAACAACCGGAGGCCGAAAATATGGAGGAAGTCAGCAGAGTTTCAATAGAGGTAACGCAGACGACTACGGGCTTGTTTGAAACAGTAAGAATGAAGATGTGGGACTGCACTGGAGAACATTGGGATCTAAGATTGGAGCATTTTAGCTCCAGACTCTAGCGCAGGCCACAAGGAAAGTTCCCTGAAGCTGCCACCAGACTCTGTATGTCAGTCTTTTGACCACGTGGCCACACCCAGTGGTAGGGGAGCCTCAGTGCTGTAGTTGTAGACAGCTGTGACATGGCACTGTTAACTGTGGAAGAAGAAGGCCTTAGGGAGGAACAGCTTATCTTTGCTACTCAGAACACTGAGCTTCTCAGTTGAGAGAAGCAGGTCAGAGTCATTTTCACTCAGGTTAAAAGAATAAACAACAGACATAAAAATTCCGTTTTTATTTTTCTGCCCAGGATATCCATGCCTTTGCTATCCGGAGCCTTGCGGAGCTGACTGCCTACTCAATCGAACTGTTCCATAAGACAGCCGCCTTGGTTCTGCACGGGCAGAGGCAGGGAGTGACGGCGCTCGAGCGGAGCCAGGCTCTTTCCCAGTGAGTGTGACCAGTACCTCTTAGTGACTCAGTAGTGGACACTTCTGGGAAGGTTGTCTTGACTCATTTCCTGAGTTTGTAGAAGCTTCTCTTTTAACTGTTCACATTGTACCCATATGCATAGTAAATGTTTGTTCATTTGGACTTTTTTTTATTGAGCTATGACACGTCTGCATTACAAACCGGCCTTTCAATTAACTGACTTGTTCAGATCATTGGTCCTAGTAGGACTGACACTTGGCATAAGAAAAATCAAAAATAGTTGTAGGTACTCACTCTGGTCCAGGCTGACCTGGACTTCACTGTGTAGACTCAGGGTAGCCTCGAACTCATGGCGATCCTCCTACCTCTGCCTCCCAAGTGCTGGGATTAAAGGCATGTGTCAGCACGCCTGGCTCAGTTCTTAATTATAGTTATTAATACTGGGCTCATTGCATGTCAGGACCATGCTGAGGGTTAACCTGCCATCTCTAAGTTTGCAGCAAAACTAAGGGTAAGCGATTGGTCCAGCTTTAAAAACAAGGGCAGCAGATCCAGGGAAGTCAAGGGCATTGCCCAAGTTCTGCAGCCCAGGTTTCAGACACTAGTCTAAATGTCACACACAGTTTTTTTTTTTTTTCTGGCTGTATTGTTTTTCAACAAACATTTAAAAATAATATAATGTTATAATGTGAGTAATAATGTAAGTCATCCCAGAGGCAGGAAGAAAAGGCTTAGTACTTTCTAAATAGACCTACTAATAGGTGGGCATATATATATTTGGAGATAGGTTCCTGCTATGTAGTTTCGGCTGGTTTTAAATTCACAATTCCTTTGCCTCACCTTCCTGAGTACTGGGATTATGGATACCCTGCTGCTAAGCCTCCTGATTTAATTGAGGATTCTCCTTGCAATAAGAGCCTATAGCATGTTAGGAGTGGGATGGCCTTGAGCATCTCCAGACTCCCCTCAGCTGCATCTTCACCACCACCATCGTCCGCAGCAGCCCTAGTTCTGCCTTGAAAACCCTTAGGAGTGAGAGCTGCAGCCCCCAAGCAGCCTGTTGTGTGGAGAGTGACTGTTCTTCAGGCAGGTCCACTCCCATGCTGCCTTCTTGACCACCTTCCATCATCACACAGTCTAATGAAGCGTCTCTCCTCCCTCATTCATTAATCTTTGGTTCTGCTTTTACTTTCATGTCACTACCTAGTAGATAAATACATATGTGTGTGTGTGTCTGTGTTTTCAGACTTGTGTGAATGGTCTGTGTTTGTAATCTCTCCCTTAACTGGGATCATAATAGCTGGGACTTTGGTTGTTCAATGATAAGTACCCAGTGCTTAGACTAGTGTCTGACACACGAGAGATTTTCCACAAATGTTTCTGAGGGAATGAATGCATATTTAACTATACTTACTTGGTGAGGGAAATTAAGGTCTGAAATGCTTCCTGCCTTATAGGGAAACTCCCTCCTAGTCAATTGACCTTAGGAACTAGTTCTTCTGTCTCTGAGAGCAAAACAAGATACCCTGTGCATAGTCAGCATAAGACAGTTGATGCCCAGAGACCTGTGATAAGAGGGCTTCAGGAGATTTTCAATATTATGGTTTCCTGTAACTAATTTTTGGAACCTGACTAATGTTACTTACAAGCTGAGTGACAGTGGTCAGGTTCCTTAATTTCCTTTAGTTTTATTGTCTGAAAGTGATAATAATATTGGTGCCTACGTCATAGTGGTGTTGAGAGATTACATGAGTTAACACATCATTACTGTATCTGTCAGAGTATAGTCAAGTAAACAGGCCAGTATGTCAGCTCTTGGAATTTAACCAAGAGAATTTATCACACAGGGTGTGGAAGATCTCAGAAGACAAATGCAGGTGAGAGACAAGTAAGGAGAAGGAAGCCATTTTCACAGCTCAGGCTGGAGGGACGTGGGCCAGAAGTCAGGAAGGTGGATACAATGAGGGTCTGCCTTGCAGGAGACTAGACACTGGGAAAGGGCCATGGCTGCGAATGTCCTGCTCGAAGAGGGAAGAGTAGCCTGGCTTGTACCATGTGAATCAGAGGTGCCCTCCCCAGGAAGCACCTCTCGTGGGGGGAGCAAGGGGAACAGGCATGGAGCCCTCTCAGTGTTCAGCGCCCCTCGTATTGATGACAGCTGCTGGAACCCAAGACGGGCTGTGGGCCAGTGCCAGGATCACCGTGATTCTTAGGCAGGTCACTTCAGAATGTTACATTCCAAACGAACCCAGTTGGAGAAATCCTTTTTCTTTCACAGTCACTTCCAGGAGTGATTTGTTTTCTCATGGCAGCTTATTAAATTAAAAGAGAAAGAAAAGGCCGATGATTCGCCTGACTTTATTCTCTTTCCTAGGGTAACGGTTGTGCTATGCAAAGAGCTGTCCTCCCTGTCTAAAGGGTTTACCACCTGCCTGACCACTGCTGGGGTAAGAAGGCATGCCTCTAGAACTGATGTCCAGCTGGGGGTGGGGGCGGGGGCGCTATAGTTACTCGCCATGCAGCTCACCCGAGTCAGGTCAGGATTTTAGTACTTGGGGGTTTGCAGTCATTGTTAGAGTTGAATTTTAGAACATTTCCTCATCTGCTCCAAACATACTCCAAATACATAGCACTCACTTCCATACTCCCCGGTCCAGGCAATCATGATGTGTTTTCTGTCCTTGTATAGTTGTTTTATTCTGGATGTTTCATATAAATGAGATCTTACAGTTGTTGGTATTTTGTGTCTAATTTTGCTAGCTTAGCATTGTGCTTTTGTTTTTTGGTTTTTTTTCCCCCCAAAGTAGGGTCTCACTCTAGCCCAGGCTGACCTGGAATTCAGTCTGTATTTTCAGGGTGGCCTCAAACTCATGGCGATCCTCCTACCTCTGCCTCCCAAGTGGTGGGATTAAAGGTGTGTGCCACCACGCCCAGCATTGCATTTTTAAAAAAACTTCATTGGCAATTTTCATACATGTTTACATGATATTTTAAAAAATATTTTATTCACTTATTTTTAGAGAGAGAGAGAGAAAAAATGGGAATTCTAGGGCCTCCAGCCACTGCAAACAACGTCCACCTTGTGCACCACCTTGTGCATCTGGCTTATGTGGGTCCTGGGGAATCAAACTTGGGTTCTTTGGCTTTGCAGGCAAGCGCCTTAACCACTAAGCCATCTCTTCAGCCCTATATTCTATCTTTTTAAAAGAGGAGCACACCTTTAATCCCAGCACTACGTAGGGGGATCGCTGTGAGTTCAAGGCCAGCCTGAGACTACATAGTGAATTCTAGGTCAGCTTGGGCTAGAGAACCAAAAAAGGGGAAAAAAAAAAGAATAAAAGAAAAACGGATGTTCTTGACATTAAACTGTGTGCTTTATTCTAGGTCAAAGAAAAGGCAGATGTCCTTAACCCATTAATCACCGCAGTATTTCTAGAGGTTAGTATTAATATTTTTTAAACCTTTGACTCCTAAGTGTTATACATTACTTTAAATTTCTTTCTTTTTATTTGGAGGTGAGGTCTCACTGTAGCTCAGACTAGCCTTGAACCCATGGTGATATTCCTACCTCAGCCTCCTGAGTGCTGGGATTACAGGTGTGAGCCACCATGCCTGGTTTACATTGATTTCTTAAGTCTTTAATTTTTACCTATTTTAACAAATCAGATTGGCAATTCAGCCATATTGGTGTAGATACGACCTGAGTGCTATTTACTTGTGCCCTGTTCATAAGGGGCAGGTCATAAAGCCGAAGCTGTGGGTAAGAGGAATAAATGGAAGAAGCCAGTGGGGGCATAGAGGCCAGTTCTCACTGCGATGCACCTGCTTAAGGCCAGCCAGTAACATGAAGGGCTGGATCTACAGACGAACCCAGCTTCCACAGGGACAGGGCTTATGCAGAGTGCTGGAAAACATGATGTCATCTCTGGCCAAGACATCGTCCCTTGTTTTGTCAGATTTAAGAAGTCAGAGCTGATGTCCTTAGAAAAGGATGTGTGAAATGATCCCATAGATGGCCATAATAACTACTTCTGGATTCCGTGTTTTAAGAACCTTGTCTTGTACAATCATTGTGTGTTCCACCTGGAGTATTTTTTACATATTTTTAAATTAATTTATTTGCAAGCAGCGAGAGGTAGAGAGAAAGACAGAGACAATGGGCAATGCAGGGCTTCTAGCCCTGCAAATGAGATCCAGATGTATGTGGCACTTTGTGCATCTGGCTTTATGTCGGTACTGGGGAATTGAACCTGGGTCATGAGGCTTTGCAGGCAAGTGTCTTAACCACTGAGCACTCTCTCCAGTCCTGGACTTTTGATCTGTTTGGAACACACTTACGTTAGTCTGGTGGGAGAAATGTATTGATAGCTTTTTAAAAATTTTTATTTATTTATTTATTTGAGAGAGAGGGAGAGAGAGGAAGAGACAGAAAGGGCACGCAGGGTCTCCAGTCATTGCAAATGAACTGTAGATGTATGCGCCAACCCATGCATCTGCCTTACCTGGGTCCTCAGGCTTTGAAGGCAAGTGCCTTAACCACTAAGCCATCTCTCCCGCCCAATTGGGTAGCTTTTAAATATGATGTTTTTTTTTTTAACACCTAGGCTGTTACTTCTTTAGTTTTAAAATTATTTTAAGTTTTAATTACAGAGAGTAATTTAATTCTTCACCAGCAGTTTTCTTTGAATTGTTCAGAGGAACTCCTCTGATCATTGAAATGATTTTCAGAATGTGGATTTGAGGTATGGTAGCTGTCAGAGCCAAAGAGAGTGTACAGACCAGGATGTCCCGTCTTGGCTTTTGCTGATGTGTTGTGTGATCCTGGCCGGGAATTTGCCCTCATTGGCAGTGTTTCTGTTCTTAAGTGCAAGGAGGTTTGACTAGATGCTCTTTGAATGTCCTGCTGCAGTTTGGGTCGGAGCGCGAGCCATTGATAATGCAGGCAGTCATTTCTCATGAAATGGGCTCCCTGTTACTGTTTTGAGTTTGCTGCTCTTGCTTACGATTTGTAGCTCTCCTGTCCTTGACCTTGAAATTATGTGTCTTATCTTAATGTTTTGAACTGTCTGTTATTCTTCTGGAAGTGAGAGCTTGTCACATAGAAATCAAGTCTGGCAAACTGAGTAGAAGGATTTCATAATACCTTTCATAATGTGTCCTGTTGTTTTTTGTGTGAACGTGTTTTCCTTGTTTGTTGGTGAGCTGTATCTGGTGTTCTGTGATTGCAGGAGTTGTGGAAGAAGGCTGTCATAGGGGCTGGACATCCTATGGGTGTAGGATTCACCCTGCCCTGTCCCCCATTGACTGTCCCCCCGCCTCTTTCAGTAATTGATTACAGTAATTAATGGGACACACTCTGCCCATTCAGTGGAGGGACATGTAAGCCTTGAATCACGTGAGCAGGACTGTGACAGGCAGCTGCCATTTCTGATGGACAAGTTGGGGCTCAGCGTCACGCCCTGCCCTCTGTGCTGCAGAGGTGTCGTAAGCGCCCCTCCGCGTCTTCCCCTTCACAGGCTCACTGCATTAGACAGGTCTGCTTGGCAAGCCACGATTTCCACTCGATTGCAAGTGTAAATCTCTTCTGTTCTGTATTTTCTTTTTCATATTACTGATCTTTTCTTTTTTGTCAACTTGTGATCCTGCCAGGCATCCAACAGTGCCTCCTACATCCAAGATGCCTTTCAGCTGCTCCTGCCTGTGCTGCAGATCTCTCTCATTGAGAGCAAGACCGAGTCATCCAGGTGTGCGCCACAAGCCCAGCAGCCTTTGCCAGAACCCTGAAGAGCAGAGGATTCCACCCGAGTGTGGTGATGGCCGCTTTCCTCAGGGCTCACCTGCAGCAGCTCACCTGAAGAGCTACTGGAGTGAATGACAGTTCAGGAGAAGCAGGCTTCAAGGGGTCTTTCATTCCTTCCCGCTGCCAAAGTGCTCAGGTTCTCACACTGCTCTTCCCCCTTGTATAGTGAATATTTGAGAGGAAATGTTTGTAGTAAGCCCAAGAATAATAGCTCTTAGATAAGGGGTGAGCAGCTTGGGGATAAGATTGCTTGTTAAACAAGAGAGAGAACTTAATTTGGCATCCCAGAGTTTATGACCGTCTTGGCTCATTAATGCCTTGGGCTTGCTTCTTTCTAGAGTAAAATCCATGGCTTTAAGAGAACTGAGCATATGTAAACCTGAAGATGATTACCTTTGATCATGTGAGTTTTGGAGTTAGGAAGTATTGTCTGCTTTTGACTTTCCAGTGCTGTTTGGTATTGACTGAGCCATAGCAAAGTGCCCTCTGGCATCCAGTGACTCCCACCCAGGACGACCAGCCCCCAGCTATGACTGACCTCTCCTCATAGCTTAAAGCCCAGTGAGTGCAGCCTGCAGATCCTGCGATCTCTGCAGGGCGGAGTCTTCACAGCCGACTGCAGTGGCGGCCCAGGCTCTGTGGTGGAGCTTTGTAGGATACTGTTGAAGTCGGTCAGAAAGTCCCGTGGAAATGTTTATGTGTGGCAGGACTTAACCTCTGAGATGCAATACATTTTTTCCTTCTTGTCTGTCTTTTAATTTATGTGTTAGCATGCTTTTAAATACAACTTTTCCTCTGTAGGTCTTGAGCCCTCCCCCCTTTTTTGCTGTCTTCAATAACTAAAAGCTATTTTGGTATCTAGTGTTTCAAAAAATTCTTCTACTTTATGATTTTGAATGGTTCAGATAACTTGTTAGTCCTGCTCTTCATCTTCTAAGAAATTTACAATAAAATAGAATTGTACCCACTCATAAGTGTGGTACTTAAAAATATCAAGGATTGACAAATTCGTTTATGTCCTAACATGCTTCCCATTTTCAGAAAGGCTTAAAAATGAAGCATTTGAGAAAAGAAAGTCCACATCTACCGTGTCGAGCCCTCTGGTACACACATGAGGGGCTGGGCAGGGCTGCCTGTGGTGGGGCTCCGACAGCCCCGTGTCGCTGAGGCGTGGTTCTGCTCATGCCCTGTTTTCCTTAAGGTGTCCTTACTGTTGTGGTCATCTGGCCAAACTCCACATCCCAGAGTGTGTCATGCCTGTCACTTGTCCAGGCAGCTCCTTAGGAGATTGAAGCCGTGTCCAGATGCGCTGTCTTGAGCCAAGGGCAAAGGAAGGCTCCGTGACCACTTCACGCTCACAGGCGCTGACCTTTCCACATAGGTGAGCGACGCGCCCTTGCAAATACACGGAGGACCCACGAAGGCATGTCTGCTTCTGCCTGCCAGCCCACACTCCTCTTTCTGCTCAGGCCGCCACCCATGGCTCTGCTGTTAGTTCTAAAGCTGAGCTCGTTTCCTTAACTGACCAGGAGCATCCATGTGCTTAGTGCACATGCGCATCGTACACCCTGGGCACATAGGTCTGGAGGCCTCCATTTCCCTGAGACACAATCTCTCACGAAACCAGAAGCTTGCCAGTTTTCAGGTCGACGGCTGACCACAGAGCTCCAGCAAATCTGTCTGCCCCTCCCCCAGCTCCGGGGTTACTTGGCGTGCAATCCTCATGCTTGCGCAGCACCCATTACTACTCACTGAGCCATCTCCCCACTTTGACCTCTGCTGCCTGTGTCGTCGACAGTCAGGCTGCGCAGCTTAGCATGAACGTTGAAGGAAACATTCCAGAATAAAGTGCGAGAGTTTGCATTTGTACCCTCCCTCAGTAATGGCAGATGTTTCCTCTTTGTCCTGTACCACTCAGCTGCAGCTCACCCTTTCTGCCTCTAGTTCGGGTATCGGGTGGGACACATGGTAGGAAATCCTTGTTGGCTAAAAGAGACAGGTAAGTAGAAGCAAAGAGGAAGAAAGGAAGCAAAGGAATCAGTGAGAGAAAAAGACCAGCCAAGTGGACGAGTTCCGCAGCTATCAGCAGCTGAAAGGATTAACTGACGTGGGGGTAGTTTGACTCCCGGGCACGGCACCGCAGGTGGGCACGGCACCGCGGGCGGAGCGCACTCTGCGTAACCCTCTCAGCTGCTCTGGGGAGACTGACGGGTTTGCAGAGGGGCTCATCTGTGACTGAGCCGCCTCCTGCTCTGGCCCGTGGTGATGAGAAAGCGATTTACTTTTCAGTGCAATCTGGTCTGTGAAGTTCAACTCAGAACAGCATGTGTGGTAAAGCCACTGGTCGGCCAGTGTGTGTGAAGTGCCCAGAAGAGCCCCTGCCGTAGCCCCTGGGAGCTGACGCTTACTGAGCGCTGTCAGGACACTTAGACCGTGTGTTACCAGGAGCGTGCCACTCCACTGTTAACATGCCAGTCACAGAAACAGCCACAGGGAGCTTGAGTCACGTGCCTGAGGTGGAACCCAGACTTTTTCACCATTTCTGTATGCTACTACCATGGGGTGTCAGGAAAGAAACCTTGGTGACAGCCATTTATCACACCAGTTAGGAAGCAGGTCCAGAGGTTTAAGTGACTTTCCCAAATTCCTCAACCCAACCCAGCAGCGCCCCTGTGGTGAGTCTCAGTCTCCGTTGTGTGGTTCCAACCTCCTGTCCTATTTTATTGCCTTTTAATTTTTTAAAAATTAATTAACTTGAAAAAGAGTATGGGTGTGCCAGGGCCTCCTGTCACTGCAAACAAACTGTAGACTCTGGCACCACTTTGTGAGCCTGGCGTTATAAGGGTACTAGGAAACCAAACCCAGGCTGATGGGCTTTGCGGGTAAGCTCCTTTAACTGCGGAGCCATCTTCTCAGCACGCTCTGTTTTAATTCTTGAAAGGCTCAGAGGTGCTGCCTAGTGATAGTACACATACACAGTATCTGGTGAGGTTTTCCAGAGCCGCTAACACTGGGCCTAGAATGACATGATGACAACTTGAACAAAGACCTCGGTGAGGTAGGACCTTATGTGGTAGTGGTCAGAAAGGAAGGAGCAGGGCATGAATGTGCTTGCAGCCTGCCACAACCTAAACCAGACTCACATGTCCTTCAGCAATGAAATGGTTAAACCTGGCTGAGGAGATGGCTGAATGGTTAAAGGCACTTGCTTGCAAAGCCTCATGGCCCAGGTTGCAGTCCCCAGAACCCACTTACAGCCAGATGCACGAAATGGTGTCTATGCATCTGGGGTTCATTTGCACCCTGGCATGCCCATTCCCTCTCTGTTTATAAATAAATAAAGGCGCACGCCTTTAATCCCAGCACTCGGGAGGCAGACGTAGGAGGATGGCTGTGTGTCCAAGGCCATGCTGAGACTACATAGTGAATTCCAGGTCAGCCTCAGCTAGAGAGAGACCCTACCTCAAAAAAAAAAAAAAAAATCAAATAAAGTGGTTAAACAGTTGGTGGTACTGCCACACTTGAATTCTCTCAGCAATTAAAATAACGTTAACAGATACAAGAACCCAGGTGAATCCCAAGGGGATTAATTAGGTGCACTGGTAAAACCCAGGCTCCAAAGGCTACATACTGTGCATTTCTCTTTGTGTAACATAAAAATAGCAATGCCGGCTAGAGAGATGGCTTAGCGGTTAAGGCGCTTGTCTACAAAGCCTAAGGACCCTTGTTTGACTCTCCAGATCCCACGTAAGCCAGACGCACAAGGTGACACAAGCATGCAAGGTCTCACGTGTTGGGCATGTCTGGAGTTTGATTGCAGTGCCTGGAGACCTTGGCATGCCAATTCTCTCTCCTCTCTCGCTCACTCATTAAAAAAAAAAAAAAAACAACCAGCCGGGCATGCACGCCTTTAATCCCAGCACGCGGGAGGCAGAGGTAGGAGAATTGCCGAGAGTTCGAGGCCACCCTGAGACTACATAGTTAATTCCAGGTCAGCCTGGACCAGAGTGAGACCCTACCTTGCAAAACCAAAAAAAACAAACAAACAAACAAAAAAAAACCAAACATGGCAATGCATTATGGGAATGGAGAGCAGATGGTAGTTGCCAAGGGCAGAGGTAGGGCTTGGTGAGCGGCAGGAAGGGTTCTGTGGGAACGGAGCATGCACTGATGTGCACACAGACCTGCACAAATGCTCAAGTGTGTAGAACTAAGTGAAGAGGCCCAAACGCCGCCAAACCAGAACCCAGGAAGTATGTGACTGTCACTAGCTGGCTCTGAAGGTTAGTTTTGCAAGTTGTTACAATTATGGGAGATGGGGAGAGGATCCACAGAGTATGTTTCTCTCTCTTTTAAAATTTTTTTTTTCAAGGTGTAAGGTCTTGTAGTCTAGGCTGATTTGGAACTCACTGTAGTCTTAGGCTGGCCTCAAACTCACAGTGATTCTCCTGCCTCTGCCTCCCAAGTGCTGGGATTACAGGTGTGTGCCACCATACCTGTCCTCAGGATACATGTGTCTAATGGCTACATGTAATTATACAGTGATCTCAATAAGTTAAGTAAGAAAAGTAGGAACTGAGGAGATGGCTCAGCTCTTGAAGGTACTTGCTTGCAAAGCTCGTCAGCCTACATTTAAGTCTCCTATACCCACATAGAGCCAGATGCACAAAGTGGTGCATGCATCTGGGGTTCCATTGCAGTGGAAAGAGGTCCTGGCATGCCCATTCTCCACCCTCTCTTTCGCTCTCTCGCATACATAAATAAAAATATTTTTAAAGTGGAGGGGATTATGGGCCAAGGAAGCCAGCAAGTGGAATGCAGCCGCTTCTGGGAGGATATAACTAAGAGCCAGCAGGTCCTCTTGCCTGTATGACTGCCCCAAGGATGGGCACAGAGAAGCAGGTGGTGGCAAGCTGGACTCAGTATGCCTCTCTGTCAGTAGCTACTTTGATCACAGGTTTCAATGTGAGGTGAGAAGAGTGGGGAGAGGTTTCAGGTTTCCTAAGGAATTCTCATTTTTTTTTTTTTTTTTTTTTGGGTTTTTCGGGTAGGGTCTCACGGTGAGGTCCAGGCTGACCTGGAATTAACTATGTAGTCTCAGGTTTCGAACTCTCGGAATCCTCCTCCTCTTTTTTAAAAAAATTTTTTTAAAAAAGTTTGTTTATTTGAGAGAACGAGAGAGAGAGAATGGGTGCACCAGGCCTCCAGCCATTGCAAACGAATTCCAGATGCATGTGCCACCATATGCATCTGGCTTATGTGGGTGCTGGGGAATTGAACCTGTGTCCTTAGGCAAGCACCTTCACCACTAAGGCATTTTTTCCAGCCCTCATTCATCTTTTTCCACTGAAACCTGCCAACTTAGCAGAAAAGATGTGTATAGAATTTTGTTTCTAGCATTAGGCAAGCTATTCCTGTATCAAGCATCTATACATTAAAGAGAAGCTATGTATGAGCAGAGGCACCAGCAGAAGATAAACTGCCTCACAGGGTTTGTACTGTGACATGTGAATCTCTCTTAATCATGACATCAAACAGCTAACATTAACTGGACAGTGACTACATGCCAGGACATTATGCTGTATACACAATACTACTTACGGAGACAACAACCTTAGAAAGCCCAAGCCATGGACTCTCTAGGTGGGGATGGATGTCCTGCAGAGGTTAGGACATTAGCCCAAAGCCACACAGTGTGGGGGTGACGGCATGCTGTGGTCACATCCACAGCTCCTTGATTCTTAGCCGCCGAAAGAGGAAATGGAGCCACAGATTCTCTGTTAGGCGTCTCTAGAGGAACAGAGTTGAGAGAATGAACATATATTATAAAGGGGATGATTAAATTGGCTTACGCGATATGGCTGGGCCATCCAACAATGGTCTACAGGCTGGCGAGTCTGGGAACCTAGCGGCTACTCAGTGCACGAGGCTGGATGCCTCAGCAGTCCTCATCTGCGCTGACGCCCTGGAGGATTCCTGGACAGCTGCTGCTCCTCAGCCCAGGTTGGAAAGCTGAAGAAGCTGGGTTCTGATGTCCACAAAGGGCACCAACAAGGTAGATGTGCTCGCCAGCAAGGGGCAAGGACAGCCAGGCCAAAAGTACTGCTGGAACCTCTTCCTATATTAGCTGCCACTGGAAGGGCTGCCCACTTTGGGGGCAGTTCTTACCCCCTCAGTTAATCCTCCCCCCAAACACCCTCACATACCTGCCCAGGAGGTGTGTCTCTTACTTGTTTTTCTTAAATGATTATATGCTTTATAACATTTTTACTTGATTTTTATTTATTTATTTATTCAAAAGAGAGAAAGAGGCAGAACTCTAGATGTGTGTACCACCTTGTGCATCTGGACCTGGGTCCTTTGGCTTTGGGTCTTGGGGAATCAATCCTCCAGCCCTTTGGCTTTTTAAATATATATATTTTGCAGGCACTCTGGCAGGCTGACCTGGAATTAACCACTCAGCCATCTCTCCAGCCCTTCTACCTGATTTTTAAAAAAATATTTTTTATTTACTTATTTGCAAGTAGAGATAGAAAGAGAGCGGGTGCACCAGGGCCTCTTGCCACTGCAAATGGAATCCAAGTGTATGTGCCAGATGCACATTGTGCATCTGGCTTTATGTGGGAAGCGGGGAATCAAACCCAGGCTGTCAGGCTTTGCAAGCAAGTGCCTTTAACTGCTGAGCATCTCTCCAGCCCCTTTACTTAGTGTTTTTTTTTTTTTTTTTTTTTTTTTTTTGGTTTTGCGAGGTAGGGTCTCACTCTGGCCCAGGCTGACCTGGAATTAACTATGTAGTCTCAGGGTGGCCTTGAACTCTTGGTGATCCTCCTACCTCTGCCTCCCGAGTGCTGGGATTAAAGGCGTGCGCCACCACGCCCGGCCTTAGTGTATGAACCAATCAAATTGACAATAGAAATGGCTCAAATGGATAGATATTGAGCCAGTGAGCTAATTATGACCAGATGTGACTGGGAAGTAGAGAAATCATTTGAGACCTGCCCATCTTGCCCCACTGGGAAAAAAGAGTCTCAGCTGATTGAGGGTCCAAGAGGCAACCAACCCAGAGACAGTAAGGAAGCCACTGGTCACCCCTGAAGAGACATGACTTAGGCCTCCCTGTATATCCCAGCTGAATGGGAAACCCAGACCCCTCTGTCCAGCAGAGGTTAGGTGTTCTAAAGCCTGATGGATGAAATCCACTTTCTAGCCTGTCTTTTCTGGTTATTAAGATACAAGTGGTGGGCTGGAGAGATGGCTTAGCAGCTAAGGCGCCTGCCTGCTAAGCCTAAGAACGCTGGTTCCAATATCCAGCGGTTCCAATCTCCAGGTCCCACGTATAGCCAGATGCAAAGTGAGGCAAGGGTGCAATGCCGCACTTGCCCACAAAGGGGCGCACGCATCTGGATTTCGTTCACAGCAGCTGAGAGACTGCTGGCTCGCCCATCTCTGTCTCCCTCTCTCTATCTCTCTCTGTCTCTCTCTCTCCAAAAACAAATAAAAAATAATAAAAAAATATAAGATACAAGTGGTGGGAAGATACAACATCTATTTGCTGGCTCATCCGCGTTCACAGAGCTCACCTGGAAAGGACAGAAAGGAAACCAGAAGGTGGGCGAGAAATGCCAAGTCTCAAACCAAGATGGGAGAGAGAGTGGTTAGTGCCAGCAAAAGCAACTCACAGCTGCCTGGGGTCAGGGAGAAGACTGGGGTGCGACTTCTCATCCCCAGGGCTGCTTTAGCCGCTCAAATGGGATGGAGTAGGGGGCCGTCACCCTCCCCCGTGCAGCCAGGCCCCTCAGCTGGCAGTAGACCCTCAAACCTGTGGCTGGTAAGGCTGTCCCTGCCACTTCCCCTTGGGAGCAGATCAGCTCCCGAGTGTTTGAAAGCGAGGGGGAACTCTGCATGAGAGCGCCTCAGGTAAGCTCTGGCCCCGCCTCTTACTGTCTGTGACACCTGCACGCCTGATCTCTGACCTTGGTCTTCTCCTCTAATGGGGGGAAGGACCTCTCCACAGAGTTGGTGAGGTGCTGTGCCACATGCTTGTCAGAATGACTGCTGAGCGCTCCCTCTGTTACGTGAGTGAGTTATGATGACAGCGGCTGCAAGATGGCTTGTTCTGGAGGCCCAGCATTAGCTTCTGTTCCATTCACGAAGCTCTGGGGCCTCTCTGTGGCAGAGGGGAGAAAAACTGGTCCGTGTCTCTGTCCTTAGCTTGCCTTTCTGGGCCCCAGTTTTTTTTACCCCTAAGATGGGGATAATGACATCTGCTTCATTGGAATATCCCAGGGTAAAGCATCTCTTAGAGCAACATACATGAAGCCCTTTAAAGGACTGAATAAGCCCCATAGAACTAAACGTGAAATGCTGCTTTCTTCACTAATCAACTCATGACCACTCTGAGATTTTGTCCATTCTAAAATGCCAATAGCAGGGGCTGGAGAGATGGCTTAGCGGTTAAACACTTGCTTGTGAAGCCTAAGGACCCTGGTTCGAGGCTCTATTCCCCAGGACCCACGTAAGCCAGATGCACAAGTTGGCACATGCATCTGGAGTTCGTTTGCAGTGGCTGGAGGCCCTGTTACACCCATTCTCTCTCTCTCTGCCTCTTTCTCTGTCTGTTGCTCTTAAATAAATAAAATAAAATGCCAATAGCAGTGTAGTCAAACTTACCTCCAGCATGAGGCTCAAGATGAACAAGCCCCCTGGAGTGGTTAACTTCTTGTTACTAGGACAGAACACCCAACCGGAAGCAGCTTATGGGAGGAAAGGGTTTATTTGGGCTTACGGTTTCGAGCGAGGTTTCACTGTGGCAGGGCAAGTGTGGCAGAGCAGGGGCTGGCTCACATCTTCACATATCAGCAGCAGGGCAGAAGCAGCAAGAGGGAGTTAAATCAGCACGCAGTGGGCTGGATTCATGAACCTCAAAGTCCGTCCCCAGAGACACGCCTCCTCCAGCAAGGCTCCACCTCCCAAGGGCTCCACCAGCTGAGGACTGAGCTGTGATGTCATGGGGCATTGTGAGGAGAATTGAGAAGTCACAGTAGGGTATTTATTTTTTAAAAGATTTATTTTTATTTATTTATTATTAGATACATAGAGAGGGAGAGGGAGAGAGAGGGAGAATGGGCATGCCAGGGCCTCCAGCCACTGCAAACGAACTCCAGATGCATGTGCCACCATGTGCATCTGGCTTACATGGGACCTGGAGAATCAAACCTGGGTCCTTAGGCTTTGCAGGCAAGTGCCTTAACCACTAAGCCATCTGTCCAGCCCCACAGTAGAGTATCTTGATGTCAAAGTAGACCATTGTGATTTCACAGTGGGGAACTGTGATGTCAAAGTAGGGCTTTGTGATGTCACAGTGTGGGATTGTATGTGACAGTTGGGCCCGTGATATCAAATTGTTATGTCAGAGAGGGCCATTGGGATGCCACTGTGGGTATTATTATGTGACAATATTGCACCACAATGCCCATGGTGAAAGTTTAGTGGGAAAGTAGGGTATTATGATGTCATATTGTGACATTGTGATGTTATAATGGTGTATTGTGATGTCACCATGGTAACTGCCACGTCACAGTCAGGTATTGTGATCTCACAGTGTGTGGGGGGCTTGTGATGTTACCATGGAAATTGCTATGCCATAATAGGGTAGTGTGAAGCCACAGAGAGCCATTGTGATGTCACATGGTAGTTGTTATAGTAGGGTATTATGATGTCACAGTGGGGCATTGCAGTGTAACAACTGGGCATGTGATGTCACAGAGGGAACTGTTAAGTCAGGGTGGGCCATTGTGATGTCACTGTGGCACTGGTACATGACAATGGGGTATTGTGATGTCAAATCAGGGTACTATGATGTCACAGTATAATTGTGATGTCACACTGTAACGTCACAGTAGGTATTGTGATGTCAGCATGTGGCACTGTGGTATTGTGAAGTCACAGTAGAAGTATGGGGCATGAAGCGAGGTTTCTTGAGCAGTTGAGGCTTGTGAGGTCTCAGCCACCAGCCCCTGTGGAGTCACTCTGTCTGGATTCTGCACTGTCCAGGTTGGGCTGCTCCTGGTGGAAGATATCCAGAGATGATCAGGAGCTGGCTTTGCACAAGACAGGAGGACCAGGCACAATGCTATTGGCCAGCCACAAAGAGGCTTCACTGCTTTGCAAATGGACCAAGTACTAGGGTGACTATGAGTGCAGAGTGGACCCTCTCGACTTGATCTTAGTAGGAAGGCTTAGATTTTTTTTTATCCGTTTAACATGCTATTGGCTATGAGTTTGTCATGTACAATCTTTATTATGCCAAGGTATGTTCCTTCCATTCCTGCCCTCCATGACTTTTATCTTGAAGGGATGTTGGATTTTGTCAAAGGTCTTTTTTTGTGCATCCACTAAGATGATCATGTGATTTCTGTCTTCGGGTCCATTTATGTGGTGAATTATATTTCCTGGTTTACATATGTGAATCATTCCCACATCTGTGTAACAAAGTCCACTCAGTTGTGGTGTATGATCTATTTGATGTGCTCTTCAATTTGGTTAGTAAGTATTTTATTGAGAATTTTTTTTTCAGGCCCACCCTCCTCCCTTGCAGATGAAGGGTCCCCAGGCCAGCCAGGAAGCAGGCAGGTAATTCAGGGGTGAGAGGCAGGAAAGTTCCAGGCCAAATGAACCCAGACATCCCCTCCCATACCTCTCTCTGCACAGGTATATCAGCTTGGCCACACTGTAACACAGCTGGACATCCACCACTTCACACGTGGGATACGCATCCCTGTTGCCAGAGGGGCCGGGGCAAAGGAGGTCATTGAAAGAGAACAGCCCTGTGTGAAAGACCACCCTGTCCAGCCCTTGGATGGCAGTCACACTCTACTATCTCTGCTGGAAGAGGTCTCTTTTTTCTTTGTCCTTTATTTTCCAAAGAGGTGTATGTGTGTGTGTGTGTGTATATGTATATATATATATATATTTTTTTTTTTTTTTTTTTTTTTTTGAGAGAGACAGAGAGAGAGAGGGAGAGGAAGACAGAGATGTGCACGTTAGCAGCCTCTCAGCTGCTGGGAACAAAATCCAGATGCGTGCACCCCCTTGTGATCAAGTGCAGCATTGCATCCTTGCATCACTTTGCATCTGACTAAATGTGGGACCTGGAGATTGGAACCAGCATTCTTAGGCTTAGGAGGCAGGCGCCTTAACCGCTAAGCCATCTCACCAGCCTGAGAATTTTTATATCTATGTTTGTGCTAGTATGAATGCATGTCTGCCATTGACTCAGGGGTTAAAACTACACTTATAACTTGGATCTCCAGCTGCCTGGCTGAAGGAGGCATCCCTCAGGGCAGATCCTGGAGTCCAGAGCTAAGGTGTCACTGGGGTGGGCCTGAATTCCAGCCCAAAGGTGCAGAGAGGCATGAGCTCTGGGGCCCTGCTCGCTGCCCGTTTGTGCCTGCTGATTTTAGTGTTTGCGGGCTGTTTGGTTGTTTCTCTCTGCTTGGGTGTATGGAAGCAGCTTCTTCAGCCATGGATGGAGCTTCCCCCGTGAATCTATAAACTTGAAACTATCCAGTTCCTCTCCTCAACTTTGTCTGCTTTGGATGTTCATCCAAGCAAAGGGAAACTATCCATGACAATGTCCGTCAGGGAGATTGATCTACAATTTTCTTTCTTTCTTATATTTTTATCTGGCTTTGGTATGAGAGCAATTCTGGTTTCGTAGAGTTTGGAAGCACTATTTTCCTTTCTATTTTATAGAATAATTGGGAAATTAAAACATTTTTTTTAGTTGGGAGTTTTTTGTTTGTTTGATTTTTTTTTTTTTTTTTGAGGTAGGGTCTCACTCTAGCTCAGGCTGACCTGGAATTCACTTTGTATTCTCAGGGTGGCCTTGAACTCATGGTGATCCTCCTATCTCTGCCTCCTGAGTGCTGGGATTAAAGGCGTGTGCCACCATGCCTGGAAGGAGTTTCTTTTTTTGTTTTTTCAAGGTAAGGTCTCACTCTGGCCCAGGCTGACCTGGGAATTAACTATGTAGTCTCAGGGTGGCCTCAAACTCATGGCAATCCTCTTATCTCTGCCTCCTGAGTGCTGGGATTAAAGGCGTGTGCCACCACGCCCAGCCTAGGAGTTTCTTTTTAAAATTTATTTATTTATTTATTTGAGAGAGAGAGAGAGAGAGAGAGAGAGCGAGAGAGAGAGAGAGAGAGAGAATGGGCATGCCAGGGCCTCCAGCCACTGCAAATGAACTCCAGACGCGTGCACCCCCTTGTGCATCTGGTTTATGTGGGTCCTGGGGAATTGAACCTGGATCCTTTGGCTTTGCAGGCATGCACCTTAGCCCCTAAGCCATCTCTCCAGCCCCAGAATTTTTTTTATTATTGTATAAATCTCATTGCTTGTTAGAGATTTGCTCAAATTATTGATTCCATCTTGATTTAATTTTGGTAGGTCATGTACATCTAGAAGTTCAGTTATTAGATTTTCCAATTTGGTGAAATATATAGATTTTCAAGTGTGTCATTTTGATTTTCTGAGTGCTGCTGGTATTTGTTGTAATGGCTCCCTTTTATCTTCTCTCTTTCTTTTGGTTAATTTGACTAAGGGCTTATCAATGCTTATCTTTTCAGAGAACCAACTCTGTTTCATTGAGTCTTTGGATTTTTTTTTTAATTTCTATTTCATTAAGTTCTGCCCTTATCTTAGTTATTTCTTCCCATGTACTGTTTCAGAGTTTGATTGATCCTTCTTTTTCCAAGGTCTTTAAGGAATATCAGTATTTATTTGTGATCTATCTGGTTTTTTAATGTAAGTCCTTAGAGCTGTAAATTCCCTCTTAGGACTGCCTTCGTTGTATCCTGTAGATTTTGGTATGTTGTATTCTCATGTTCATTCAGTTCTAGGAATTGTTTATTTCCTTCTTTTTAAAAAATATTTTATTATTTATTTATTTATTTATTTGAGAGAGAGATATACAGAAATAGGCAGGTAGAGAGAGAGAGAGAGAATGGGTACGCCAGGGCCTGCAGCCACTGCAAACAAACTCCAGATGCATGCACCCCCTTGTGCATCTGGCTTACATGGGTCCTGGAGAATCGAGCCTCGAACTGGGGTCCTTAGGCTTCATAGGCAAGCATTTAACCACTAAGCCATCTCTCCAGCCCGTTTATTTCCTTCTTGATTTCTATAGTGACCCCTTCATCATTTAAAAGCGTGTTGATTCACTCCATGACTTTATATATTTTCCTGTAATTTGTCTTACTATTGATTTTGAGCTTTGTTCCATTGTGGTCTGATAGAATTCAAGAAGTTATTTCAATTTTCCTATATTTGTTGAAAGTTGCTTTGTGCCCTCCATGCAATCTCTTTTACAGAATGTTTTAGAAGATATTTAGAGAATGTTCAGTGGGCTGCCGAGAAGAATGTGTATTTGGTAGTGTATTAGACAGCTACATGCCGCTGGAATGAGCCTCCAGACCAGACACAGTTAACGCATAAGGGAATTTATTTGAAGCTTAGGGGAAGTCCCATAATGGCCAAAGAAGTTGGCCTGATTTCACAGGTCCAAACAAAGAGAGAAAAAGCTGACAAGACACACCAGCCATAAGCCAAGCACACTTAAGAACTCCAGGCAAAGCTCAGACACTTTGCAAGTCTTTGGACTGGAATTCCAGATCCACTCCCCACACTTCAGGGCTGGATCCTAGGATCCTCCCATCATGACACCTCCTCCAGCCAGGTGGCTGCAGATCTAAACTACAAACTTTAATAAAATCCTGAGTATATTGGGGGCCACCCATTCAAACTACCACAGGTAGTATTTGGGAAGGTTATTCTGTCCATTAGGTTAAATTTGATCTACAATGTCATTTAACTCCAGTGCTTCTTTGTCTATTTTTCATTGATATTTAATTAATTACTTATTTATTTGTGTGTGTGTGTGTGTGTGTGTGTGTGTGTGTACATGCCATGAAGCTTGTGTGGAGGCTGGAGGATGCTCTTGAGGTGTCTGTGTTCCATTTTTTTGTGAGACAGGGTCTCTGGACACTAAAAAAAAAAAAAAAAAAGTCTAACTGGTGTGTTTCAGGTTTTCCTGGCTGTCTCCCATTGTCGTAGGTGTGCCACCTTGAGTCTGACTGTGTGTGGTTGCTGGGGAATGGAACCCAGTCTGGCAGGCCAGTGCCTTTACCTGCTGAGCCACCTCCCCAACTCCTCTCTATTTTTTTTGTTGCCCAGATGACCTGTTGGGAAGAGCGGGATGCTGAAGTGAGTCACTATTGTTGTTGTGTTGAGGTTCCCCTCTGACTCTCATCTAATAGCATTTGTTTTAGGAACGTAGGCACAGCTGTGTTTGGTGTGCGTGTGTTTAGAACTGCGATGATGAAATGGCCTTCTTCATCTCTTCTCATTAATTTTTTCACATGGTTTATGCCTGTGTGGGAACCAAAGTGCTCTGATTGTCAGCTTGGCTCTCAGACTGGGAACCCCTCCTATCAACCCATCAGAAGTGAGCTAAAATCGGATTAGACCACTGTGGAATGAGTTCAGGTTGACCACTGCCCTGCTGCTTAAGCAGAGAAGAGGGAGTAAAATACTGAATGGGCCAGGTGTGGTGGCCACGCCTTTAATCCCAGGCAGAGCTAGGAAGATTGCCGTGAGTTTGAGGCTACCCTGATACTACAGAGTGAATTCCAGGTCAGCCTGGACTAGAGCAAGATGCTACCTTGAAAAACTAAAACCAAACCAAAATGGGAATACTGAGTGGTCGCAGAAGCACCTAGTGGACATTTGTGTCCAGTCTTAACAGGAGCAGATGGAGAGACCTGGAGCGTGGCATAGCTTCTGCACCTGTGACCAGGTAAAGAAAACCGTTTGGGATTGTAGGGTGTTTGTCTCCACCTGCTGGCCAGTCGAATCACTGCATCTTTTTGCAATATTGCCACCCTCTGTGATCAGTAGGGAATGCCCAGGCTTCTAGGAGACTTGGAGGGAGGGCTGGCTTGAGGGCAGCGCAGCCCCTCGGTTGTCCTGAGGGCATTGCTATAGTCTTTCTATCACATTAGTTTTTCTATCACCCCTCTGCTGCTAGCAAACTGAGGCAGCAGCTGGTGATGGAGAAGCCCCAATTGCCAGGATGGGAGGACACAGGAGACCATGCAGCCTGGTGTCCCCAGTGGACCAGTGAGGTTTTGTCAGAAGCTGGGACCCACTGCAGGTCACGCATGTGCGGTCCTAGTTTTCCAACACCCAAATCCATCCTGCTCACCTCCCTTCCTCCCTTCACGTCTCCTCTGACTCTGGACCTTCTATTCCGTTCCCCAGGCAGGGTCATCTGATGATAAGCACGCCCTGCGTCCTTTCTACTTGCTGCTGTGACACTGTGAGAGTTCTTCCACCTCACTAGGCCAGAGTTATCCTGGAGGGACTGGGGCCTGGAAGGAGGAGAGAGGCAAGGCCCTGCAGTCTCCTATAGCTCTGTTCCTCTCTCAGCTCAGCCTCGTTGAGCCTCAGTTTCCTCGAGCTAGCCGTCTCCATGGGATGGCTGAGTAGGTGGGTACTGCAATGGTGCCTTGAGACATGTCTGAGTTCTTTCAGTGTTACCTAGATCCCCAGGAACCAGTTGGCTCTTACTAGCATCAGTGCTATAGGACTTCAGAAGGAGGAGGTGTGTGGAGGGCCAGACAATAGTTCAGAAGGCTTCAGTGAGAAGAAGACCCTAGAACATGGCAAGACCGCCCGTGTTCACGGACTGGCAGAATTCATGTTCTGAACATGGCTGTGTTACCAAAAGCGACAGACAGATTGTGATGGTGAGGTTCTGCTGTCAACTTCATCTGATCAGGAATCCACAGACATTCCTCTCGGCTGGGTCTCTGAGGTTGCTTCCAGGAAGGATTGACTAAAGGAGGAAGTCCTTCCTCCAGAGTGGGCGGCCCTCCTGGTGGTGGTGGGTTTTAAGTAAGGAAGCTCTGAGAGGACACGCCCCCTTTTCATCTGATTACCTGAGCTACTCGCTGGGGAGTACCTTCTGCCTGGCTGCCTCCTCGCTTCCGTGTTATTCACCCATACATGCATCTCTCCTGTTCAGCTACCCCTTTGTCAGCACTGGAACCAAATCTCCTCAGTCTTCCAGCGTGGACTGAAGAGCAGCGGCTCTCCAGGACGCCTCCAGGCCTTCAGTGCCTGATTTGGGACCACTGAGGCATCCAGCCATGTGGACTGAGCAGCTGCTGGGTTCAAGTACCCTCAAGTCTGAGGACAACTATTGTTGGAATGCCATAAGCTAATCCAGTAAATCCCTCCTTTAAACATATTTATTTATTTGAGAGAGATGCAGATAGAGAGAGAATGGGCATACCAGGGCCAATAGCCACTGCAAACAAACTCCAGACAACACTGCACCTTGTGCATCTAGCTTACATGGGTACTGGGGAATTGAACCTGGGTCCGTAGGTTTTGCAAGCAAATGCTTTAACTGCTAAGCCATCTCTTCTTAAGCCTGACCCTTTCTTAATACAATTCATTCTGTCAGTTCTGTTCCTCTAGAGAACCCTGACTAATACACAGATTTAACGTGATCTCCACCAAAAGTCCAATGACATTGAATAAACACAGAAAGGGAATTCTGGCAAGCTGCAGAGGACCAGTGAGAGGGAGGGTGGGGAGAAGAGAGGGTAACGAACTGTGGATAAGAGCAATGTACAATGGCGTCCAAGTGTGAGAATGTCATAATGCAATACAATTATTTTGTATGCTAGCTAAAAAGAATGTATTTAAAAAGGCTCCACTGAAGAGGCTCTTGTCATCTTTAGACCCAGAGCAGATGTTGGAGGCACCCCTCCCCCCCACTGACTAAGAACCAGTTTTATGAGCCCACGAGCTGCAAGACGGGAAGCAGAAGAGTATGGATCCGTCTTACCTCCTTCTTCCCTGTCTGTAGTAGGATCTATGGCCTCCCAGAGAAAGAGGTAGAAACCGTCCTTCCCAGTACATTGGGAAGAGAGGGACAAGGAGAGGGAGGGAGAGGCCGAGAAGGGGCAGGCAGGGAGGGGAAGGAGCAGGCGACAGTGTTCCTGCCCAAGCACTGGGTGATTGTCCACATCCCCTCCCATGGCCTGCTCTTGCTTTGTCTCAGATCCCCTAAATCTGTCCAACAACAACATGATTCACACATGGGCCAGCTCAAGTGGGTTTTTGTCTCTTTCAAAGTCACAGCTCCCAACCCACAGGCCCAGGAGGAACTATGGGGAGAGAACACTCAGTTCTACAGGGGAGGTAAACTTTGCAAGCTGGGGAGGTGTAGCAGACAGCTTCAGGTTTGCTGAGATGAACTTCCAGACCAGGCACAGTTATGGAGGAAGGGATATTATTTATTGAAGCTTACAGATCCAGGGGAAGTTCCATAATGGCAGGAGAAGCGGCCTGCTCTCACAAGACCAGGCAAGAGAGAGAAAAGCCAAGCTGCCAGCTACACAGCAGACTGAGCAACACTACAGCCAAAAGCTCAGCACACTTCAGGAACTCCCGCTAGGCACACTTTGCATATCTTTACAATGGAATCTCAAACCCACCACAAACACCTTAAGACCAGCCCCCAGTGACATTGCCTCTAGCAAGGTGATTGTAGATGCAAACTATAAAGTAATAAAACATTGAATATATTGGGGGCCATATATTCAAACTACCACAGGAGGTAATGCTCCTTTCTGCTCAGCCAACCGTCTGTCACTCCGGATTATCTCCAGGACCTGAAGATGACTCTATTACCTCACAAAGCTTCACCAAGACAGCCAACTCCCAGTGGCTGCCTCGGTCTCTTGTTGGCCGCAGTCCTCCTTGGAGCAAACACTTTATGCACACTGAGCTGAGTTAATAAGACACAGGCTGTGCTCGTTGGCACCTACAGGCTGTGCTGACTGGTGACTGTCCCTTCCCCGGGGCCACGTGGCTGGCCATGTTGCTCTTGCCAAGCCCAGCTCACCTTCTGACTCCTCTGGCAAGTCTCCTAGGTGTCCTGAAGCATGGGACTCCTCCCCTCTCTGAACTTCCCAGGACCAGTGGCCTCCTTCCCTTTGGCCATGATGCCCCATCGTCAGGTCTTCTCAAGGGTTCTTTCACCATGTAAGGAGCCCGTTAAACTTGCTGGGTGAGGGCTGGGGAGATGATTCACGTGATCAAGTGCTCACTTGAGGACTCAAGCAGTGCTGGGCAGGTAGAGACAGGCAGATGCATGGAGCACGCTGGACAGCCAGGACAGCCTAGTTGGGGAATTCTAGGTGTTTGTCAGATCCTCTCCCCCTGAGCTTGTCCTCTGGTCTACACACACGCTCATACAAACCTACCCTGCCCTCCCCAGCCTCACACTTGTGCTTACTGTGCGAGTGGAATATGAAATCATTAAATTTATATCATCTGGATAGCAAGAGCTGCGAAATATGGAAGTTGTTTAGCTGCTTAGGCATCGTGTGGATGCTGACCTGTACCCGCCTTACCTAGTAACTCATTCAACCTGCACAGCTGCTTACAGGGCAGGGGCGGGGACCTGAAGCATCAGGGGAACTCACTGAAGGCCACGTCTTTAGTAAATGACAAAGGGAGAAGATTTGATGGCTGCCACCCCTCCCTGCTCCCACATCACTGGCCAGGGTCTTAAATTCCACCAGTGGAATTCTGTCCTTTTGTTGTAATGCTATAATTCCTATAAAATGTATATATTTTTTCAAGGCAGGGTCTCACCCTAGCTCAGGCTGACCTGGAATTCACTATGTAGTCTCAAGTTGGCCTTGAACTCTTGGCGATCCTCCTACCTCTGCCTCCTGAGTGCTGGGATTAAAGGTGTGCACCACCATGCTTGGCTTTAAAGGTATTTATTTATTTTTAGAAATATTTTATTTACTTATTTGTGCTGGGGGTGGTGGTGCATGCCTCTAATCCCAGCACATGGGAGACAGAGGTAGGAGGATTGAGGTGAGTTCAAGGCCACCCTGAGACTACATAATGAATTACAGGTCAGCCTGGGCCAGAGTGAAACCTTATCTCAAAACAAACAAACAAACAAACAAACAAAAAAAAAAAAACAAATATTTTACTTACTTATTTGTAAGCAGAGAGAGAAAAGAGAGACAGACAAAGAAAATGGGTGCATCAGAGCCTTCAACCTCTGCAGACGAACTCCAGATGCATGCACCTGTTTGTGCATCTAGCTTCATGTGGGTACTGGGCAATTGAACCCGGGTCCTTTGGCTTTGCTGGCAATCACCTTAACCACAGCCCTGCATCTATTTATTTATTATTATTTTTAGTTTTTCAAAGTAGGGTCTCACTCTGGCCCAGGCTGACCTGGAATTCACTCTGTAGTCTCAGAGTGACTTCAAACTCTTGGCAATCCTTCTACTTCTGCCTCCTCAGTGCTGGGATTAAAGGCGTGCATCACCATGCCCGGCCCTATATTTATGTGCTCATAACTGCTGCCCCAGTTGTTCCTTTCTTTTTTTTTTTAATTTGAGAGAGACAGAGGGGAGAGAGAGAGAGAGAGAGAGAGAGAGAGAGAGAGAGAGCAGAGAGAGAATGGGTATGCCAGGGCCTCTCAGCTGCTGTGAATGAACTCCAGATGCATTTGCCCCCTTGTGCACATGTGCAACATTGTGTGCTTGTGTCACTTTTGTTTCTGGCTAAACATGGGACCTGGAGATTTGAACGGGCATTCTTAGGCTTCACAGGCAGGCACCTTAACTGCTAAGCCAGCTCTCTAGCCCCACCTTTTTTTTTTCTTTTCTTTTTCTTTTTTCTTTTTTTGTTTTCAATGTAAGGTCTCACTCTGGCCCAGGCTGACCTGGAATTCACTATGTAGTCTCAGGCTGGCCTCAAACTCACTGTGATCCTCCTACCTCTGCCTCCCAAGTGCTGGGATTAAAGGTGTGCGCCACCACGCCTGGCTACCCCCAGGTATTTCTTAATCCAATCAAGCTAAGAGTCAAAATTAACTACCACACCTGCTGCTGTCTTTGCAGAATGACTTCTCAGAGCCTTAATGTGCTGAACATCATGAGCCCATAAGGAGAGACATGAACTGTATCCACCAAACACATGTGACCACCAGGTTCTATTCTTATCACCTCACATTCAACCTTCTTTGAGAAAAGCACCAAATCACCACCACCTCCTCTATTCACTGTCCTTGGAGCGCTCTGTGGCTCTATGGCACAATACAGGCCTGGTCCTAGCCAGACCGCATGGCAAAAGACAATAGGAAGTGGCTTCTGTAAAAGTGGCGTTTTGCGCAGGCTTGATGTGACAACAGTTACAGCCCCATGCTCACCTCCTACTATGTCCTGTCCAGAGACAAGCTGTCATTGGTCACCAAAAGGGGACCGCCCCATACAAGGATTAACAGCCCCTTAAAACCCATGTGTACTTCCTGAATAAACGAGTTTGTGGATTCTCGCTTCCACTTTCACCCAACTCCCGGAGTCTGTGTCATGACTCCGCGCTGCTCACCCCAATTCGGCAGAGACCCTATTGTCCCTCCTGAGCTGGCCTTGGGGGGGACCCCAACATGGCTCCCCTGGCTGGCACTGGGCAAGCTTGCCTTCCGAGAAGTTGCTCAGGTGGCCAGTTTGACTGAGCCAAGCCACCTGCATCCTCCTGTCTGGATGCCTTGTCACCAACCAGTTAGCGTGGCCCTTCCTGTCCTTGTTTGCGCTCACTCCTTCAGAATGCAGTCCTGGCCCTTCGTTATTTATGCATGTGTGTATGTGCGTGTACATGTGTGTGTACATGAGTGTACATGTGTGCATGCATGTGTGTGTATGTGGGTGTGCACATGTGGAGGCCAGAGGACAGCCTCAGGTGGCATCCTCAAGAACATGGTCCACGTCTTTTTGAGACAGACTCACTGGCCTGGAGCTCACCATTTAGGCTAGACTGGCTGGCCAGCAAGGCTCAAGGAGCCCCCTGTCTCCACCTCACATTTGTGTACCACCATGCCTAGCACGTTTTTGTGGGTTCTGGGGATCAAAAGCAGTCCCTCATGCTTGTGAAGCAAATACCAACTGAGGACTCTCCCTGGCCCCCACTAAACATGTCCCTTTGACACAAGAGATTCTGGAGAGATGCCTGCCTGGGAGAATCAGAATTTGTGCTGACTGGCCTGTTTGGCTGCACCAGGGCAGGGACGGAGGACAATTGGTTAGACCTCAGGGAGAGCTCACTTCCAGCTATGTGGTGGGTATGGTGCAGGGGAGATTTCTGGGGATGGTCACCCGGAGCTGGACTCGGAGGGGGATGGCCAGGCAGAACGTGGGGTGGATTGCAGGTGGCACTTGCGAGGGTCACTGTGGCCAGTGTGCCCTGGCAGGTTCATCGCTGTCTGGGCCTCGTCAGCACTCAAGATAAAGCTTCGAGCATCTGCTGGGGCAGCCTGGCACGCACACAGGACCCAGGACCCAGGACCCAGGAGAAGAGCTGCCCTCCTGTGTTTTTGGCCATTGCCAGCCCTTGGCTTGTGCCTGGAGCACCAGGATTGTTTTTCCAGGGCCCAGCCCCATCGGGAGGAACCCTGGGTCTTTGCGGATGGGTTGGGGCTGCACTCTCACCTCCATCCTCTTTCCCACTCTACTTCCTGTTTGTCCAGGGCCTGCTCTTGACACTTTCATGAACCGATGAAGGGCAAGCCACTCTGGAAATCATTTTATTTTCACACAGATCTCTTGAACATCAAGCAGACTGGAAGATCCACGCAGCAGTGTTCATAGACTCAAAGGAGGCCTGGAGCGTGAGAGCCGAGTTAGCTTTGACGGGCCTCATGGCCACGCACAGCGATGCCTCGGCAGGATCCGGGACAGAGGCCTGCTCGTCTATGGGAATATAATCCAGTAGCTGGGTGTCTGGAAGAGCGGAGGCTCTGGAATCCACCATTTATAATCACAGCCCCACTGTGGGCAGCGTGGGCTTGGCTGGGACACTCCAGTTTCCAGCTCCTGTCTATAGAGTGATGTTGCCCATCTAAAAAGATGAGTGTTTTAAAAGTTCCATTTATTTGTATAAGTGAGGGTGCATGTATGCCATGGCTGGCGTGTGGAGTTCAGAGGACAACTTTTGGGTGGTTCTCACCTGTCCACCTAATTTAAGGCTTTTTTTTTTTTTTTTTGGCTTTTCGAGGTAAGGTCTCACTCTAGCCCCGGCTGACCTGGAACTCACTATGTAGTCTCAGAGTGGCCTCAAACTCACGGCGATCCTCCTACCTCTGCCTCCCGAGTGCTGGGATTAAAGGCGTGTGCCACCATGCCTGGCTTGAGGCAGGTTTGTATTTATTTATTATGATTTTTATTGTGGATTCTCCCTTGGTTGTTCTTTGCTGTGCTCACTGTGGCTTCTGGGAAATTCTCCTGCCTCTGCCTCCCATGTCACTTTCGGTGTCAACATGCTGGGATTACAGAAAGCTGACAAGCTTCCGGCATTTTGCATGGGGGCTGGGGGCCAAACTCAGGTGCTACAGCTTGATTGGCAAGTGCTTCATCCATCAGGCCGTCTCCTCAGACCCAACATGAGTACTTCATAGGAGACAAAACGGTTTTGTCTTCGGTGATACAACGTGTGCCCCTTCCATGCTGGATTCTGACCTCATTCCTGTTCCCACAGCAGCTATTATTTCTCATGGGGCTGAGTGTTGTGGTTTTTTTATTTTGAGCTGTTGGTTGGCTGAGGGAGGGAGGCGGGAGGGGCAGGGGGGAAAGGAACTCCATTTTGACAGGCAGTATGTGCACCACAGCGGTAACAAGGTAGTCCAGCCAGAGGCTCCTTTCTGCTGCGTGTCCTTGGACAAGTGACACATCATCTCTGATCTAGATTTTTCTCTGCATGGTAGAAGTAAGTCCTTGATGACTCCAGGCACACGTGTGATTCCCACTTTTGTCACTGGCTGCCCAGGAAGGACAGGCCCACTGTGGTGGCTCTTGTGAGTGACATCTAGGGCTAGGGCTGACTGGCTTTTGCTCATGTTCCCCTGCTCACCCTGTTCCCCCTGTGCCCTGGACACTCTGGTTGTGGTCTATACTTGTGCCACACTTTCTTCCCCCCTCTTTATCATCCCACCTGACCCCAGGGGCTTCCTGTCTCCCGTCTCTCTCGTTCTTGAGGACAGAGCCCATGAGGAACAGGCGACTTAGCGTCTTGCCAGCATCAGCATTACTCTTCTGACTCATGGTCCCAGGAGGCTTACCTGACAGGACTCTTGACATCAGGGTGGGTGAAAGGAAGCTGGGAGAGGCCAAGAGAATGCACTTCCGGGAGAATCTGGGGCAGTATTTTCTGGATTGGCTCTGGCAGACTCTCAAACTCTGAAGGGCTCAGGAGTCACATGGGGGCTTGTTGTGGTGCAGGTGTTAAGGCTGATAACCCAGAGAGCAGATTCAGGGGGGCCGAGCCCCTGCCCTTGTGACAAGCAAGCAGGGATGGTGAAATAAACCAGGGGACCCTGCCTTGTAGGGCACTTTGAGGTTCCAGGGTCATGGTGGAGGTGGGGGGAACTCCAGCGTGGAGGACATCTTCACTGACTTCTCAATTCTGTCGGGTAACCAGGTCCGAGGCCCCCACCTGTCTCTTCTCGCTGGGGTCAGTGATGTCTTTCTGTCCTCTCCTGCTGGGATGGTCTGTTCTTGCAATGTTGCTTTCTTGCCAGCAGGTGGCAGCGCCAGCCCAGGGATGTGAGGAGCACCAGGCGAGGCTGTCCCTGTCTTTTGTCTCCCAATCGAGGTTTTGACAACCCCTCTCCTGTTCGGGGTCTCTTGTGCCTTCCTCCTCCATTAGGCTTGCATGCATAGCTCATTCCTTCGCTTTTCCAGGTTGCGATTCCCCAGGACTGACTTCTGAACCTCCAGTCCCATCCGTGGTAGATTCGGTGTCGGATGCAGCTGGAAATCACGTTGGTCTAAAGCCCTACGTGGTCCCCTGCGAGGAACTTTCCACTCCGTGAATCACTTCTCTCAACCCTCAGTGCCTTGGAGGTGCTGTCCCTTCGCCCATTTTCAGGGGGGAGAAGCCGGAGCTTCCAGAGGCTCAGCTGGCCACCGTCAGGACAGTTAAGCGGCAGGGCTGGGTTGAATTGTGGCTGCCAGAGCCTGCGGCAGCCTGGCTGTAACCCTGTTGTTTCTAGAGACCTGGGACTGGCGTCTGCAGAAGGAAAGATTTACTTCAGGGAGTCAGTGCAGTGCAGGGACGAGACATCAGGGCTTATAGTGACACTGGGCCGTCCCTTACTTGCTGTGGCCCAGCTGTGGATGAAAGCCTTGGTGCCAGGGAGACCACACCTCACACCCTTCCCAGGCACCTCTCACTGACCAAGGGCAGCACTATTGGTGGGTGTGTCGTTTTCTCTCTCTCTTTTTTAAAGATTTTATTTTATATATTTTTTAATTTTTAAATTATTTTTTTGGAGAGAGACAGAGAGAGAGAGAGAGAGAGAGAGAGAGAGAGAGGAGAGAGAGAGAGGGAGGGACAGGAAGACAGAGATGGGCGCACGAGCAGTGTCTCAGCTGCTGCCAACGAAATCCAGATGTGTGCGCCCCCTTGTGGTCAAGTGCGGCATTGCGCCCTTGCGTCACTTTGCATCTGGCTAAACGTGGGACCTGGAGATTGGAACCGCTGGAGATTGGAACCAGTGTTCTTAGGCTTAGGAGGCAGGTGCCTTAACCCCTAAGCCATCTCTCCAGCCCAAGATTTTATTTTTATTTATTTATTTATTAGAGACAGAGAGAGGGAGAGAGAGAGAGAGAATGGGTGTGCCAGGGCCTCTAGCCACTGCAAACGAACTCCAGATGTATGCACCCCCTTGTGCACCTGGCTTCCTGGGACCTGGAAAATTGAACCGGGGTCCTTAGGCTTGGCAGGCATGTGCCTTAACTGCTAAGCCATCTCTCCAGCCCTAATTTCCTTCTTGTTGCTGGGACAAAACCAAAAGCAGCTGATGGAAGGAACGGATTTATTTTGGCTCACAGTGTTGAGGGGAAGTCTCCGTGATGTCAGGGGAAAGCTTGGCACAAGCAGAGGCTGCATGTCACCTCGGCCACAGCAGGTAGAAAACAGCAGCAGGAGAGTGAGCTGAACTCTGGCGAGGGGGAGCTGGCTAGAACACCCCTAAGCCCACCGCCAACAAAACACCTCCTCCAGCAAGGCTCCACCTTCCCAATTATCACCAGCTGGGAACCAAGCATTCAGAACCCATGAGTTTTTGGGGCCATCTGATTCAAACCAGCACAGTGGGTGCTGGGCTCAGGAGTGGCTGTGCCAGTGCCAATGTGCACCCAGCCTGGCAGTCAGGGGGTAGCAGGGTTAGGAGACTTCCTTGTCCTGGCCTGTGGAGTTTGTGTTATGGAGTTGTGCCACCACACATTCCTGGAACTTAGCAGGGACTGGCATAGAGTGGGGCTCATTCACAGTGCATGGCCATTCCTCCTCTGTGTCTTCCCAGGCCTGGCCCTGGGCTTGCCACCACCGCAGGGTGCAGTCAGTGGCCTCCTCCTTCTTGGGGTTCCAGCTGTGCTCGAATGACCCCTTCAGTCTCCTAGCACGGAATGTTGTTCTTCAACTTCACCCCAGATGGAAAGCCCTGAGGGAGCCACTTCTGACACGGTGCCTATTGCAAGGTTGAGTATACAGGACGTCATTAACGGAAACAACCATCGGCTCTGTCATCCAAGCAGGGCTCATTTATTGCCACAAAGCTGAGACCAAGCGAAGGGAAGAAAATTAAAACTGTTCCCATGATAATAGAATCCTTTTCTACAATGATATTATAATGGAGTGAGGTTTATCTCTTTCTCTTTTTATTGTACAAGAAATACATATTTCTCAACAGGCCTATGAAGTGGTGTTTCCGGTGGGTTAATACTTGGTCTTATCTGTAGCTTTTACATTTGTACGATACAAAATTTTCATTTACTGGGACCGTCACTTCAAAAACCTGTCAATAAGTCCATTAGCAGTCATGGCGGTGATGGCCGCTTCTATCCGTTGAGGCCTACTATGTCTGAGCAGCTTTACATAGTTTATTGAGGGGTGATTTAGATTTCATCAACCCACCTATCTAAAGACTTTAATCATTTCAGTTAAACCATGTTTTAGTTAGTCCGCCCTGGGGTGGGTGACATGAACACAGTCCAGACTTGGGGTGCTTCTGTTACCCCAGAAAAGCTTCTCCTGAGAGTCTCTGGTTCCCACCTTCACTAGCAGGTACAGTAAGCGCCCTTCTATCATTTATCCTATAGTGGGCGCTTCTCCTATGGGCGATGGGGACTGAGGAGGGCTAGATGAGGTCGACCTAGAGACAGAAGGTGGGCTTCAGAGCCTTGTTTGGATGCCCATTAGCTGCACAGCCTTGAGTGAGCTGCATGGTTCCCTTGGCTCCCTGGACATCAGAATGAGGATGAGGCACCACCCCACGGGGCTGTTCAGAGGCTAGGGGCAGTGGGTGGGTTTGTATTAGCTGCTGCTGCTGTGTGTGTGTGTCTACATCCATAAATGTTCACCCATATGCATCCATTTAAGAAAACATTGTGGGTTGGGGAGATGGCTCAGTGGGTAAAGCACTAGCTGTGCAAGCGTGAGGACCTGAGTTCAGGTCCCCAGTGTGCACATAAAAATGCCACTTATGGCGGTGAACACAAGTAATCCTGGCACTGGGCAGGTGGAGACAGGAGGACACTTGGGGTTTTCTGGCTAGCTTGTGTGGCCTCATCAGTGAGCTTCAGGTTTAGTGCGAGACCCTGTATCAAAAATCACGTGGGGGCTGGAGAGATGGCTTAGTGGTTAAGACGCTTGCCTGTGAAGCCTAAGGACCCAGGTTCGATTCCCCAGTACTCATGTAAGCCAGATGCTTAAGGTGGCACATGTGTCTGGAGTTCATTTGCAGTGGTTGGAGGCCCTGGTGTACCCATTCTCTCTCTCTTTTACTCTCCTTTTTTTCTCTATCATTCATAAATAAATAAATAAATAAATAAATAAATAAATAAATAAATAAAAACACGAAGGGGGCAGGCAATTGATTTAGACACCTCCCCATCAACCTCTGGCCTCCACACACATGCACACGCACACACACGGACACACATATACACATGTATCACACACATGTGCACCTGCATACAGATGAACACACACACATGTACAGCCACACACATATGAACACACACACACAGAAAAACTGGGAGAATGCAGAACACATCCTTTGAGTCTAGTTGGCACAATTCATTCCACACATCAAAGAAAGAAGTTTAGGTCATAGTAAGTTCGTGAGAGTGAGCGTTTGGGGACTCTGCCTATCTGCCCTGCCTCACTGATGGCTTTCTAGGCTCACCCAGGGATCTCTAGAACTGGCTTAGAGAGAGTGAACGTCTTGTCATGGGTCCTTTGTGTATGCAGTGATGCGGGTTCACTGCCAAATGTGAAAGGTGAGGACCTTGATGGCTCGATGGTAGGCACGCTGCTGTTTCTGTGTGGGAGTGGCCAGAATCATTGCAGGACATGGAGAGTAAGGTCTGGGATTTAGGGTACACACCCTGGGACATGATGCCGACAGCTTCCTGAGGGTGGTCATTAGCCTGTGGTATAGATGAAGGGAAGGGAGGAAGGGGGAGGAGGCGAGGGCGCAGTTCTCTGCATCTCTATTCTGTTCCTTCTTCCACCCATCTCTCCTTAGCAACAGCTTTTCCCTCTAACTACAAATTACCCCAATAACTTTAGAATTTGGAACAAAAACCCAGAAGGGAGGTTAGTTACCTTCAATGCATGTCTCCCCTGAGGCCAGCGAGCATCATTGAACACAGCCTTTCCTCTTCTCCCCGATTCTCCTACTTAGTGACAACAAACTCCTGCTAACATCTCAACTTAGTATAAACATCAGGACACAGTGACTTAGAAATGCAGCAAGAGGGCTGGAGAGATGGCTTAGCAGATAAGGTGCATGGCTGTAAAGCCAAAGGACCTTGGTTCAAGTCTTCAGGACCCATGTAAGCCAGATATATAAAGTGGCACATGCATCTGGAGTTCATTTGCAATGGCTGGAGGCCCTGGCATGCTCTTTGCCCTGTCTCTTTCTCAAATAAAAAATGAAATGCATTAAGAATTCTTTTACAGCTTGGTAATGAAACCTAGTCAAAAACCTATGGCTGGGGAGATCATAAGCCTTAGGGAGCTGTGACTGTTGTCTGGTTAAATGGATATATTATGTCCACCAAACTGCCCTTTAAAAACTCATGTTTATGCCCATGTAGTAAGACCGCTCTCCCTTTGGGTTAGAGAAGCTTCTTTTTTTCAGATGGCGGTGACCACTGGGAGACTCAAAACTCACCAAAGTTGCTGAGAAGAAGTGGCAGTGAAGAGTTTAGTACTAAGCCACACCTCCCCCAAGACTCAGGAACCATTTTGGAAGAGGTGGCAGGAAGAACGGAAGAGCCAAAGGAAGGGGAGGAGTGCTTTGCAGTCTATTTTCCAGACACAAAGTGACCATGGAATTTGCGACCTCACAGTGGCTGGATCTACTTACAGTAGATTTGCATAATAGGAGGAAAAAGATGATGGCATCAAGGCAGAAGAGAGACTGGATAGAAAGAAGAAGGATTCAGGGGAGGTCTTTCAAAAGTGGGGAAAGGGAAGATGGTGGGAGGGGATTGTGATTATGGTATATTGTCTCTATGTATGGAAGTTGCCAATGAAAAGTTTAAAAACAGAATTCTGGGGCTGGAGAAGTGGCTCAGCAGTTAAAACACACTTGCTTGCAAAATCTGACGGCCAGGGTTCCATTCCCCAGTACCCATGTAAAGCCAGATGCACAAAGTGGCGCATGTGTTTGGGGTTCGTTGGCAGTGGCAGGAGGCCCTGGTGCTCTCATTCTCCCTCCCTCCCTCTCTCCCTCAGATAAATCAATAAACAAATGAGTAAATAAATATTAAAAAGAATTATTTTATAGAGCAGCTACCTGTGAGAGTGCAATCTGATGGTATTTCTCATTGCCAGTACTTTGCATGTGTGTAACTGTACTCAGATCTAAGGTGTGGTTGGACCACTGAGGTTTTCTTAGAGCTTCAAGGATCGCCCTTTACTGGATCAAAGTGCTTGCTTGTGTCAACAGCAAGTGCTTTTTAAAAATGTGTAGATGTGTGTGTGTGTGTACATGTTCGTGTGTGTGGGTTGCATGTGTGTGCTTGCATGTGGAGGCCAGAGCATAAGCTCAGGTGTTATCCTCAGGAACGCTGCCCACACTCTTTGACACAGGGTCTCTCGCTGGTCTGGACCTCACAAATCAGGCTCGACTGGCTGGCCAGTGAGCACCAGGGATCTGTCTGTCTCTGCCTCCTTGGCGCTGGGATTACAAGCGTGTCTGCCAAACCCGGCGTTTATTTAGCATGGGCTCTGTGGACGGCAAGCAGGTCCTCATCTTGCAAGGTAAACTCTTTACCCAATGTGCCACCTCCCTAGTCCCCAGCTGGCCTTTTTATCATCTCTAGACTGGTGTGTAAATCTCACATGCTAAATCCTTCCGATGGACAAGAGAGGATTCCTTTGTCAGGCTTTGCTTTTAGGGCACAAATGGCCTTCCTTCTGAAAACTGTCCCTGAATGCTTCCTGGAAGGTAGCACTGACACCCCCATGGTTACTTTGCATCAGGCAGCGCCTGCGTCATCCCTGGTTGCCTCTGCAGAAGCACAGGGGACTCACCTTACCTGACCTAGAGATGGGGAGTGGGGACATGTGAGGACCCCGGCAAGCCGATGCTGCTTGTTCAGCCTTGTGGTAGCTGCCTGAAGGGCAGAGGGCTCGGAAGGGGTGTGTACTTGTTACTTTTCTTATTGGCATGACAAAATACCTGCCAAAGAACGAGGTTTTTTTAAAATTATTTTTATTATTTTATTTTATTTTTTTGGAGAGAGAGAGAGAGAGAGAGAGAAAGAGACAGAGAAAGAGAGAGAGAGAGAGAGAGGAAGACAGAGATGGGCGCGCCAGCAGTGTCTCAGCTGCTGAGAACGAAATGCAGATGCGTGTGCCCCCTTGTGGTCAAGTGTGGCATTGCGCCCTTATGTCACTTTGCATCTGGCTAAACGTGGGACCTGGAGATTGGAACCAGCGTTCTTAGGCTTAGGAGGCAGGCTCCTTAACCCCTAAGCCATCTCTCTAGCCCAGAACGAGTTTATTTTGACTCATGGTTCAAGGGTACAGTTGAGCTTGGTGGGGAACGCATGGTGACAGGAGTGTGAGCTAGCTGGTCAAATTGCATCCATAGTGAGGAGGAATGATGCATATATGCTCCTAGCTCACTTTCTCTGTTTTTATTTTAATGGAGAGAAAGAGAGAGAGTGAGAGAGAAGAGAGAGAGAGAGAGAGAGAGAGAGAGAGAGAGAGAGAGAGAATTGGTGCTGCAAGACCTCAGCCACTGAAATTGAACTCCAGACACTTGTGCCACCTAGTGGGCACGTGCAACCTTGCACTTGCCTCACCTTTGTGCATCTGGTTTATGTGGGATCTGGAGAGTCGAACATGGGTCCTTAGGCTTCGTAGGCAAGTGCCTGAACCGCTGAGCCATCTCTCCAGCCCACATTCTCCTTTTTATTCAATCTGGGATGCCACGCACATTTAGGGTGAGGTTTTCCAGCTGAGTCAACCTAGTCTAGAATCCCCACAGGCATGCCCAGAGATGTGTGTCCTGAGTGATTTTAGACCCTATCAAGTTGACAGTATTAACCATCACAGGTGTGTGGCACAGGTCCTCCTGAGGAGGCTGGCAAGTGTAGGTGACAGGTCCGGTACTGAAGTGGTGAAGTCCTCTGGGACAGCGTCTGGGTCATGGATGGGACGGCCACATATGAGAGGTGGGAGTGGACCTGGGTTCTAAGTGGTCATGGAGAGGGAAGACGGCAAGAGTGGGGGATCCTGAGACGGTTGATGCCAGCAGGTCCAATAGGGTTCTGCCAGGCTCCCTGTAGTGAGTCCTGACCAAGGCTGCAGGGACTATGTTGTGTCATAGGTACTCACAGGACTATGCCTTGGAGTTCATCTGGTCAGCTTGGGTTATGTGGGAGCAGGGAAGCCCTCTCCATGGGATGCCCATTTCCTTCATTCCTAGACTTGAGTGGCTCTCACCTTCCAAACACTTAACAGTCTCTTCCGAATTCCTGCTTGCAAACTGGTGCGGGGTCTGTGAAAGAAATTTCGTTTGTGGTAAAGTGAGAGAAGAAAGGACAGTGAAGTGAATTTTTAATGAGGCTCAATTTCTTTAATTTTAAGGACTGTCCTTTACTCAGAGGGAATGACCTACCTTCTTGGTGATAAAATGTTCTCTTTTCTTATGAAAGGATTAGGACAATAAATGGCATTTTCTTTCATTCTCCTCACTTGGCAATTTCAAAAGTTGGCAGTTCTAGGCCAATCCCTTTCTGTATATGTCCTTTCCCCAGCTTTATTGTATGTGGAAGTTTATCTGCTGAAAAAGAATCCAGAAGTTTAGAGTCCACAGGGAGGAACCTTCTCAAGAGGGAGCTTAGCCGATGACCTTCGCTCTTATCCCAGTGGTTTTTGTCCAACAGTGACCTCAGCGGCCATGGAGAGTCCACTGTGGCTGGGTCCTTTCCCAGGAGCAATGATGGTGGGCCTTTCTAGTCACAGACTCTGTCACACTTTGTCCAGCTTCAATGGCCCTACCCTTCCGTAGTAAACTGAAAAGAGCCCCTCAAAAGAAAACCACGGGCTGGGGAGACAGCTCAGTGTGTAAAGTGCTTGCCACTCAAGCGTGAGGACAGGCATTCAGATCCCCAGAGTCCACATAAAAAGCAGGATGTGGTAGAAAATGCCCGGAATCCCAGCATTGGGAGGCAGGGATAGGATTCCCGGGGCTCCCTGGCTGGCTAGTGTAGCTGAATTGCTGGGCTGTATGCTCATCAAGAGACCAGGTGCCAATAAATAAGGTGGAGATATGACTGAGGAAAAAACCCAACGTTCACTTCTGGCCTCCACATCCCTGCACACATGTGTGGGTCCACACACATATGCACATATGCCTACACATGCAAACAAACACAAATCTGAAAACAAAAACAAGAACAACAGCAACACCCATGTCAAGTTCCTGGAGCCTGTGAATATCGCCTTATTCTGTGAAAGGCGCGGATGAGGCTTCTGAAAAGTTTGTCCTGGTTTCATTGAAACACAGCCATGTGCGTTCTTCTAAGAGCAAGCAAGAGGCTGTGCTGAGACTGACAGAAGAGCAAGAGAAGACCAAGGAAAGGTGGGTGCTGGCTTCGAAGTGATGCAGCCAGTGGCCGTCAGAAGCATTAAAGAGCCTAGAGCAGTCTGTCCTTGTCCTCTCTGGGGAGTCCCACTCGGTGAAGCCTTCATTTTGAGTTTCCTGAATTGTGAGACAAGACCGTTCTGTTTATTTCCAGATGCATAGTCGGCGACCATTCAGGAATCCACTTCTGCTTAGGGTCCTCAGAACATCAAAGCCAGGGAGAATCACCAGGCACTGGTTGTCTTGTTGAGGTCAGGCCTGGCACCCTGGTTATTATTACAGATCCAAGTGGGCACGATCACCTGGAATGTGCCAAATCTGAATGGGGCTTGTGGCCTCCTGTGGGCACTTCTCATCCCCTTGCCAGAAACATCAGAGTATCAGCTGTGAAACTTCCTGCAAAACACAATGTCTATCATTTGATTATTTATTTATTTAGTGTTTGTGGTGCTAGGGGTTAGAACCCAGGACCTCACATATGCTAGGCAGGTGCTCAATCATTGAGCTATACTTCTGTTATTTGTTTTTAGTAATCAAGTAAATAATTTATTAAAAATTTACATTCAGGGGGTGGTCAAGCTTGGCATTCAGTCTCTATAGTTTTTATTCATTTTAAAAAAATTTATCATCACAAAGGAATGGGTTTTGAAATGGTGTTTCCTAGTACTCTCCTCCTCTACCCCTCACCCCTTCTCTGCTGTCCGCTTTTCCCTTTTTAATCCCCTTCTGCTTTCATGTCACTTGTATTCTGTCAAACTCTTTTGAAGAAATAGTTTTATTTGCAGAGAGAGAGAAAGGGAAAGAGAGAGAGAGAGAAAATATGAGAGTAAGAGAGAGAGGAATGGGCATGCTAAGGTCCCTTGCATCACTTTGTGCATCTGGCTTTACTTGGGTACTAGGAAATGGAACCTGGGTCGTTGGGCTTTGGAAGCAAGTGCCTTGAACCACTGAACTGCCTCCTCAGCACCCCCTCTATGACACTGTTTTATTTCTTCAGCCCTCCCTTTCGTCCTTTTTCCCCCTTTGTATGGTCCCCTTTCTAGTTTCATACACTCATGTAAAAATTAAAATATTGCATCTGCATGTGAGAAAGGATGTATGGTATTTGTGTTTCTGAGTCTGGGATATTCTATGTAATATTAATTTCCAATAGCACTTGTTTTCCTGCAAATGTCATGATTTCATTTTTTTTAACAGCTGAATAAAATTCTATTGTGTGCCGGCACCACATTTCCCTCCTCTGCTCATCTGTCAGCGGGCATCTTGGCTGGTTCCATATCTTGAGTATTGTGAATGGTGCAGCAATAAACATGGATGTGTGTGTCTCTGTGGCAGGATGGGGTGTCCTTTGGATATACACCCAGGATTGTGTAGATCCTGGCTATTTTTATGTTTTAAATTTCACATGCTGCAAGATTTCCTTGCTCTGCTTGGTGGGGCCGGCCTTCTCCATCATCCCGAGATTCATCCTTGTCCCAAAGCATGGGGTCATGCTGTGAGGGCTTGTGTATCTAGTGAGTAGCTGGGACTTGTCCAAGTCTGCGTGACCCTGATGGCAGGTGGCTCTGCACTTTTTGGGTCAAGATGGTTCACGGTGTCCTATGTGGTGATCATCTTTCCAGGTGTGCCACCAGCCAACTCCTTCAATGTCCTGTTACTTCCCAGGGTTCCTGCAGGGGACAGCAGGGGTGCCTCGACCACTCCCCTTTGTACTGAATGTTACTTTGCCCCCTTGACTTCTGCTTCCTAAACTCCCACACTCACCCCCATTATGCACTCAATTGTCCCCCTCTCCCATTTACATAGTGGCTATGTGAAAACAGACCCTTCAAGAGGTTATTAAGATGAGATTCTGTGAGGTCCTAAGTGCTTAACCTATTTTTAAAATTATTTAATTTAATTTAATTTATTTATTTGAGAGAGAGAAAGAGTCAGAGAGAGAGAGAGAGAGAGAGATTGAGAGAGAGAGAGAGAGAGAGAGAGAGAGAGAGGAAGAATGGGCACACCACGGCCTCCAACCACTGCAAACAAACTCCAGATGCATGCCCCCTTGTGCATCTGGCTTACATGGTCCTGGAGAATTGAACCAGGATCCTTGACTTTTCAGGCAAACACCTTAACCGTTAAGCCATCCCTCCAGCCCCTTTATTATTTATTTTGAGAGAGAGAGAGAGAGAGAATGGCATGCCAGAGTCTGCAGGCACTGCAAACAAACTCCAGATACGTGTGCCTCCTTGTGTGCATGTGCGACATTGCACACTTGCATCACTGTGCGTCTGGCTATGTGGGACCTGGAGATGTGCACATGAGTTCTTAGGCTTCACAGGCAAGTGCTTTAAGTGCTAAGTCGTCTCTCCAGCCCAGCCTAACCTATTTTTATTCAAGAGGAAATGACATCAAAATCTTTTGTTTCTCTTTGCAGCCAAGAATAGAGACAAGGGCATGAGAGAACACAATGAGACGTAGCCTTCTACAAACCAGGAGAGAAGCCTCGCCAGGAACCAGCCCCACGGGACCTTGATCTTGAACTTCTAGTCTTCCAAACAAAGGATGGAGGTATTCCACTGATGGCCTTGCTGATACTTCTATTTGTCTGGAAGAAGAGGTCATAAAGGGAGAGAAGTGTGTTCCTCTCCTGGGGGTGCTTTGTGATGGAACAGTACAAGGCTCTCTCAGTGATGAAAGCACTGAGACCCTTTCCTACGTGTGCTGACAAAGTGTGATGTATTGGGCGGATGCGCCTCTGGATGGGCTCTTTTATCATCCACAGACGAAGTACACATTTCAGCTCCCCTTCTCAACGCCAAAATAAAGATGGTAGCTCCCCTAGACCTCAGTCTGACAACCTTTGAGTCTTTTAAAAAGTAAATTACTAATTGATGGCTACCAGTATAATAGAATCAGAGGGAGAAAGATGCTCTTTGGGAGACATTGTTCGTGTCCTCCTCGGGCTCCTGCACAATGACTATCAGTGGACAGATGGGCTCATCTTGTTTTCAGTCTTCCCCTGGGGTTGGTAACTGTATTAGTCAGGGTTCTCTAGAGGAACAGAATTGATAGAATGAATTGTATTAAGAGGGAATTTATTGGATTAGCTTACGACAGTCCAGCAATAGCAGGTTGCAGGCCTGAGAGTCAAGGAACCCGGTAGCTGCTCACTGGAGGCCTCAGCAGTCCCAGCCCAGCACTGAAGGCCTGGAGGTGTCCTGGAGAGATGCTGCTCTTCAGTCCACGCTGGAAAGCAGCAAGCGCCAAGCACCAAGCAGTGAACAGCGAGCAGCACCGGCAGCCAGCGGGGGAGAAGAGAGCTTTCCTTCCCAGAGCTTCCTCAGGTAAAGTCCCCCCTCCGAGTGGCCGCCCACTCTGGAAGAAGGGCTCACCCTGGGGGAAGGATTCCTCCTTAGTTAATCCTTCTAGAAGCTACCTCAGAGATGCTTATGAGGAATGTCTGTGGATTCCTAAACAGATCAAGTTGACACAAACTTAACCATCACAGTAACTGAAGGAATTTTATGATTGGAAGAGCCCTTTACTTGCCTCAAGGAAATGTCCCTTTAGCAAAGACCACGGGGGGGGGGACACAGTTAAGCTCTTCTGTCTTTGAAGAACCCACTTAAGGAGTTTTGCTTTGGATTTTTTTTCTCTGTTCTTAAGGTTATTCGCAGATGATGGCAGGAATTTTTAGGCTGTCATTTTTATTTTTATTTATTTTTTGGAGAGAGAGACAGAGAGAGATAGACAGAGAGGGAGACAGAGATGGGCATGCCAGCAGTCTCTCAGCTGCTGGGAACGAAATCCAGATGCGTGCGCCCCCTTGTGGGCAAGTGTGGCATTGTGTCCTTGCCTCACTTTGCATCTGGCTAAACGTGGGACCTGGAGATTGGAACTGCTGGACATTGGAACCAGCATTCTTAGGCTTAGCAGGCAGGCGCCTTAACCCCTAAGCCATCTCTCCAGCCCTAGGCTGTCATTTTTTAAAAAATGAAAACAGTTACCTTTTTGAGTGTATACTAGCCCAATCTTGAGGCAACAGCATTTGTCTACCACCAGAGGGGACCCTCCCCCAATCTCTGATCTAGAGCTCCCTTTTATGTGGTAGACTTAAGGACAGTTTTCTTCCAACAGGTGATACACTGTTGCAGTTCTAACCACGTGACCAAAGTGAAACTTTGAATCATAGGTGAACTTTCTCCCTTCCTCTCCCTTCTCTGAGACATGTGTACATGACCATCAGTGCCCTGACGTAAACTCACCTGCCATGGCAGAGGGGAATGCCAGGGGTCCCCCTCCATCATTCTCCTGCCCATTCTCCCTTGAGGTGGCGTCTTTTACTGATGATCCCCGAGACTGCTGGTTTTTCTTTTTCTTTTTTTCTCTTCATGAGCCCCAGTGATTCTCTGGTCTCTGCTTGACGATGCTCAGTTGTTCACATGAGTCCTGGAAATCGAACTTAAAATCAAGCAGTCTCCCAAGCCTCCTCAGGCCCCCATGCTTACACAGGAAGTGCTCTAAGACTTTTTACTTTACAACCTCCATACATATACACAATGCACCCTGATGATAATCCTCTCCTATCACCTTCCTTCATCCCTCCTTCCACATCTCCCCTCCACTGATCCCCTTCTTTTCTATAAGTCTTTCTATTTTGCTGTCACCAGCTTTTTGTCCCCACAGAACGCACATTGTGTGAAGATAGTGTTACCCACTCTGAGGCCATGCATACCATGGCTACGTTGGGTCTGGAACATAGAGTTCCAGAGCACTCCTCCCCTTCCTTTGGCTCTTCTATTCTTTCCACCACCTCTTCTGCAAAGGTGGCTAAACTAAGCCTTGGAGGGTGTGATAGAGATGTGTCACTTAGTGCTGAACCCTCCACTGTCACTTCTCACCACTATGGTGAGTTTTTTTTTTTTTTTTTTTTTTTTTTTTTTTGGTTTTTCGAGGTAGGGTCTCACTCTGGCCCAGGCTGACCTGGAATTCACTATGTAGTCTCAGGGTGGCCTCGAGCTCATGACGATCCTCCTACCTCTGCCTCCCGAGTGCTGGGATTAAAGGCATGCGCCACCACGCCTGGCCACTATGGTGAGTTTTGAGTCTCTTCAACAGTCACCACAATCTGAAAAGAGAAGATTCTTTAACCAAAAATGAGAGTAGCACTGAGCCTATTGGAACATGCCTTTAATCTTAGCAGTTGGAAGGCTGAGGTAAGAGGATTGCTGTGAGTTTGAGGCCAGCCTGGGGCTACATAGTGAGGTTCAGGTCAGCCTGGGCTAGAGTGAGACTCTACCTTGAAACAAACAAACAAACAAAAATGAAAAAAAAATATATATGGAAATTTGGTGGGCGTAATATCTATTCAGCCAAACAGCAATAGTAGCTTATCCCCAGACCGCCCAAGCGGTAGGGTTTTGATTAGATTTTCAGTTCCAGACAAGAAGTCCCTGTAGTGGAGTGTGCCTTAAATCCAATCAGAGAGCAATTAGTTTTCCCATAACAGACATGCCACAGGTGCACCACTTGGCACATGTTCCCTGGCTGGGAAACTTTCAGGGTCCACTGCAGGTTAAGCCCGTTAAGCAGGCTACATGGCACTTAGCAGTATTATGACAGCTAGTCAATGGAGAGGAGGCCTCCAGCTCAGCGTTAGCTTGATTTCTCAGTGACCTGCAGCCCAAGCATGTGGTGTCTGTCTTCAGCGTAGTTTTCATTTGTATCTCCTCAATGGCTAAAGATTTTGAACATTTATTTTTCAAAATATTTGTTGGATATTCATATTTCTTTATATATTATAGGTATTACCCCCTGCCTGTTGTATACTTGGAAAACATCTTTTCCCATTCCCTATTCTTTCTTTTCATGCTACCAATCGATTCCTTTGTTGTTCAGAAGCATTTTAATGGGATTTAATGGGATGATCTTCTGTGCTATGGGAATTCTTCTTCAGAAAATCTCTATTTCTATGTCTTCAAATGTCTTCCTCTAGCAGTTCCTAAGTTTCAGGTCTTACATTAAAGTCTTTGATCCATTTGAATTGATTTTTGTGCAAGGTGAGAGATATGAATCTAGTTTCATTTTTTAAAAAATATTTTGTTTTTATTTATTTATTTGAGAGAGGGAAAGAGGCAGAGTGTGTGTGTGTGTGTGTGTGTGTGTGTGTTTGAGAGAGAGAGAGAGAGAGAGAATGGATGTGCCAGGGCCTCCAGCCACTGCAAACAAACTGCAAACGTATGCACCCCTTGTGCATCTGGCTTATGTGGGTTCTGGAGAATCGAACTGGGATCCTTTGGCTTTGCAGGCAAATGCCTTAACTGCTGAGCCATCTCTCCAGCCTGCTAGTTTCATTTTTCTACTTGTGGACATTCAGTTCTTCTAGTATCATTTGTTGAAGAGCCCGTCTTTTCTAGCAATGTATATATTTGAAAACTGCCAAAAATTACATGAATGGAACTGTGCAGGTTTATTTGTAGGTCCTTTATGCTACTCCACTGGCCTGTGTGTCTGTTTTTGTGCCAATACAATGTGATCTTTCTTATTATGGTTCTTTGGTATCACTCGACATCAGAGGTTTCAATATTCCAGCATTGTTCTTTCTAGTTCGAATTGCTTTGGCTATTTGGAGTTTTTTTTTTTTTTTTTTAATTTCCACATAAGTTTTAGGATTTTTTTTTCTAGTTTGGAGAATAATTCATTTGATGACAATTGCATTAGATCTATAGATTACATTTGGTAATACAGCCATTTTATAATATCAATTCTGCCAATCCATGAGCATGCAGGCTCTTTCTATCATCTCGTGTTCTCTTCCCCCTGGGTTTCCAAGGCAGGGTCTCTCTCTAGCTTAGGCTGACCTGGAATTCACTACGTAGTCTCAGGCTGGCCTTGAACTCATGGTGAACCTCCTACCTCTGCTTCCCGAGAGCTGGGATTAAAGGCGTGCACCACCACGCCCGGCTAGTGTCCTCTTTAATATCTTTCTTTTAAGGTCTTCAAGTTTTCATTGTAGAGGTCTTTCACCACCGTGTGAAGTTTATTTCTAGGTTGTTTATATTTTTGGAAGCTTTTATGAATGGGCATCTTCTCCCTTGATTTCTTTCTTGTCAAGTTTGTTATTGGTTTATAGCAAAGCTGCTGGGTTTTGTATGTTGATTTTCTATCCTTTCATTTGGATGAATATGTTTATCAGGTCTAGAAGTTTTCTGGTGACATCCAGAGAGTAACGTCCTAGGAGATGGGGTTGCTGTCTTTGCAGGGTTGTGAGCCTGGGTAGAGAAGCACCAATGTGTCCAAAATTAGATCTGCTTGTAGCTTCAAATTCATAGCCACCGCTACTGTTTAATCTGTCAACACAAAGCACAGCTTTTGCTCCACAGGGACTACGAAATAGTTTATTCTGAGCCAGATATGAGTGACAAGGGGTCAAGAACAGATTCATGTTGCCCCAAGTGACATGTCCCACCAGGAAGCCAGTTACATGAGCTTTGACACTGACGAAACAAACGAGTGCCATAAATCAAATCCATCGGTGGGGACATTAGACGCTGGTGGTGGCAAAGTAGAGGAAATCTTTGCTACAAGTTTGATTTTAGACTCTGACAATCTCCTTGGCTTTTAGGTTGGTGGAATCAGTGGTCTGCTAATAACCTGAAACATTCCCAGGGTTAAAAAAGATATTTTTATTTAGTTACTTGCAAAGAAAGAGAGTGTGTGAGACTGAGAGCGAATGAGACAGGGTGCTCCAGGGCCTCTTGCCACTGGCAACAAACTTCAGACACATGCGCCTCTTTGTGCATCTGGTTTTATGTGGGTATTGGCTTTACGTGGAATCGAACCCAGGCCATCAGGCTTTGCAAGCGAGTGCCTATCTCTTCAGCACTGATTCCCAGTATTTTAATTGACAGTGAAAAGGATGTCAGGTTAGATACAGAGTTGAATAATAAGTATCTATAACAGGACAAGGTTGGTTCTCTCTCTTCAACGTTAAGGCTCTCAATGAACAGGACATTCCAGTTCATCCTCAGCATGTTCAGCCTAGGTGTGAACTTCCAGGGATCATCAGTTCACAGTCTTCAGGTTTCAAAATGCAGATTTGTTCCTTCCAAGTAAAATGAGAATTATTTTTCTTTTTTTATTACTGTCTGCCCCATGCCCTTTCCTAAAGATTGTTACTTTTTGTAGTTTTAATTTTAACTTGTGTGTGTGTTTATGTGTGTGTGTGTGTGTGTGTGTGTGTGTGTGTGCGCGCGCGCACGCATGTGGAGTCCAGAGGACAACCTCAGGTATCATCCTCAGGAATGCATTCCACCTTTTTTTTTTTGTTTGTTTGTTTTCTAGACAAATCTCATTGGCCTGGAGCTCACCAAGTAAGCTGGACAGGCTGGTCGTGAGCCCCGGTGATCCTCCTGTCTGCCTCCTCAGAGCCGGGATAACGGGCGCACACCACCATGCCCAGCATTTTCACTGGGTTCTGGGGATTGAACTTAGGTCCTTATGCATCCAAGGCAAGCACTTTACTATCTGAGCCATTTCCCCTAGCCTTAGTCTCCTCTTTTCTTTTCTCTTTTTACACATACTCTCTCTCTCTCTCACATATGAGTTTTAGCTTGATTTCTGTTTCCTAGAATCTTTATTCCCAAGGTCATTCTTAGTCCTATTTCCCCTTTATTATTTCCACTTCTCTCTTTCTTTCTTTCTTTCTTTCTTTCTTTCTTTCTTTCTTTCTTTCTTTCTTTCTTTCTTTCCTTCCTTCCTTCCTTCCTTCCTTCCCTCTTTCTTTTCTTTTCTTTTCTCTCTCTCTCTCTCTTTCTTTCTTTCTCTCTCTCTTTTTTTTTTTTTGGTTTTTCGAGGTAGGGTCTCACTCTAGCTCAGGCTGACCTGGAATTCACTCTGTATTCTCAGGATGGCCTTGAACTCATGGCGATCCCGAGTGCTGGGATTAAAGGCGTGCGCCACCACGCCCAGCTCTCTTTCTTTCTCTTTTGTTTTTTGAGGTAGAGTCTCCCTCTAGCTCAGGCTGACCTGGAATTCATTATACAGTCTCAGGGTGGCCTCAAACTCATAGCAATCCTCCTACCTCTGCCTCCCAAGTGCTGGGATTAAAGATGTGTGCCACCATGCCCAGCTATACTTTTCTTTTTTTAATTTGAGAGAGAGAGAGAGAGAGAGAGAGAAAGAGAAACAGAGAGACAGAGAGAGAGAGAATGGGTGTGCCAGCGGCCTCTCAGCTGCTGTGAATGAAGATGTGTGCACCCCCTTGAGCACATGTGCAACATTGCACGCTTGTGTCACTTTGTGTCTGGAGAAATGTGGGATCTGGAGATTTTGAATGGGCGTTCTTAGGCTTTGCAGGCAGGCACCTTAACAGCTAAGTCATCTCTCCAGCCCCACTTTTCTTTTGAACAAGAGCCCTTAGCTCCTTCTCTGTAGGCATGGCTGCCTTACTTGGCTTCCATAAACACAGGCACTGTGCTTCAGTGGTCCATAGTGAAGTCATGATGGGACATGAAGTCTCCTCAGTATGGTATAATATGCTCTAAAGAAAAACTTTTGAGGGGCTGGAGAGATGGCTCAGTGGTTAAGATGCGTGCTTGCAAAACCTTACAATCCAGGTTTGATTCCCCAGTTCCCACATAAAGCCAGACACACACATAAACCCAGGCACATGCATCTGGAGTTCATTTGCAATGGCTAGAGGCCCTGGCATGCTCATTTTCTCTCTCTGCTTGCAAATAAATAAATAAATAAATAAATAAATAAATAAATAAATAAATAAAAAATTTAAAGGGATTTTTTTTGAGAAAAGAAAAATATTTGCTGTGGGAAAATTCACTCAGTAGTCAAGGAGATGAGGGTCCACCTGGGATATTACAGTGGACTTACCCTCTGGGACACCTCCGTTCTACTGTTTTCTCCCAAAATATTCCCTACATTTGTTTCCATTTCCCTTTGGTTTTCAAACTCAAGAATGTGTGTGAATGGGAAGCTACCAGAAAAAGAGGTTTCTGGGCCCACCCAAAGGAATTCTCATCCAACAGCCGTGAAGAGGGGCCTGGTGATGTGCTCTGTCAAAGGCCCCGGTGGTACTGGAGTGCCTGGTCTCAGGAGAGCATCTACCATCCTGCCTTTGGCCTCTCTATAAACAAGTGCAGACGCTGGATGTGGCATGGGGCAAGGGCTCCTGGGTACCATCTAAGCCTGGAATTGTGAGATGTTAGAAAAAGTGCTCTGGGCTTCTTTTCATTTGGGGAAACTGGCTGAACAATGTAGACAGTATTCCCCGGGCTTGGGTAGACATGTTCATTCATTCTGACTGTCGTCTCCTGAGAACCCCAAAGAAGTAAAACATTAGACATCCCATCGCTAGGATAGAGAGAGGGTAATACGAACCCTCAATTAATCCTACCCCAAGTGGCGAGAAATGAAATAAATAGACACCTCAAGCAGTTAAGAGATAATTCAAGGCTCTCTGTAAATGTGATCAGTTGTTAACAGATTTTAAATTGATGGAAAATAAAACAGAAATCACCGGAAGGGAGAATGTTGTGAACTCCAAGGACTGAGAGCCGCTAGTGTTTTCAGTGGTGTTGATTTGATATAAGAGCTTCATGACAAAGTCAGATCAGCCTGTCTCTGGCATTGAAATGAATGAGTCAGAAATTTCATATGCCCAGGGTCCTGTGTGGCCATCCTTTGAGGTCCTTGCTTTGTCAGGAATTCTACCACTGAAAATCCTCAACGTAAAGCAATGAGCCATCATGTGAATGCCCAAAATGATCAGCTCAAGACACAGATGGTGGTGTTGTGGTTATAGTGCTGATTCTTAGAGCTTCCTGGGATGATCAGGTCAGAGGCCAGAAAGGGAGACGTGTCTTTAGCCTTCACTTTTCCAGGCTTGAGTTTGCAAGGCAAACTTAATCTCACAGAAGCAGTTGATATGCTACCAACTTGAGCTACAGATTTTTATATTTTTGGTTTTTTGAGGTAGGGTCTTACTCTGGCTGAGGCTGACCTGGAATTAACTATGTGGTCTCAGGGTGGCCTTGAACTCACAGCAATCCTCCTACTTCTGCCTCCTGAGTGCTGGGATTAAAGGCGTGTGCCACCACGCCTGGCTATGAGCTACAGATTTTTAACCTTCTGGTAATCACATTAAAGAAAGGAAAAGGAAACGGGAGAAATTAACTAAAACATACTTGACTTAACTCAATATGCAAAACATTCTTTTTACTTTTTAAAATATTTTATGAGTTATTTGCAAGAAGAGAGAGGAGAGAGAGAGAAGAGAGAGAGAGAGAGAGAGAGAGAGAGATATTTAGCGGATGGGTGTACCTGGGTCTTGTGCTCCTGAAAACAAACTCCAGATACATGCACCGCTTTGTGTATCTGGTTTTATGTGGGTATTGAGGAATTGATCCCAAGCCATCAGGCTTTCAAGCAAGTACCTTTAACTGCTGAACCATGTGTCCAGCCCCACAAAGCATTATTTTAACATCTAATCAAAGTAAGACATAGGATAACATTCTAATTTTTTTTTTTTTTTTTTTGGTTTTTCAAGGTAGGGTCTCACTGTAGCTCAGGCTGACCTGGAATTCACTATGTATTCTCAGGTTGGCCTCTAACTCATGGCGATCCTCCTACCTCTGCCTCCCGAGTGCTGGGAATTAAAGGCGTGTGCCACCATGCTGGGCCAACATTCTATTTTTTGCACTAAGACTTTGGAATTGTGTGTTTTAAATATTTCCAGCATCTTAAATCAGACTTGCCACCTCTCAGGGCTCAGTGGTCCACGGGTGGACTGGTGGCTAGTGCATGTGGCCCACAGCTCTGCTGTCTACTCGCTTCTGTGAGACGCTTTAGCTGCAATGATGCTGCATGACTTGTGATGCAATCAGCCACATCCCACAGTGAAGGGTCAAGGAAGAGGAGGCAGACAGCACACATTTGTGCTCTCTGAAGGATGACAGAACTCTGCTGAAGTAGTTGGATATGACCCTTTGTTGGTATTGCTATAATACTTAAGGGTCTCATGACACATGCTTTTGAGTAAGGACTATAGAGATGCAAACACCTTTTCAAAAATATTGAGCTAGGGCTGGAGAGATGGATACAAACACCTTTTCAAAAATATTGAGCTAGGCCTGGAGAGATGACTTAGCGGTTAAGGCGCCTGCCTGCTAAGCCTAAGAACCTGGTTCCAATCTCCAGCGCTTCTAATCTCCAGGTCCCATGTTTAGCCAGATGCAAAGTGATGCAAGGATGCAATGCCACACTTGACCACAAGGGGGCGCATGCATCTGGATTTCTTTCACAGCAGCTGAGACACTGCTGGCGTGCCCATTCTCTATCTGTCTCCCTCTCCCTCTCCCTCTCTGTCTGTCTCTCTCCAAAAATTAAAAAAAATATATTGAGCTATTCTTTATTGAGATCCATTATGTACTAATTCCTTTCTAGAAGCTGGGGTAGAGCAGTGAAGAGAGACACAGCCTCTGGTCATGTGTAGCTCACCTTCTAGACAGAGGAGATAAGTGCTAGGGAGAACAGAGAGAAAGGGAGATGGTCTTAAGTTGACTTGTCCATTCTAAGACTTTCCAACATGGGTCTAAAGTCTTTCATGCCTCCTCTGAGACTCTTTTATCCCCACATCTTATCTCTTTAGCACTAACTATCCCTCCATCTCTATCCCCCAGTCTAAAGTGCATGATATTAAAGATCCATGGTTTTTTTTTTTCATTCAGATGCAGCTATTAACACATCCATGAAGAGTAATCCAGCTGAAGTTCACAGGAAATACCTCTGGGGTTTTCTATTTCATTTCTGTTTTCTGCTCATTAATAGAAAGGAAGGTGGGGTAGGGATGAATAGTGAAGCCCTGAGTTTTCATGAAGCCACATGTGAAAGTCCTTTTGTTTCCTTGAGACACAGTCTCGCATATTCCTGGCTGGCCTCATACTCACTGTGTATCTAGAATGACCTTGAACCCTTCCAGATCCTTCTGCTTCCACCTCCTAGTGCTGGGATTACACGTTATACATACGATTCTTGATCCAAATAACAACAATAATATACTGTGGTTACTTTTTATTTCTTTTTAAAAATATTTTTGTTTGTGGAGAGAGAGAGAGGGACACACACACACAGTGAGAGAGAGAGAGAGAGAGAGAGAGAGAGAGAGAGAGAATGAGAATGGCTCCAAACACTTGTGTGACTTTGTGCATCCTGCTTTATGTAGGTACTAGGGAACTGAAACCCAGGCAATCAGGCTTTGCAAGCAAGTGCCTTTAACTGCTGATCCATCTTCCACCTCCAAGATTTTAGAGAGAGAGAGAGAGAGTGTGTGGCCATGCTTGGCTTCTTATGTGGGTACTGGGGGTTGAATTCAGGTCATCACACTTGCACAGCAAGCACTCTGGCATACTGAGTCATCTCCTTAGCACTGAAGCTCTAAATATTTATCTCTAGCTCCTTGTGCTTAGATATGTGAAAAGTGCACGCACATAACTTCCATATCATGTCTTTCCTTCATTCTGTTGTTCATTTATGTGGTAAGCTTGTACTGAGCACCTATTCCGTGTCCAGGACCATCATGGGCACTGGGGTGCCAGAGATGAACAAGACAAGGACCTTGTGGTCACAAAGCATGTGGCCATCTAGTGATAATGTTCTCAGTTTTCCAGTGGGCTCTAGTGGAATTGATGTTTGCTCTCATGGAATTACCTACCCTCCTATTTTGGCATCCTCCTAACCTCACATTCCCTGGGTCCTCCTTCAGAGCTGCCACAGCTAGCTTTTGGTAGTTCGGTCTTAGGGATGAAGGCTGGAGAAACCACAACGTTGATTTGTTCCAAGGGTCCTCCAAACACCTGCAGATCCTGTCTGGGAAGGTCTTGTCAGCAACTTCGTCTCTTCACACTTGGAAGAAGTTGAAATTCCCTATACTAGTGTACACATATTGTGCCCATGCAGCCTCCTCTGGCTCCCTTTACTCACCATGTCACCTCCTCTGGCTCCCTTTTTTCACCATGTCGCCATAGTATTGCTCTTGTTCTGGTCCCTCAACCTTCCAAGCTTGTCATCCACTCAGGGCCTTCGTCTGCCCAGAATCATCTTGGATTGATTGGCAGATTCTCATCTATAGACTTTATTGTCCATATTACCTCCTCAAAGCAGCCTACCTTGCCATGTGATCTCAAGTAGACACTTTAAAAAACTCGTCATGCCATATTATCATAAGTTTCTGCAAGCCTTTATTGAAATTCTTCCTTCCCCTCTCCCTTCTTTCCTATCTCTCTCCCCTTTACAATGTCTCACGCATAGTTCTGGCTGGTCTTGAACCCACTGTCATCCTTTGTCTCAGAGTCCCAACTGTTTGAGCATAGGTATGTGATATGCCACTGTGCCTGGCTGATGTCTGTCTGTATATTTTCTGTTTTTTGTCTATAACTCTAATTTCAGTTCCAAATGAGTAGCAGAAATATGATCCATCGTATTCACAACTGTGCTCCCAATCTCCAGCCTAGAATAGTCCTAATGCATAAACACAATCCTGGGCTGGAGAGATGCTTAGCAGTTAAGGCACCTGCCTATGAAGCCTAAGAACGCCCGTTCAAATCTCCAGGCCCACATTCAGCCAGACGCAAAAGTGATGCAAGCGTGCAATGTTGCACTTGCGTACAAGAGGGCACACACGTCTGGAGTTCATTCACAGCTGCTGAGAGGCCCTGGCGTGCCCATTCTCTGCCTCTTCTCTCTCTCTCTCTCAAATTAAAAAACAAAAAACAAAAAACAAAAAACACAATCCCTTCACTGAATGAGTGAAGGGAAAGCCTTCAGCAGCTTCAGGACCATGGAAAGCTCTCGGGAGTCTTCATCCTTTCCAAACTTCCAGGCAGGGGTCGTTTTCTGATTTGCCATTGGAAGACAGAGTCCGTCTGAGAAGCCAAGACCTTCAGAAGTCCTGACTGGATGGCGTGTTTAACATATATATCTATATCTGTTTCCATTTCTATATTATATATATGATAGTAAAGTGTATATTATGTTGTGACTATTAGACATTCTAGAACGTGTGTGTGTGTGTGTGTGTGTGTGTGTGTGTGTGTGTGTATGGGGGCAGTGTCTGTCCTGTCACTCACTGCTGAACCCCACTGAGATTTTCCTTATCAAGTCTGGTCATGTCTCTCAGGATTGCCACCTTCCTTCTCCCTGCTTTGTATAAAGATCCCTTTCTTTCCTCAGGCAGTCACTGGTTGTTGAGCATGGCCTGTGCTGCTGGACTCACTCCTGATGTTAATTCAGAGCTGAGTAAATGGAGCCCCAGTTCTCGAGGGACTTGCTGTCCCCGAGGGAGCACACTATAAAGGAAAAAAAAAAATGAAATAAGGGCTGCGGGGACAGAAAGAATATGACGCTTGAGTAATGATTTCTCAGAAGAAAGGCATTTGATTTAAAGGGCTGACAGCCATTTATAAAGCTGAGCATATAGAAAGGTCATTCTGGAGATACAAAAGAGGGAGGGCAGGGAGTGGTGAGTGGAGGCATAAGGCAGTGGGAATATAATAAGAGGACGTGAGAAACAGAAGGCAATGAAGCTGAGATGGCAGGATGAGGCCAGGCTGCGAAAAGTCTGAAAGCCATACAGATTGATCTGGAATGACTGGCTTGGAAAGGGCTTTGGGCCAAGAAGAGGCACTTTTACATGGTGCTTTGGGAACTTTTCTGGGCTGCATGGATGGACTACATGTTTATTTTGTGTGCATATGTGTGTGCAGGTGCATGTGTGTGCAGGTGCACGTGTGTGTCAAGGCCAGAGAACAACCTTGGGTGCTATCCAGATGCTATCCATCTTTTTTTTTTTTTTTTGATACCAGGTTTCTTATTGGCCTGGTACTCACCAATTATGCCAATTAGGCTAGATCGGCTGTCTAGCAAGCCCAGGGATCAGCTTGTCTCCACCTCCCCAGTGCTGGGATAACAAGGATGTGCCACTATGCTTGGCCTTTATTTTATTTTATTTTTAAAATTATTATTTTTATTTATTTATGGAGAGAGAGACAGAGAGAGAAAGACAGAGGGAGAGAAAGACAGAGATGGGCATGCCAGCAGTCTCTCAGCTGCTGTGAACGAAATCCAGATGTGTGCGCCCCTTGTGGTCAAGTGCGGCATTGCGCCCTTGCGTCACTTTGCATCTGGCTAAACGTGGGACCTGGAGATTGGAACTGCTGGAGATTGGAACCAGTGTTCTTAGGCTTAGGAGGCAGGCACCTTAGACGCTAAGCCATCTCTCCAGCACCCCCTTTTTTTATTTTAAATGTGGCTTCTGGGGGTTGAACACAGGCCTTTGTGCTTATGAGGCAAGCACCTTATTGATTAAACTATCTCTCCAGCCCCATGTATTTTTTTTTTAGACAAAAGTGTCTGTCTTGTAGCCAAAAATGGTGGTTATCATTGTTATAAGTAACCCTGCAACTTGTCCAGTGGAACTAGCTTCTAGGATTAGTCGTATGCTGGGCCTGGTGGTATACGTCTGTAATCCTAGCTACATGGGAGGTTGAGGCAGTAGGATTGTGAGCTCAAGTGCAGCCTGAATCACTTAGTGAAGTTTGTGTCTCATTAAAAAAATAAAAAAAGGGAGCTGGAGAGATGGCTTAGTGGTTAAGGTGCTTGCCTGTGAAACCCAAGGACCTGGGTTCAATTCCCTAGTACTCACATACGCCAGATGCACAAGGTGGCACATACACCTATATAGTTCATTTGCAGTGGTTGGTGGCCTTGGCATGCCCATTCTCTCTCTCTCATAAATAAATAAATAAATAAATAAATAAATAAATAAATACTTTAAAAAATAAAAAGAAGGGCTGGAGAGATGGCTCAGCAGTTAAGGTGCTTACCTGCAAAGCCTGTGTGGACCTGGGTTTGATTCCCCCATTTCCATGTAAAGCCAGATACACAGGAGGTGCATGTGTCTGGAGTTTATCTGTAGTGGCTAGAGGCCCTGGCATGCCCATTCTCTTTCTCTCTACCTGCATCTCTCTCAAATAAATAAATAAAACATTAAAAGATAAGACAAATATCAGTGAAGCTGAGCTGTGGCTCAGTGGTACAGCATTTGCCTTGCATGCATAAGGACCTGGGTTCAATTCCCACCGCAGCAAAAACAAAGCAAACAGAAACACAGACACAACCCCCATACGGAGATACAACTTGTAATAGAAGAAACCAGAGATGAGCAATGAGGACAAAATTCATTCCTGATGCCACCACACAATGGTAACCATAAATCTAAGTGTGTGTGTGTGCATGTATGTGCATGTCTATACATGTGTGTTTTATAGGAAGCTGATCTGTACACATATTTCATACATGTCCTGTACCTCTTTCTTTTTATTTATTTATTTATTTGAGAGAGAGGAAGAAGCAGAAAGAGAGAGAGAAGAGAGAATGGGCACACCAGGGCTTTCAGCCACTGAAAACAAACTCCAGATGTATGCGCCCTCTTGTGCATCTGGCTTACATGGGTCCTGGGAAATCAAACAAAGGTCCTTTGGCTTTGCAGGGAAGCGCCTTAACCACTAAGCCATCTCTCTAGCCCCCTTTTTCCTTTACAATTAACCATACATATTCTAAATCATCCTGTGCCTCCTTTTTTAATGGCTCCTTGTGCTATTGGATGTATTTCAAGTCTTTAGTATAGGGGCAATATACATTTATTTAAGACACATTCGTTACTTAGTAAGAGAAGCCCGGCAGAAACTGCAGAAAGGGCCATGAACTTAAGTGTTGACCAAGAGAGAAGTTTTGAAGATTTTCAAGTAGGGGATTAGCATGGCTAGATACCGGCCTGGCCCACAGTTTTCAACTCTGTGAGGTGTCACTTGGCTGGTAGTGTGTTAGGCTGGAGATAGGGCTGGAGGGTGACCTTCAGGGTTCTTCCTGTATTCAGGGAACCCAAGTGGCTGGCTTAGCGGTTCTTATCTGCCTGCCGCCACGATGGGAACTTGGCATCTGAGGCTGTGCTGTGTCAACTCTGGCAAAGATGCTCGGAGTCCAGGAGTGGCTCTGGGCCTTGGGTCCAACCCCAGCCATGAGCCTTCACAACCAGAGGCAGTAAAGCTCCATGACAAGATCCCTCTTGGTAAAATACTGCTGGGCATGCTTTTCAGATATGTGCATTTATCTTAAAATTACAGTTCTGTTCTATTGGACTGGATATTTGGTACTTTATAAAACACAGAGCCAGTAGGAAATTTAAAAGTAAAGCACTGAAATAAAATATTTTGAGATAAAACATTTTAAATATTGTCATTTGCATAGCACGTAAAAGAACTAAATGTTATAAATATTTTAGGGAGACCAAGAGGATTGAACTGCTCTTCACTATATTTATTAATTTATTGTGTGTGTGTGGTATGCATGTGTATTTGAATTTCATATGTATGTGGGCACACCTGTGCATGCTGGTGCATATATGTATGTGTGTATGTATATTTATATAAACCAGAGATTGAAACTTGGGTGTCTTCAATTGCTCTCCACACAATTTTTTCAATAATTATGTTTATTTTCAAGCAGAGAGAGAAAGAGAGAGTGAGAATATGAATGGGCACACCAGGGCCTCTGGATATTACAAATGAACTCCAGAGGCATGTGCCACCTTGTATATCTGGCTTTATGTGGGCACTGGGGAATTGAACTCAGACCATCAGACTTTGCAAAAAAGTGCCTTTTACTGCTGAGCTGTCTCTCCAGTCCCTCCACCTTAGTTTTCTTTCTTTCTTTCTTTCTTTCTTTCTTTCTTTCTTTCTTTCTTTCTTTCTTTCTTCCTTCCCTTCCTCTTTCTTTCTTTCTTTCTTTCTTTCTTTCTTTCTTTCTTTCTTTCTTCCCTTCCTTCCTTCCCTTCCTTTCTTCTTTCTTCCTTCCTTCTTCCTTCCTTCTTCTTCCTTCTTCCTTCCTTCCCCCCCTCCTTTCCCCCTTTCTTCCTCCTCCCTCCCTCCCTCCCTCCCTCCCTTCCCTCCCCCTCCCTCCCTCCCTTCCCTTCCTCCTCCTTCCTTCCTTCCTTCCTTCCTTCCTTCCTTCCTTCCTTCCTTCCTTTCTTTCTTTCTTTTCTTTCTTTCTTTCTTTTTTTCCGAGGTAGGGTCTCATGCTAGCTCAGGCTAACCTGGAATTCACTATGTAGTCTCAGGGTGGCCTTAAACTCATGGTGATCCTCCTACCTCTGCCTCCTGAGTGCTGGGATTAAAGGCATGTGCCACTACACCCAGCCTTCCACCTTAGTTTTTTTTTTTTTAAATTGTTTTACTTATTAATTTATTAGAGATGGAGGGAGAGAGAGAGAGCGTGAGAGAGAGAGGGAGAATGGGGGCATCAGGGCCTCCAGCCACTGCAAACGAACTCCATGTGCATGCACCACAATGTGCATCTGGCTAACAAGGGACCTGGAGGATTGAACCTGGGCCCTTAGTTTTTTTTTTTTTTTTTTTTTTTTTTTTTTTTTTTTTTTTGATTTTCAAGGTAGGGTTTCACTCTGGCCCAGGTTGACCCGGAATTAACTATGTAGTCTCAGGGTGGCCTCGAGTTCACGGTGATCCTTCTACGTCTGCCTCCCGAGTGCTGGGATTAAAGGCGTGCGCCATCACGCCCAGCCTTGGGCCCTTAGTTTTAAGGCAGGGTTGTGCACTGAAGTTGGAGCTTACCAATGCAGCTAGACACGCTAGTCAGAAAGTCCGAGGGATCTTCTTGTCTCTACCTGGGATAACAGGTGTGCACCACCAGGCCCAGTATTTTATGTGGGTGAGGGGAGCTGAATTTAGACCCTCTTGTTTGTGCAGCAATTTTGGTTTAAGACTTTGATTATTTATGAATTCTTGTCCAGGTTTAGTTTATTTTGATACTTTTAAATTAATGTCAAAATCAAAATGGTACTTCACCAGGATATGAAGATCTAATTTAAAAAATGAGGATAATTGGATGTGCTTTGTCAATCATGATGCTCAGGCTAAATCCCTTCCACTGCATTCTACAGTGATTTCAGTTCAAATTTAGTGAGTACATTTCTGTCTCATTGGTTGCCAACTACTTGTTAGTTTGTTTACCCTTCATGCTGGGTTAAAATTTTGAAAATTTTCCCTTGAAATAGATTTTTCTTGGTACAGGTTAGGAAGTGAAGTTTTTATTCAAGACATGACTTTGGTAATACCCGATGAGAAACTCTTTCTAACTGATATCTTCCAAAATGCTTTCTCATTAGATTGTTTATTTTTTTTCCGTTTTCAAAAAGCAACTAACTGATTCCCCCCAATTACTTTTAAGGTTGCATTTGAAAATTACTGTTAAAAATATCTGTTGGGGGCTGGAGAGATGGCTTAGTGGTTAAGGCGCCTGCCTGCCAAGCCTAAGAACACTGATTCCAATCTCCAGGTCCCACATTTAGCCAGATGCAAAAAGTGATGCAAGGGTGCACACAGTTTAATGTCTCTTCCAAGATGGCCGTGAGCAGCAGCTTCTGGATTCTTCCTTGAACTTTCCTGGGGCTTGGCACTTATGCCGGGCCCTTCCCGAGTCAGCATTTGTGCTGGGCCTGACAACTGGTCGACACTTAGACTTAGCAGTGGGGTCCATTTTACTTGGATGCCTAATTTATACAAACCCACACGTGATATTCACCCCCCCCCCCCAGGTTCCCAGCCAGGCTGGGAGGGGGAGCTCCTCTTTGCATGGGAACTTTGCTCTCTCTTAATGAGTCTTTCATAACTTACCATGCTTGGTGTCCATGTGCTTGGTTCTTTTGCTAAATGTGGAGAAGAACTTGATTGAGTCTTGAGAGCCACAGGCTTGGGGGTTGTAATCTCACCCTGAGCTTGCCCACCCAAAGTGGCACAACCACTTCCTTTGGGGCTTCTATAGCTGTACTTGGGAGGCATGGGAGGCAGTAGAGTAGCACCCCATACTTGTGGCACAAGATTAGAATTGGTCAGATGGTAACTTGAGCCCTTATGCAAATGTACAAATGAGGAGCACAGACATTGTGCTCAGCAAAACTTCCCAACTATCCCCGGCACTGAAGAGCTTGAGAAAGTGACTTAACCCGGAAACTCAATTTCCCTGTGTGTGGAGTGGAGATAAGAATTTCTGCTTCACAGGGTCATCATGAAAACCAGATGACGTAACTTCTGCCCTTTGGCATAATGCCTGGAGCACGGAAGTACTAGATAAGAGTGATGGTTACTGGCTCCTGGGCAGAACATAGTTATTTTGGTTGCATGTAGTAATAGTCAACAAATCTAAGAAAGATTTGTTGCAAAAGCAATCCTTCTGGAGTGGAGAGGTGGTTCAGTGGTAAAGGCACTTGCTTGCAAAGCCTGACAGCTTGGGTTCAGTTCCCCAGTACTCATGTAAAGCCACATGCATGAAGTGGCACATACATCTGGAGTTTGTTTGTAGCAGCAGGAAGCCCTGGTACACCTATTCTCTCTCTCTTGCAAATAAATATCTCTCTTTGCTTGCAAATAACTATTAAAATAATAATAATAAATATTTCTAATCTGAGTAGAATTTATTACAAAAAAATTCAACAGGTCATCTCAGGGGTGACCAGTGAGGGAACCTCTACTCATATAGATTCCAAGGGGCCAGTGGTTACCCCTGGAACATCTCTGACACACTGATTTCTTTTTACAAAGGCTTGGGAGAGCTTGTCTGAGGGTACTGACCACAGTGTGGATACGGAGAAGAGGGATTCCAAACCATCAGAGCCTCAGAGCTGGGACACTATCTGGTCCATGGATGGCAGTGAGGTAGCACAGGGCTCTCTCATCCCTCTGCTGCCCACAGCAGACACCATCAGCCTATCCCAGCCGTATTTCATGCAGAGCTGACGGTTGGCTCCATAAACCCTTCCGGCACTTCCGACAGCCACTCCCAATGGAATGGCGTCTCCGCCTCAATGGCAGTTCAGCCAGGGAGTGTGGCTAGACAGAGGAGCCATTTGCTACAGATTAGCCGCAAGGCAGCTTTTCTTTTGCAGGTAGTGATCTGGAGTCACAGGCCCGAGGGAACATGGATGCCACCCTGCCCTAGTGAGGCTAAGACTCCGGTCTGATCCAAGATGGTGTTGCTTCCTGGTTCTTCCTCCTTTTCCTGAGTACGCACTCTCCTCACTGGCCTACCAGCAATCATGGTTCTTCATGTACCTTGGGACTTGGCAACGAGGCTCATCCCCCGTTGGACGCCCAATTTGTTCAAGGACGTGATCCAGGTTGTCATGTGGTCTCTCCCTGTTGGAACCCCTCCTAGCTGGGATGGAGTTCCCACCTCAGTCTTATCTCTCCTTTCTACTCTCTCCTAAAATAAACTTTCCATAATTTATCCTTCTTCGTGTCCTGCATTTTCCAGTTCTTTGCTAATCATAAACAAGAACCTGAAAGCCACTAGCTTGATAGCTTGTAGGGTTCTTTGAGAGCCACTGGTTTGGGGAATTCTAAGCCCGCCTAGAAGCCAGGCCCTCAACCCTGCGACACCGTGGCTGAGCTAAAGTCAGAAAGGGGTGTTTTTTACTGTTATGTGTGAAACTGTCCCATGAGGCACTCAGAATGCAAGAAGGGACTATGGGGATTCCGGGTGGTGGTGGCTGGAAGACTCTGGGGAGATTTTGTATTTAATTTAATTTAATTTATTATTTATTATTATTTATTTAATTATTAAATTATTAAATATTAAATTATTAAATATTATTATTTAATTTAATTAATTAATTTTATTTTATATTTTGTGTGTAGCTGAGATGTCCTGGAATTCCTGAGCCTCCTGCCTCATCCTCCCAGATGCTGGAAATACAAATGGGTACTACGATGTCTGGTTTATAGACTCCGTTTTTCATTGCTAGAGGCTGAACGCACAGTCTTGTGCATGTTAGGTATCCTACATCCTCAGCTTTTTTTTTTCTCTGTCTCAAGACAGGGTCTCATGTAGACCAGGCTAGCCTTGAACTTGCTCTATAGCCAAGAATGACTATGAACTCCTGACCTTCCTGCCTCCACCTCTCGAGCGCTGGGAATTACAGGCACGCACCAATAGTAATACCCAGGAATTGTGTGCTCATGTGTGCGTGTGCGAGTGCATATGCAGGTTGTTGTCCTGTGCCTTTCTCAACTGCTGTAAGCTCAAGTTCAAAAATAGAGGATTCAGAGATGATTTCTTGGGCCCACGATTTTATTTAACACCAGGCAAGAGAATTGAGGACAACCACAGTGGAAGGAAAGAGGCTTGGAGATCTAGTAAAGTCTTCTTTCATTTGCCCAAAGCACCACACTGGAATCTGAAAACGAGACATTTCAGTTCACCTTGATCTTTGCTTCTACGGGGAAGAGATGAAAACCCAGAGAGGCTGAGTGACTGGCCCAGAGTCACACAGCAACCCGTTACACAGAACGAGAAAAGAAGTTGCGTAAGCACCTGACGTCTCCTCATTTGATTCCCCACCCCTTCTTCTTAGCTGTCAGTTCAGGCTGTCAGGGAAAGGAGGACCAGAGGTCCAGATGCTGAGGCGGACGATGAACTTGAAGCTATCTCTGAGCCTCCGCTCTCTCATTGACACAGACAGCTAATGATGCTGTGGCGTCCCAAGCTTGCCAGTGAATTAAACGAGGGAGGGGTGGCGGGAGGCAGTGCCTGGTAAAGGCAAAACTTCCACAAACACCAGCAAGGGCCATGGCCTAGAGACCGAAGTCATCAAGACAATTAGATGGGAGGTTGAAAAGAGCCCCTTTCTTTCCTTCTTTGTCACGGTGTCCATGGCAAGTGGCTTTGGCTGTCCTCCTCTGGGGCAGGCAGGGAAGGAGCAGGGAAGAGCAGCTGGGCTGGCCATGTTTGTGACTCTGGAGCTGCAAGCCAGCAGCCGGAGCACTGGGCACACGGGGTGGGTTGAGACAGAGGAGTGTTGAGAAAGGAGGTTCTAAGTCTTGGGACTTACACAGCAGCTGGAGCACTGGGCACACGGGGTGGGGTTGAGACAGAGGAGTGCTGAAGAGGAGGTTCTAAGCCTTGGGACTTACACATGGGCAGGTTGCCTCTCCTGCTTCAGCATCTGCGCCTTGCTCTGTGACAAGGACGCTCATGTCATTCATTTGTGAATTGCTGACTGGGTACCTGCTCTAAGCGGGGATCTGGCTGGGCGTGGAGATCCTGTGGGCATCAGAGTTCTTCTTCAGTGTCCCTCAGAGCTGTCCCTAATGTCCTCATCGCATGGGGACCCCGAGAACCAAGGGCATGATGCGTACAGAAATCCAAAGAATTAGCAATTTAATCACGACCACAACTTAACTATAAATTAAAATTTTGCCATAAATGACAACAGCAATAAAAGCATAGTAATGGGCTGGGGAGATGGCCCAGTGGGGGAAGTACTTGCTGTGCAAGGTCAGGGACCGGAGTCCAGATCCTTAGCACCCATGTAAGATGTGCTGCGTGCACATGTAATCCATGTGAACTCCGGGGTTCACTGGCCAGCAATTCTAGCTGAAGTGAGCTCTAGATCCAGTGAAAGGTACTGTCTCAAAACCAAAAATGAGGAGAGTGATTGAGGAAGACACCCACTGATGACCTCTGACCTACACATGCACACGCGCACATGCATACGCACACGGTGGTGCTTTAAATCTGATGTCTTCCCATAAACTCGTGTGTTCTGAATGCTTGGTCCCAGCTAGTGGTGAGTTGGGAATTGGAGCCTTGCTGTTGAAGGTGTATTGTTGTGAGCCTAGGGGTGTTAAAGCCAGATCCTCCTAGCTAGAGCTCAGCAATCTCTTTAGCCCAGGCTGGCCTGGAATTCACTATGTAGTTTCAGGGTGGCCTCGAACTCATGGCCTCCTGAGTGCTGGGGTTGAAGGCATGCACCACCACGTCCGGTTCATCTCACTCTCTTGCTGCTATGGTCAGAAGTGATGTCCAGCCTCTGCTCTGCCACCCTTTCTCTACCATTATGAAGTGTCACCTTGAGACTGTAAGTCAAATAAACCTTTCCTCTCATCAGCTGCGTCTGGTTGGGTGGTTTTGTCCTAGCAATGCAAGGGTAACTATAACACACACATGCATCCATTCACCTCTGAGCACACATGTGTGACACACACAGGAGCCCATCAAGAACACAAAAACAAAGATTATCCTGGCATAGGACTGGCACCCCCAGAACTTAGAAAGAAGAACATGTCCTTGACTATGGCCCACGGCTGACTGCATGGGAACTGCTAATTGCCTGCATCGGAATGGCGCCCCCTAGGGGAGAGAAGCAGCAAGGCAGGAAGGAGGTAATGGAGGCTAAGAGGAGGTGGCAAGAGGCCCAAGATAAACGCCATATCCTTCCCTGGCTTGTTCATGCCCATGTCAGCCCCGGTGAAGTACACGCACTACTATCCAATTTAACAGGCCATCATTCTTCCTTTTTTTTTTCCCTTTTCTTTTCTCTTTCTGGCTTTCCAGGCTTCTGTGTTTAGTAAGACCCTCTGGCGCTTGTTCTCATGGGAACCTTGGCTGTTAGTCAAATCCTCCTCCCTTCGGGGAAACAAAAGCGAATCAATATATGATATTAAAGAACCTGGAAGACTCCAGTGATTTAACACTTCCCATAAATGTCAGCTGGCCCTGCAGCTGTGGCCGGTATCACCCCTTCACATCTGTCATTTTCTCTCTTGTCTCGTTGTACTCCCTCGATGCAGTGCGGCTCAGAGAAGCAGGGACAAAATAGGTGTGGAACGAATGCCAGAGGCAGAGCTGTCCCCATCACAGAGGCAGAGCTATCCCCATCACAGAGGCAGAGCTATCCCCATCACAGAGGCAGAGCTGTCCCCATCACAGAGGCAGAGCTATCCCCATCACAGAGGCAGAGCTGTCCCCACCACAGAGGCAGAGCTATCCCCATCACAGAGGCAGAGCTGTCCCCATCACAGAGGCAGAGCTGTCCCCATCACAGAGGCAGAGCAGAGCTGTGTCCCCACCACAGAGGCAGAGCTATCCCCATCACAGAGGCAGAGCTATCCCCATCACAGAGGCAGAGCTGTCCCCATCACAGAGGCAGAGCTGTCCCCATCACAGAGGCAGAGCTGTCCCCATCACAGAGGCAGAGCTATCCCCATCACAGAGGCAGAGCTGTCCCCATCACAGAGGCAGAGCTGTCCCCACCACAGAGGCAGAGCTGTCCCCATCACAGAGGCAGAGCTATCTCCATCACAGAGGCAGAGATGTCCCCATCACAGAGGCAGAGCTATCCCCATCACAGAGGCAGAACTGTCCCCATCACAGAAGGTTCAGGGAGCGACCTTCTCATTGGCTTCACTGGTTCACACAGGAGTCTCTCAATTGTCAGGGACAGAAACCCCCCTCTCAGGCAAGTAGCAAAGATGTGCACTGTAAGTCCAGGGCTAGGCTGAGCTTAGGAAAGGCTTGATGTTGTGGTTTATAGACACCGATGGGAACCACACGATCGCTCTCCATCTCTTTTCTGCTGTCTATGCTTGTGTTTGGGCTCCAAGATGGACCAGAAACTCGGGACCTATCACCTAAGGTCTTAGTGTCCTACCCAGCAGGGGACAGCACCCATCTCCACCCCACCATCCCCAGCTGGTTTCCGGGACAAAATGCAGACAAAATCAGCTGAAGGAGGAAGTGTTTATTTCAGTTCACAGTTTCAGCTGACAGTCCATCATGATAAGGAGGGCATTATGCCAGGGGCTCTAGGCAGCTGGTCACATTCAGTCCACAGAGAGGAAGCAGAGGGCAAAGAGGGCTGATGCTCAGCCAGCTTTCTCCTTCTTATACAGTACTCTGGAAACCACCCCGCCCCCACAGCCCATAGAATGGTGCCATCCACAGTTAAGGTGGGTCTTTTTCATCTCATTTACCCTAATTAAAATAATTCTTCATAGGCATGCTCAGAGGCTAGTCTAATTTAGATAACTCCTCATTCTGTCAAGTTGACAATCTGTATAAACCATCACGCTAGTCAAAGACAACTTTCTTTGGCTCTGCTTGAGACACTATGAGACATCTCGAAACCACTCACTATGTACCAGGCAGAGAAGACGGTCTGACTAGCTTAAGTTTGGGATCGATACTCCACATCTGAAGTTAGATGTGGGACTCTTTCCAAAGCCTATTGGTTTGAGAGCAGTGGAACCTGATTTTCAGAGGGGAAACCAGTGTCCACCTCCTGGGAGAATGGGGAGCAGGAGATTGTCACTGGCCACAGATGGCCATGCTTATTCTGCTGCCTAGGTGGATTATCGAGTGAGGCCAGGGTGTGTTGAGTCTGTTTGTCATTGATGGATCTTGGGTGCCAGTGTCTAAGAGTCTCGATCAGGTGGAGGGACAGACAGAAGAAAGGCTGCCGAGCTTTTCCAATGTGTGAGTGGCAGAGTGGAGAGACACCACCACCTGGCTAGACATCAGCTCGCTTCTTCTCGCCTCTGTCTACCTCCTCTGGAAGAGCTCTCATCTGCTGTCGTGAGGGTGGAGGTTGGCTTTGTGAAAGGGGTGGTGAACGGGATCCTGGGAACACAGTGAAGGTGTGAACACACTGGAGACAGTCATCTTTTAGCACTTGCCATAACTCACAATTGCCTCTTTTTTTTTTATTTTTTTTTTGGAGAGACACAGAGAGAGATAGACAGAGAGGGAGGGAGGGGGAGACAGATAGAGATGAGCCTGCCAGCAGTCTTTCAGCTGCTGTGAACGAAATCCAGATGTGTGCGCCCCCTTGTGGGCAAGTGCGGCATTGTGCCCTTGCGTCACTTTGCATCTGGCTAAACATGGGACCTGGAGATTGGAACCGGGTTCTTAGGCTTAGCAGGTAGGCGCCTTAACTACTAAGCTATCTCTCCAGCCCACAATTGCCTCTTTTTCTGCATCCATACCAACACTTATTGTCATTTGTTTTCTTGATGGTTGCCATTCTGATAGGAGTGTGATGGAATCTCAAAGAAGTTTTAATTTGCATTTCCCTGATGGCTAAGGATGTAGAACACTTTTTTAGATGTTTATATGCCATCTGTATTTCTTCTTCTGAGAACTCTCTATTTAGTTCCATAGCCCATTTTTTTAAATGGATTGTTTGATTTCTTATTGTTCTGTTTTTTGAGTTCTTTGTATATTCTGGATATTAATCCTCTGTCAGATGTATAGCTGGCAAAGATTTTCTCCCATTCTGTAGGTTGTCTCTTTCCTCTATTCACAGTGTCCTTTGCTGTATAAAAGCTTTGTAATTTCATGAGGTCCCAATGGTTAATTAGTGGTTTTATTTCCCGAGCATTTGGGATTATATTCAGAAAGTCATTGTCTATGCCAATATGTTGACAGGTTTCCCCCTACCTTTTCCTCTAGCAGTTTCAGAGTTTCAAGTCTGATATTAAGGTCCCTGATCCACTTGGACTTGATTCTTGTGCTTATTCATTCTCTCACTGTAGAGATCCTTCACTTCCTTGGTTAAATTTCTTCCAAGATACTTTATTTTTTTTTTTTGAGGCAGTTGTGAATGGGTGAGATTCTCTGATTTCATCCTCTGCATGTTTGTTGTCAGTATACAGAAAAGCTACTGATTTCTGTGTGTTTATTTTGATCCTGCTACATTGCTAAAAGTGTTTATCAGCTCTAACAGTTTGCTGATAGAGTCTTCAGGGTCTTTTATGTATAGAATCATTTCATCTGCAAATAATGATAATTTAATCCCTTCCCTTCCAATTTGTATCCCTTTTATTATTGCTATAGCTAAGACTTCTGGTACTATATTAAATAAAAGTGGGGATCTACAAATATTTTTTGAACACCTGATGTGATAATTGTTCCTAATTGTGAACCTGACAAGACTTAGAATCAGCTACAACAAACCTCTAGGTATGGCCATGAGGACATTTCTAAAAAGGCAAACTTGAGGTTTCCAGTGTCCACTGTTTTCACCACTGGCGACTTCTGTCTCCCATACGGCTGCATGCATTGCAGCTTTTTCCAGCTTTCAGTTGGCTGGTCTACAGGGAAAAGGTTTTCTTTCTGCTCAACACCAGCTTGATTTCCCAGTAACCTTGCTGCTCAGGCAAGTGAGGTCTTACCATCTGTTTCTTAAGGGAAACCAAGAGTCTTGGCAATAGCCTTTAATGTTTTGGAGGCTACAGGGAACTCCCTGGCCAACAACTCACTGGAAGGTATCCCATCCCAGGCACTGAAAATTTTCTAGTAACAATCTATAGCTTCTGGGTGTGCCATTATTCAAAAAAGTAGGTTTAAGTAGTCTTATTCAGAATATCTTGAATTTTGAATGGCCCTTCCCTGCCCCCCGCCCTTCTTTTACACATTCTCTTCCCCTGGCCTCACTTAGGCCTTTCCCCTCTCTGTAATCTGTTCTTCTACCTACATACATACAGTACCACCCCCTTAAGTCCTTCCCTCTCCTCCCTCCCTTAAAGTCTTTTTCCAGTTTACTGGCCTCTGCTACCACTTTTTGGTTCCAGCTTACACACAAGTTTATACATTTGTAGTTAGGATCCACATATGAGAGAGAGCATGCGAAGTTTGGCTTTCTGAGCCTGGGTTACCTCACTTAGTATAATCCATTCCAGATCCATCCATTTCCCTGCAAATTTCATAATTTCATTTTTCTTCCACTGAAATGTACCACATCTTTATTATCCATTCATCTGTGGAGGGACATCTAGGCTGGTTCCATTTCCTAGCTATTGTCAATAGAACAGCAATAAACATGGTTGTGCAAGTATCTCTAAGGTAGTGAGAAGAGTCCTTCAGATCTATGCCTAGGAGCGTTATAAATGGATCATACGGTAAATCTATTTTTAGCTGTCTCAAGAACCTCCACACTGATTTCCACAATGGCTGGACCAGATTACACTCCCACCAACAGTGGAATTGCCCTAGGTTCATCCTCAGCATGAGAAAACAAAACAGGATCGCTGGGCATGGTGGGGTGATCCCCTAACCCCAGGGCTGGGGAGGCAGAGACAGGCACATTCCTTGGGGCCTGCTGGCTAGCCCATCTAGCCTACTTGACCAATGCCAGGCCAGAGAGAGACCCTGTTTCCGAAGAGGTGGTTGGTGTTCTTGAGAGATAACTGTCCTCTGTCCTTCACATCTGCACACACGTATGTGCACACACACCAGCACCTGCATACATGAACATGCACACACACACACACATACACACACATGCAAAGAGAAACAAGACAGAAGCAATACTGGACGCTGACCTCGAATGATAATATACAGTCATGTTTTCCTTCTTTTCTTCCCCCTTTGCTTCTGAGTTTTCGCTCTAACAGATACACTGTGATAAGGCTCCTTGTAGGCACGCCCTTATTCCAGGTGGCATTTGCACGTACACCCAGGACACCCACGTACCAGGAATGGGATAGGCACTTTAACATCTTCATCCGTACTCTACATGGAGGTGTCTCCCAAGGCTTGGTATAAATTTATGCACTCTAAGGCCGTGTGAGAGAGAGCTCAATACTGCATGAGGTTGCCCTGTCCTGTGGGTCACTCAGGCCCTCTGCTTTATGCTGCTATTCACACTCCCTAGGCTTCCCACAACATATTGTCTAAGAGGAGAAGAGGTGAGCTGAAACTCTTTGTGGACACTTAATCACACACACACACGCAAATAGACTTGGGCACCAGTGTAATGTAGACTTGGAAATCTGAAGCATTTGAATCTCAGCTCTGCCATGGACCATGAGTGTGGCTTCCTGGTGCCTTAGTTTCCCCTGTTCAGTGGGGACTATAGTAGTGCTCACTTCATGGGTCATTGGAATCATACGGTGAGTATTAACTTATAATGCCTGGTCTGTTGGCTGGGTTCTCGGATGAGCATCGGAGAGGAAGGAAGCAGAAACTGCCAGACCAGTTGAGCCCTGAATGGACACAATGTCTCTTCTGCCTTATAGTCTAGTGGTTTGTGTAATCACAGGCAACCATGATTCCAGGAGAACAAAGAGATGTCACTTCCTCAGAGTGTGTGATTTTTGTCCCATTGTTGAAGAGCATCTGGGGGAGAAATGTTTGGAAAAGGGAGATCACTTCCAAGGTGCCATCTTGAAAAAAAAATTTTTTTTTTTGTTTATTTGAGAACGACAGACAGACAGAGAGAGAAAGAGGCAGATAGATAGAGAATGGGCATGCAGGGCCTCCAACCACTGGAAACAACCTCCAGATGCACGTGCCACCTTGTGTATCTAGCTTACATGGGTCCTGGAGAATCAAGCCTCGAACTGGGGTCAGTAGGCTTCACAGGCAAAGCGCTTAACCGCTAAGCCATCTCTCCAGGCCTCCAAGGTGGCATCTTTATTCCTTTCTTCCCAAGGGTTGTCAGTCACCTGTGGTATCCTGCTGTGGGAAGTAAATGAAGCTGTGGTCATTCCTCCCTGACTCTCCCAGGGCAGGAGGGAGGGGCACACCAGCCGACAGTACTCTCTAGCAAAGGAGCAATATTAAATATATATTTAAAAAACCTTGCAGGAACAGCCACGTACATACCAATAAGGATGGAATTATTTTTGCGACTTGCTTTCGGGAAATGTTCATAATAAAACATCCTGTACTTGAATTATTAAAAACAATGTTGAGTAAAGAATTGCTTAATTTAGTAAATAATTTTAAAGCAAGCCATTATTTTCTCCAAACTTGAATTTGTTGAAAGCACTCCAAGAATTGTATTACAGCTTGACTGCATGATGTAATTGTGTAATTAGTAACCATCTGACACTGCTGGAGAGATTTAGTTTTACTTAGGGCAAGAAACAAATGCAATACTTAATATGTTTTATGATTGCATGGGAGATCCTGCCCTGTTTTGTCATTTTATTTTTGTTTTGTTTGTTTTAAGACACGGTAGGGCTGAAGTCACAGAGAAAAGAGCTGGCATTTATTAATATTGAGTCTGTTGATCGAACACGCGGTTTGAAATCAGACAAGCCCTACATTTGAATCCTGGTGCTGCTTCTTGGAACCTGCCTATTTTTATTTTTCCAAAGCAAATCACAGAACCAAAATCTCGAATTCTTTATCTATAAAATGAGGATCATGTTTATTTCATGAGGTGATTGGATTTGTCATTCGGATAATGTACACAGGAAGTCTGAGATGGAGCTTTGGCGATTCTGGGAGAGGCTGTCTACCTTCCTGTCTAATTCTATCTGAGTGCTTGGGCCTATGACTAGTTATCTTAGGTGGTAAGTTTAAGATCTATTTCATCACATGTGTAATAGTCTTCATAGTTAACTGGGTTTAGACTCACCTAGGAGACATGCCTCTGGAAGTGTCTGTAAGGGTGTTTCCAGAAGAGGTTTAGCTGAGGAGGGAAGAAACACCCTGAATGGGTGGCACCATCCCATGGGCTGGGTCCAGCCTGAGTAAACGGGAGATGGCAGGCAGCACTGGCATGCATCTCACTCTGCTTCTGTGGAGCTGATGTGACCAGCTGCTGCGTCACACTCCTGCTACCACGCCTTCTCTGTCATGAGGGAATGGAGCCGCAAAATGTGAGCCAAAGTAAGCCCTTCCTTCCTAATTTTGTCACAGTGAAGAGACAGGTAACTGATCCAGTCCTACAGCCACAAGAAGCTGGATTCTGCTCTAACAGATGAGCTTGCAAGAGGACCCTGAGTTTGGCAATGCCTTCATTTCAGCCCTGTTGAGACCCTGAGCAGAGAGTCCAACCATGCATGCCCACAGAAATTAGGTCAGAAGTAAGAAGTTTGTTCTGTTGTAAGCCACCAAGCCTGTGGCGATTTGTTTCACAGCAATAAAAACTAATAGGCCCAGTAATTCTCCTTGTGAGGGCTTAAGTGGATTCTTTTCTTTCTGCTGTTGTCAGTTTTGATGCTTTTGAGTAAGAGGGCTGTCTGGCTCAGAGTTTTGTCACTCTTACTAATTACACATCAAAGCCACTGACATGCAGCTAGCCATGTAGATTCTGGGTCCATCTCCCAGACTCCTCCGTCAGAGGTTGGAGGATTTCGGCTGGGGCTGCCTCCTTCCCAGAGCTCCCAGGTAAAGGTGACGTTTTGGGTCTGATGATTCTGTGTCCTGGGATGGTGATCTCTTCTCTGGTGCTGACAGGGAAGGTGACAGGGAAGCCCTTTTGGCTTGGGTCACAGTTCACATTGTAGTCCAGTAGCAGCAGGATTTACCATATGGATGGCATTGCCTGAAGACTCCTTAACCTTTCCAAGATCAAGCCTTGTCATGTGACCTCCACTGTCTGGAAGACAGGCACCTTTTAGCCACGCCTCCCTGCAGTATGAAGTTAATGTGGTCCCTAAGATGTGGCATTGGTCTGTCACTGCCAGCTGGGGCTCTCACCCACCAAATAAAATACATCACTGGATCTGGTCCTGGCTCAGTCTGCAGCACTGAACATGTCATCTGACACTCAATGCCCTCAGGTCGTGGACTGCTCCTCTGTGTCCCCAGCCAGCACTGGCGTCACCCAGAGCGGGAAGTTTTCATGGCAATGGGCAGGGTTGCTGGAGAGGTGTGGTCTGCATCAGGACCCTTGATCTCTGTTGCGTCTTTGTGCCCCTCCTTCCTCGTTTTCTTTCTGTCTGGTCATCCTTTCACATGGGATAAGCCCACAGAAGCTGGTTCAGTTCTAAAGACTCAGCTTCTCTGGATATAGCTCCAGGGAAAGACCCGGAAGTGGATGCTTGGAATGGGAAGGCTCTGATCCAGGGTCCATGCAGCCAAGTCTTCAGGATGGCAGCTCTCACAGGAAGTCCTGCACATGTCTCCCTCCTGTCTTCCTGAATATTCTAGCATCTTCCTGTCACATTTTCTTTTCTTTCTTTCTTTCTTTCTTTCTTTCTTTCTTTCTTTCTTTCTTTCTCTTTCTTTCTTTCTTTCTTTCTTTCTTTCTTTCTTTCTTTCCTCTCCTTCCTTCCCTCCTTCCTTCCTTCCTTCCTTCCTTCCTTCCTTCCTTCCTTCCTTCCTTCCTTCCTTCCTTCCTTCCCTCCTTCCCTCCTTCCCTCCTTCCCTCCTTCCCTCCTTCCCTCCTTCCCTGGTGTTTTCTCTCTCCCACTGAACTGCATGCAGCGTAGCTTTTTCCAGCTTTCTCTCAGCTGGTCTGCATGGAGGAGGTTTTCAGCTCAGCTCCAGCAGGATTTCTCAGTGACCTTGCCACCCAAGTATGTGGAGTCTTTAGCAATAGAAACTTGATTTTTTTTTGTAAGAGACAGAGAGAGAGAGAGAGCAAGAGAGAGTGCGCCAGTGGCTTCTCAGCCACTGTGAACCAACTCCAGATGTGCGTGCCCCCTTGTGGTTACTGTGCAACATTGCATCCTTGTATCACTTTTTATGTCTGGCTAAGTATGGGACCTGGAGGTTTGAACAGGTGTTCTTAGGCTTTGCAGGCAGGCGCCTTAACAGCTAAGCCATCTCTCCAGCCCTAGAAGCTTGATTTTTACTCCTCTAAAAGCCTCATCAAGGTGCCATTACTATTGTGCTTTGCTTTTTATTGCTGTTTTGAGACAACGTCACACTCTATAGGCAAGGCTGGCTTGGAACTCGCTATGTAGCACAGACTAGCCTTTTTTGGAATGTTCCCAGACCCTAGCAGAAGATTTAGTCTTTCAAAGTGCTTTGATTTACATCCACCCCACAGTGAAAGTGACTAGCAGCTAGACAGACAGTCTCTCGCCCATCACTTCACATTCTCAGGGTAGAAACTCACTAGCCAAATGGAGAGGCCTTCCACATGCAGAGACCTCGACCCGAGGCAGTTAGTGATTGCCTCCCTGCTCCCCCCCAAAAGTAAAGGCAGATTGTCTGTCCTTACATCTGCCTTGCAATCTCCACTTGGCTAGAGACCAAAGAATGATCTAACTTCTTTTCTCTTGCCTAAAGCATTCCCTAGTCCTGTTTCTCCATGAACAACCGGAGAGTTCCCCTTCCCTAGAACTGAAATCTGATCCTGACATTGTGGTTGGTTAAATTCAGCCCCCAAACTTGGAGTCATAGCTAGCCTCTTCTTGAATCAGCCTCTAGCCCAGATCCATCAGCCCTCACTCTGGATCACCTGAGCCTAAAGGTGAAGGCTACTACAGTAAGGTTATAAATAGACCCTTACCAGGGGGCAAGCTCTCTCTTGGCTGCCCATTCATCACTCTTGAACTTCCAGGTCCTGGTTAGTCCTGGTAAGCCCGGCTGGGTTGAGATGAAGGGAGATAGCCCCTGAGCTCTATTTCCACATGGGCTCAGCGCCTGCCTCCCTGCCCTCCCCAAGGCAGGAGCTCTCTGTCCTTTCTTCTCTTTCCTCCTTAAATCCCTTTTCATGTTTTTTTTCAGACCCATCACATGGCTCTCAAAACACGTGGGGGTATCCATTTCCCTTCCCTTGGTTTTATACTTCCCTCCATAAATGTAACAACTTGATAATTATCCTTCTCGGTCTGGCTTGGCAATTCTTTGGTTAAATAACAGGCATGAACTCAGGGTTTGGAGTTCAAGGACTATTCCTGAACTCCCATCACCCCATTGTAATCCTAGCCCTTGTTAAGTGATTTTGAATCTTAGACTAAGGTCACTGGCACAGCTGACAGGGTCCTGATACCTCACACTCTCCCTCCCCCTTTTCTTTTGTTTATTTTATTTATTTATTTGAGAGCAACAGACAGAGAGAAAAAAAGACAGAGAGAGAGAGAGAGAGAGAGAGAGAGAGAGAGAGAATGAATGGGTGTGCCAGGGCCTCCAGCCACTGCAAACAAACTACAGATGAATGTGCCACCTTGTGCATCTGGCTTACGTGGGTCCTGGGGAACTAAGCCTTGAACCAGGGTCCTTAGGCTTCATAGGCAAGTGCTTAACTGCTAAGTCATCTCTCCAGCTCTCCCATCCCTTTTTTTTTTGTAGTTTGTGAAGCAGGCTGACAAATGTCACTCCTCTCATTCCTGTCCCCATTGAGTGGCAAGAAAGTAGCACCATCTCCTCGCTCGCCTCAGAGCTCTGAGAAGCTTGTGAGGATAACAAACTCACAGCCCCAACTCGGACATGGCTCTTCTGCTCTGAAAGCTGGGTCCAGCCTGTCACACGAGCCTTGCCGTGTCCCCTTTATGACAAGGACTTAGAAGGATGCATGACCAATGAGAGCAGCTGGAAGAAAGAAAGAAGTGGCCTGACCACCCCAGGGGAGCCACTCTGAACCCTCTGAAGGGCTGGGGAGATGGCTCAGTGGGTCAAATGTCCCATTAGGACTGGAGCTTGGCTCCTCGGAACTCCCACAAAATGCTGGACATGGTGGCACATGCCTGTAATCCCAGAACTGGGAAGGCAGAGGCAGGAGGATCCCCGAGATGTGCTGGCTGGTTAGTCTGGCTGAATTGGTGAGCTCCAGATTCAGTGAGAGACCCTGTCTCAAAAAACAACGTGGTGGGCAATTGAGGAAGACACTTGATATTGATCTCTGGCCTCCACATGTGCTAATATACGTGCACCTGTACACACACGTGAACATGCACATAAAACCACACACATAGACACACACACAAAGAAAGAAAGCAAAGCTATTTGGAAGTGCTTGCTGGGTTGATATGCATGATCCTGGGATTTTGCTTTAGCCCAAGCTGACTTGGAATTCACTATGTCGTCTCAAGGTGGATTTGAACTCACAGAGATCCTCCTACCTCTGCCTCCCAAGTGAAGTGCTGGGGTTACAGGCGTGCGCCACCATGCCTGGTAATATGCATGATGATTTAATGAGCCATTTACTGAGATGGGCTCACTGCTCTGCACTCAGCAGGTTCCTATAGGAAGCCCCCACGTGGGAGCTATAGGGGATTATCCTATAGGAAGCCCCCACGTGGGTGCTATAGAGGATTATCCTATAGGAAGCCCGATGTGGGAGCTATAGGGGATTATCCTATAGGAAGCCCCACGTGGGAGCTATAGGGGATTATCCTATAGGAAGCCCCCACGTGGGTGCTATAGAGGATTATCCTATAGGAAGCCCCATGTGGGAGTTATAGGGGATTATCCTATAGGAAGCCCCACGTGGGAGCTATAGGGGATTATCCTATAGGAAGCCCCCACGTGGGTGCTATAGAGGATTATCCTATAGGAAGCCCCATGTGGGAGTTATAGGGGATTATCCTATAGGAAGCCCCACGTGGGAGCTTATCCTATAGGAAGCCCCACGTGGGTGCTATAGAGGATTATCCTATAGGAAGCCCCACGTGGGAGCTATAGGGGATTATCCTATAGGAAGCCCCCACGTGGGTGCTATAGAGGATTATCCTATAGGAAGCCCCATGTGGGAGTTATAGGGGATTATCCTATAGGAAGCCCCCACGTGGGAGCTATGGGGATTATCCTATAGGAAGCCCCCACGTGGGTGCTATAGAGGATTATCCTATAGGAAGCCCCATGTGGGAGTTATAGGGGATTATCCTATAGGAAGCCCCATGTGGGAGCTATAGGGGATTATCCTATAGGAAGCCCCATGTGGGAGCTATAGGGGATTATCCTATAGGAAGCCCCCACGTGGGAGCTATGGGGGATTATCCTATAGGAAGCCCCCACGTGGGAGCTATAGGGGATTATCCTATAGGAAGCCCCACGTGGGAGCTATAGGGGATTATCCTATAGGAAGCCCCCACGTGGGAGCTATAGGGGATTATCTTGCCCTTGTTTGCTATCTTTTGGTGTGTTGAGCAGCTCAGCTTCTAAGCTGTTTTCCTTGGGAGTCGAGGGTTTAGTGTGTTCGAGAGAACATATAGGTACTTGTGCACACTTGTGTGCGCTGTAGGGGTCAAAGGTGAGGCTGGAATGGTCCTTAGAATCTCCATGGTTTTGGCAGCCACCTTTATCCTGGTCCTTTCTGCCCTCTGAACACCAGGGAGCCCTTCCTGCCTTCCATTTGATTACATCTTACTCAGCCTTAGGACTCAGCTTCCCGCGAAGTGCCAATAAATTCATCAGATAAGCGAGTCCTTTCCTTAACTAATATGGTTCCCACTTGGTTAAGAAAATTTGTCGTCAAAAAAGAAATTACTGAAAGCCCATGAGCTCCAGGGAGTGTTCGGAGGGAACTTTAGCTCTGGTGGCCTGTTTTTAGTAGGAAGCAAGAAAACAAGTGAGTGTGTTTCAGAGACTACTACGTAGGGAGACTCCTGTAGTGGCCCGCGCTTTGTGTGATCAGGGGACAGCTCTGAAGCCATGGTGACCTTTGAGCTGAGATATGAATGGTGAGTCAAAGGCAGCCCAGGGAAGGTCTGGGAGGTGATTTCCAGGCATGGGGGGAGAGTGAACACTGGGCACTGCGGCATTTATGAGAAAGAAGGTCACGGGAGTGATGGCTGAGATGAGGCTAGGAGCAGCAGAACCCCAATCAGTCAGGACGTTGAGGGCCAGGGCCTCTAGCTGCCTGACACAGTCTGGCTTCCATTACGAATACCGGAGTTGTCTCTGAGCTCAGGTGCTGGCTATTCTGAGGTCCAGGGCTGGTTGGTGACAGGGTCGACGAGCACTGTTCTGATCTAAACAGGCTCCATCCCACTCTCACCATGCACAGGCGTCTGGAGCAGCTGCAGCGGGAAGGCTGGGGAGCGGTTGGCTTCACGGTTCCTCTGGGGTCTTACCAATCACGCCGCATGGGTAACCAGTCATTAGTACAAGTTGCACACACCCCTAATCCAGAAATCCAAAATCTGAAGGGCTCCCAAATCTGAAACTCACTGAGCACTGACATAATGCCACAAGTAGGAAATTCCACACCTGACTCCTCATGATGGGGCACAATCAAAATGCAGGCGCATTAAAAAATGTGGTTGAAAATTACCATCGGGCTCTGTCACTAAGGTGTAAATGAAACATAAACAAGTTTCCTGTTTAGGCTTGGGTCTTGCATTAGTTGTTTCTCACTGTTGTGAACACAAATGCCTGACCGCCAGCAACTTTAAGAAGAAAAGGTTTATTTTGGCTCACAGTTTTCTTCCTCCCTCCCTCCCTCCTCCTTCCTCCTTTCCTTTCCTTTCCTTTCCTTTCCTTCCTTTCTTTCCTTTATTTTGGCTCACAGTTTTTCTTTCTCTCTCTCTCTCTCTTCTCCTCTCTCTTCTTCCTTCCCCTTCCCTTCCTTCCCTTCCTCCTTCCTTCCTCCTCCCCTCCCCTTCCTCCTTTCTTTCTTTCTTTCTTTCTTTCTTTCTTTCTTTCTTTCTTTCTTTCGAGGTAGGATTTCACGCTAGGCCAGGCTGACCTGGAACTCACTATGTAGTCGCAGGGTGGCCTCAAACTCACAGTGATCCTCCTACCTCTGCTTCCCAAGTGCTGGGATTAAAGGCGTGCGCCACCACGCCCGGCTCGGCTTGCAGTTTAATAAGGGATCCAGCCCATTATAGTGGGGAAGGCATGGTGACAGGAGTTTAAGGTGTCTACAGTTAGGAAGCAGAGTGAACGGGAAGTGGGCTGGGCTATGAAACCTCAAGACCCACCCAGACAGCACCCCGAGCTGAGGACCAAGTGTTCAGACCCACAAGCCTATGGGAGATATATCACATTCAAACCACAACAGGTCCCAGCCCCAAGATTTCTCATCAAACACATGCAAACATCCCCAAATCAAAAACATCTGGAATCCCAAGCACTTCTCATGCCAGCATTTTGGAGAAGGGACACTCCATGTGTAAGGAAGGCCACTTGAAAAGGCTGAGGAGCTGCTGGTGAGGGCTGTGTTTAGAGTCCCCATCAGCTGGCCTCACTGCACTCAAGGACTCTGAGTTTCAGCAAGGTGATTCTCTGCTAACCCAGGCTCCTGTGTGACCTCTGACCCCTGTGTGACCTCTGGCCCCTGTGCGACCTCTGGCCCCTTCTGGGACTCAGTGGGAGGTTAGGTGAGGGATCTGCCTGTGACCTTAACTGACGAAGGCTAAGGCAGGAGGGTCATCAGGCTGAGGTCATCTTTGGCTACATAGTGAGACTCTCATACACACATACGTGTGTGCTGGCGCATGTGCGCGCACACACACGGAAAATGAAACAAAAACAGCCTGTTCATCAAAGAACCCAGGAGCGCTCGTCCCTGACATCCTCTCTTGTGCTCTGACGAGGCCGGAGGTCCCATCGCTCGGCATGACACCCCAACTGCTCTTTCCCTGGGCCTCCTCAGCTCTCGTTCCAGCGAGGTCCACGGTCGTGGGGAAGGTGAGTATTCACAAAAGATGCGCCAAGGGAGAAACGGAGACTTGAAACGTATTGGAGGGTTGCTGTCACGAGGTGTGCTTTGGTACTTTCCAGAAAGGCTCACTAACTAGTTGGGAGATTTTGGGAAAGACCTTGGCTCTTTCTGGTCCTTAGTCTCCCCAACTGTAATGCAACAGTATTGGGCTTGGTTAGTGATTCTCAAACATAGTCCCCAGACCAGCGCTGAAAACATTTATGTTCTTGCTGTACCTGCACGTTCTTGGGCCATCGAGTCAGGGATGCAGGGAGGGAACCCTGTAGCCTGTCTCCCATGCACTGGACCAGACCTTGCAGTTTGCAAACCACAGCCTACAGAGTTCCTCAGGCCTTCCTGTCCTGCCTGCCTTGCTTCCCTGTGGGGTGGGTTCTGCAGAGGGAGGCTTGGGAATGGGTGAAGGGTCTTCCTGGTAGCCTTCCGCCCTTTCAAAGTTCCGGTTCCTCCTTCTCCTGGCTGGCTGTGTCCATTTCCGAGTGGAGCTTATTAAGCTGGGGGCGGGGAGGGGGTGAGGATTTTCCACAGGCCTGCCTCATAGGTCCTGGGGAGGAGTTTTAATTGCCAGACTTCACACTGAGGGTGTTAACATTTATTAAAGTCGGCTCCTCTGATTGCCTTTTAACTAGGCGGCTACTGTGCATAGGAGATAACACTGGGCCGGGTCCTGGGGGCCCCAGAGGCAGCTTGGAATAATCCCGCCCAGGGAAAGCAGAAAGGCTACTGTGTTCAGAGGAGGTGATGCAGCCACGGCTCTGTGACTGGCTGTGTGGGGGAGGCTGTGCAGGTGCGGGGCTGCACTGGGTGGGACCTGGGCCAGATGCACTTTAGGTGGGCCATGGGGATGCAGAAGGGGGTGCCTAGAGACATCTTGTGACTGCACTCTGTGAAGGTTCCCAGACCGGGCGTCACGTTCTTTGGTGGGGTAGATTCGGGTCTTGCCATGTTTACCATGAGGCTGAGAGGGGTAGCAGATGGAGAGTGCAAAAGATTCTCCACATCCTGGGTGCTCCCCATCGATCTCCTGTCACTGCAGTGACTTTGAACTTCTAGGCCAGTAATGGAGAAAAACCCTTCCCAAAGCAAAGAGCCCAGACTCAGGCATCTTACTGTAGTAATTCAACAAAAGAGAGACTAATGTGTGTCCCTTGGGTGAGGGTCAAGGGCACAGGAATTTGCGTCTAGACTGGACTTGCTGTGTGGACACCAAATTGGTCATTCTGTCTGATATCTTGACAAATACCACTCAGAGCAGGTTATTTTGCCTACTCATGATGGCCTCTTTTTTGTGTGTTTGTTTTTGTTTTTGTTTTTGTTTTTCTTTTTTGATTTTTTGAGGTAGGGTCTCATCCTAGCTCAGGCTGACCTGGAATTCACTATGTAGTCTCAGGGTGACCTTGAGCTCATGGCGATCCTCCTACCTCTGCCTCCTGAGTGCTAGGATTAAAGGCATGCGCCACTATGTCTGGCTCTCATTGTCTCTTTTTGGCCCCACAAGTTCAAGCCCAGGGATCTAGGGTCCTCCAGGTGCTGTGCCCACATTTCCAGTCTTTAAACCTGTCCTTGTCTTCTGGTCAGTCAGACCAAACTCTTTTCTGATTTCCCAATACCTTTCAAGAGGTCCTGCTTTTTCTCTAGAGTCTTCCTGGACTCCCTGGGCATCAATTATTCCACCCTCCTCTGCCTCCTATAAAGCTCCCCCAGGATTTGCAGAACTGACCTCTCCAAAGCTAGTGGATCCCTCAAGGGCACAGAGTATGGACAGCTCATTCTTTTGTACCCAGGATATGTAGCAGCCACTGCCTAAGGATGCTTTTGAATTGGATTCTGCAGAGATGTTCAAAGAACACCTTTCATCCCCTCCCCATCCCTGTTCTCACAGTGTCCTGGCGTTGGCTTGGAGGTTAATGGTCAAAGTGTAACCGAGGCTGTGTATGGGCTGGAAGTAGTGAGCAGAAAGGCTCGTGTATCACGTGACTTTTTTCTCTTCCATTGTGTGTGATTTTTTAAGCTCCTCTCTTTCCTGAAGGCTTCTCTTACCTCTTCGACCTTCTCCGAGCTCCCTAAGCTCTGCCCCTAACACTGTTGGTGTGGGACACCCATTTCTTGCTCCCTTACATCATCGTCTCTGATCACATGTCTTTTCCTCTTGGATTCTGATCTCTTTGATAGCAGAGAATTTTATTTCTTCCTTTCCTGAAATGACATCTAATATTATTCCAGGCACTGAGAAGTGCTGACCAGACAATTTCTATTCTGTGATTCCTGGCCCTCTCTTCCCATGATGCATCATTCTAGAGCTAAGAGTGCTCTGAGGACTGTGGCCCAGGACTTTCCCTTTCCTTAATGCTGTTCCCTGTCTGCTGGGTACCAAGCACACACATCAACGATGATATATATTTTGGCTTTTCAAGGTAGGGTCTCGCTCTAGCCCAGGCTGACCTGGAACTCACTCTGTAGTCTCAGGGTGGCCTCAAACTCTCAGTGATCCTTGTACATCTGCCTCCCAAGTGCTGGGATTAAAGGTGTGCACTATCACCCCCGGCTAACAACAATGGTATTTATAACTAGGCATGCTGCTGTGGTGGCCCAGTGGCTGTCAGAGGGAAGGCAAATGGGCAGAAGGTAGAGGCCAGAGGGGATTTGAGCATTGGGTAGGAAATGAAACCCCACTGGGCTCAGCTCAGCTCAGCTCTAGCTCACCTGGTGACCCCAAGCAAGTCATAGGATAAACCCCAGCAATAAGGCCATAGCCTCCGTTTATTGTCTATGTGGAGACTAAGAACATGTGTGTGACAGCACAGGCAAGAAACTGAGTCACAGCAGTTTTATGCTAATCACCTGGAATGAGATGTCACCATTTCTCTCCGCCAACCCACCTCCCTACTTCACCCCAGCCCCTTGAGTCTATTGTCTGAATAGTGCTGGAGTCATGAGTCTGCATTGTGGGCACACTGCTAAACCCCCAATGGCTTCCATTGTACTCCCAGCCCAAGTTCTAATAATGGCTGACAAGGTCCACATCTCCCGGCTCTATGGCCTCTGTTCTCATCTCCTACCCTCTCTATCCATTCATGCTTTTCTCCGTGTTGTTCCCACCACAGGGACTTTGTATTGCTCTCGTCTTATCTAAATGTCCTTTTCCTAGACATCTAGGCTCCTGTATATACACATAGGTATCACCTGCTCCAGGGTTTTACCCAACGCCCACCTTTCCCACTGAGGTCCTCCCTGGCCATCCTCTAAAACGTTACCCTCTTTCGTCCTGGGCAGCACTTGGTGTCAAGACACCATAATATTTATGTTATTTTTCTTATTTTTATCTGTTCCTGTACTGAATGAAACTTCCAGGCCAGGGAGCGACAGGGAGTTTTACTGATTTCTGGCTACATTCTCAGGCTCAGCATGGTGAGGAATACAAAATTGGGGCTTAGCAAATATTTGTCAGGCACACTTTAGTGCTGGGTTGATGTGAATTTACCAACTTCCTACATTTTGATCAAATTGATACTCACTTCCTCGTACTAGGTATGTATGACCACAGCATACCTCTCTGAACATTAGTTTCTTCCTGTAAAATGTTATCTACTACCCTGTGAGGGGTTGGCTATTTCTCTAAAGATCTTAAACAAATCCTTGGCCCATAGTGAATTGTTTATCAATGGCATTTTGTGTCAACAACAATATAATAATGTCATTGGCATCTTTTAAGAGTATAGAGGAATAAGCATAATTTCAATAGCCACTCTTTTTGTATGAATTTGATGGGTTATCCTAAACATATCATTTTTGCTTATTTTTACTTATTTTTTTTGACAATTTCACCCATGTATAGATGTATTTTGATCATATTCACCCTCACTAACCTCTTTTATCCCCCTTCCACTTCCACAGAACCCCTTGTTTCCAATAGTCTCTCCTAATTTCATGTTTTTGTTTTTTGTTACTGAGTTTGATTAGGGTTGTTTGCATGAGCATAAATGAAAGATTATACACAGGAGCATGGGCAACTTAGCAGCTACGCCACTAAAAACACAGCTCCCCCTCCTCCAGTAACCATTCCCTGCCAACAGATCCTCAGAGAGGTGTGGGACCCTCTGAGACCTTTCCCCATCCATGACAGAATGTTGATGGATCTTGTGCAGGTAGCCACAGCGCCTATGAGTTCATGAGTGTAACCACCATGTTATGTCTGGAAGAACATGTTCCACAGCACTCCTCCCCATCCTCTGGCTCTTACATTCTTTTCTTTCCCTCTTCTGGATGCCAATCATGTCTTTTGCTTTTTAAATAAATCAATAAATGTGTGTGTTTTAAATAATTTATTAATTTGAGAAAGAGAGAGAGGGAGAGAGAGAAAAGCAGATAGAGAGAATGAGTGTTCCAGGGCCTCCAGCCACTGCAAACGAACACCAGATGCATCTGCTACCTCGTGCATCTGGCTTACATGGGTAGTGGGGAATCAAACTTGGGTCCTTAGACTTCGAAGGGAATCAGGCACAACATGTTCATGGTGGAAATGGTCTGCTTTTCTGCCTCTGATTCTTTGGGCTTCTAGCCACTGCAAATGAACTCCAGATACATGCACCACCATGTGCATCCAGCTTATTTGGGTTCTGGAGAATCGAACTTCGGTCCTTAGACTTTGCAGACAAGCACTTAAACTGCTAGGCAATCTCTCCAGCCTTATTTATTATTTATTTCAGAGAGAGAGAGAGAGAGAGAGAGAGAGAGAGAGAGAGAGAAAGGGCAGAGAGAAAGAGAGTGGGGCAGTGGCCTCTAGCCACTGCAAAGGAACTCTAGATGTATGTGCCACCTTGTGCATCTGGCTTTACATAGGTACTGGGGAATCAAACTGGGGTCCTTAGGCTTTGCAGGCAAGTGCCTTAATTGCTTAGCCATCTCTCCAGCCCCCTAATTTAAATTCTTGATAAGACTTGAATCTGATGCTTTGGGTAATTTAGGTTTCTTGGAAGCATCATGAGGCTACTCATGTTGTCTACCCAGAAGTTTCTGGTTTCTGTGTCTACGTAGTGTGGTCTCACCATCATTACAGCTCCCTGGGGAAACAGACTGTATCCTTGGGGCTGAACTGGAAAATTCATCAGACAGGATGGAGTATGGTGGTCAACACATCCTGAGACAGCAGCCAGGGGCAGGGAGGAGGACTTGTCCCCTTCATTCTGGTTTCATCATCATTGTCAACTTGACTGGATTTAGAAATACCCAGGAGACACATGTGTGGTTATTGCTGTAAGGGAGTTTCCAGAGATGTTTAACTGAGAAGACCAACCCTAAATGTGGGTAGCCCCCAAACTGAATATAAGCGGGGAGAAGGGAGAACCAGCACCAGTGTTCAAATATAAGAAGCAGCCTCATGCTCTTGTCACCCCAGCCAGGAGCTGCTCCTGCCACCTTGACTTCCTCACCATGATGACTAATGTTACCCAGAGGGCTCTTTAGAGTTGAAGATTTCATCCTTCTGTCTCACTAGAATTAGAATATTATAATGCAAAAACATAAAAACACAAAAATTTGAAAAATCAGCTAGATCAAGAAGGGCATATGGGGGCTGGTAGTTAAAGGCAATTGCTTGCAAAGTCTGCTAGCTTGGGGTCCATTCCCCAGTCCCCACATAAAGCCAGGTGCATCAAGTGGCGCATGCATCTGGACTTCGTCTGCAGCAGCAAGAGGCCCTAAAAACCTCTTTTTCTCTCTCTGCTTTCACAAAAATAAAAAAAATTTTTTTTTTGGTTTTTCGAGAGAGGGTCTCTCTCTAGCTCAGGCTGACCTGGAATTCACTATGTAGTCTCAGGGTAGCCTCGAACTCTCAGGTGATCCTCCTACCACTGCCTCCCGAGTGCTAGGACTAAAGGCATGTGCCACCACGCCTGGCCAAATTTTTTTAAAGAAGGGCAAGCAGGTGTCTTCTCATGCATCCATGCCTGGATAGTGCTTGCCTGAAGAAGGTTGCTGAAGATGACCGATATCCCTTTATTCAGCCATTTATTTTGTATTTACTGCAAACTTGTTCTAAGACCCTTAATCCTCATTTAATTCTAGCAATGGTGAGAAGAAGCAGGCACTGTGAATAATCCTTTCTCTGCAGATAAGAAAACTGAATTGACTTGCCCCAAATAATATAGCTTATAAGAGGTGGAGCTGGGATTTAAACCAGGTCTTTGAGTTCCTTAAGCTCCAGTAGACCCGAGACGTTTCTCCCCTAGAGTAATGCAGTTGGTGATACCTGATGATCCTTGCTTGGGACAGGCGGCTGCTTCACTTGCTCTTGTTATTACCACACGAGGTTGCCAGTGATTTCAGAGCAGTTCCCAGCACAGGTTTGACTAGAACCCTCTTTATATGGCCATCTTGTTTACCTCCTTTAGTTTCATATCAGAATTCCTTTCAAGATGATTCTTGTAATTTTTCTTTTTCTTTTTTTTTAGAGAGACACAGAGAGAGACAGAGAGAGAGGGAGAGGAAGACAGAGATGGGCGTGCCTGCAGCCTCTCAGCTGCTGCGAATGAAACTCAGATGCGTGTACCTCCTTGTGGGCAAGTGCTGCATTGCGCCCTTGCATCACTTTGCATCTGGCTAAACGTGGGACGTGGAGATTGGAACCACTGGAGATTGGAACCAGCGTTCTTAGGCTTAGGAGGCAGGCGCCTTAACCGCTAAGCCATCTCTCCAGCCCAATTTTTCTTTTCTTTTTTTATGAGAGAGAGAGAAAGAGAGAAAGAGAGAGAATTGGTGCTCCAGGGTCTCTAGCCACTGCAACTGAACCTTGTGTACATGTGTCACCTGGCATGTGTCTGGCTTACATGGGTTCTGGGGAGTCAAACTTGGATCCTTAGGCTTCACAGGTAAGCATCTTAACCACTAAGCCATCTCTCCAGCTTTCAAGATTTTATTTTTTTGAGGCAAGTCTAACAGACTGACCTTTCTTTTTTCTGCAAGAGAGCAAGAACAAGAAGAAGAGAGAGAGAGAGAGAGAGAGAATTGGTGCACCAGGGCCTACAGCCACTGCAATAGAACTCCAGATGCATATACCACCTTGTGTGCATGTGGTACCTTGTGTACTTATGTCACTTTGTGCATCTGGCTTATGTGGGACCTGGAGCATTGAACATGTGTCCTTAGGCTTCGCAGACAAGCACCTTAACCGCTAATCCATCTCTCCAGCCTTCAAGATGGTTTTTACTTGACTCATTCTGATCCTCTCATCCAAAGTATGTCCTGTGTCCCCCATCCCGTATCATGGCCTCCCAGTGTAGCCTTTGCTCTTCATGTTCCTCACTCACTCTGTAATATTCATGTATATTTGTTTACCATGTATTTAATGGCTACCTCTTCAACCAGCTATTCCTGGAGGCTGGGATACTCTCGAGTAATGTCTTTCAAACTATAGGTCAATGGATCTTGAAATCAGTTTTTTTTTTTGGGGGGGGGAACAGGTGGTTTGACAGCATTTAAAAATGTGAAGAATAGGCTGGAGAGATGATTCAGGAGTTAAAGGCACTTGCTTCCAATGTCTGATGGCCTGGGGTTCAAATCTCTAGTTTCTGTGTAAAGCCAGATGCACAAAGGGTACATACATCTGGAGTGAGCCTTGGCATACCCATACTTCTTTCCCCTTCCTCCCTCCCTCCCTCCCTCCCTCCCTCCCTCCCTCCCTCCCTCCCTCCCTCCCTCCTTCCCTCCTTCCTTCCTTCCTTCCTTCCTCAGTCCTCTCCCTCCCTCTCTCTTTCCCTCCCTCCCTCCATTTTTCCTTCCTTGTTCTCTCTTCTTTTTATAAATAAATAAAAATATTAAAAAGTACAAAAAAGGGGTTGGGGATTTATCTCAGTGGATGAACAATTTCCTAGCAAGCACAAGGCCCTGGGTTCGGTTCTCAGCATTGAAAACAACACAACACAATACAAAACTAAACTAAACAAAATATGAAGAAGAAGCCCGTCATGGTGGTGCATGTCCATATCCTATACTTTGAAATGGAGGTGGGGGCATCAGTAGTTCATGGCCATCTTCCTCCTGGGCTATCTGAGACCCTGCCTCAAGTAAACCAAACCAACTGCCAATCAAACAGACGCCACCCCAAACAAACCAAACCAAACCAAACCAGAGCAGACCAAGCCAAACCGAAACAAAATGACAATAATGAGTAAAAAAGAAAAGCAACCACGAAAGTACTCAACACACGGAAACGGTACATCTTCTTTGGAGCATTTACTTAGCCATGCTCACGTATGGATGGTATGTATATCACCCATGTAAAATGTTCTCTTTGACTGTGACATCCACAGCCCTGTTCCAAAGTGGATTCTCATGTGGAGTGGAGGAGGGACCAGGTAATCCCTACAATCTCTCTCCTCTGAATGCCCAAGCATCCAGAGGCCAAGTGAGGGCATTTGCAGCCCAGGGCTCATTTCTTGCCACCACGTACGTTCTGTTATTCAGCATTACTGGAGTATGCTTGGCTGCCTCTGAGGCCGTCTCTCTCTTGTTCAATTAAGCTCTTGCTTGCTTTCTAGCCTGCTAAATGAAGCCTTTGATCACAATTGAGAATTCGCTGTTTCTGTTGGTGTTACAGCTCTGTGTTTGCCCAGCTCCAACAGCCACCAATTCTATTGAAATGGCAAGGCGGTGGGGGCTTTTCTTTTGGGCTCAATTGCGGTTTTTGCCCCCCCTCCACCCGCTGGTCTCCTTCTAAGAGGAGAAGGTGGCAGGTCTGAAATGCCCAGCGATGAAACCTTTCTGGGCAAGAGCAGTGGAAGGTTATCACCTTTCTAATGCCAGGTCTCATAGAGAGAAGATTAAAACAGAAAGAGAGACAGAGTGCATCCGCTCTCGTGAAGATTTGTGTGTCTTAGCGTCAGGTGTCGTCTGCCATCTTTTTGTTCCCAGAGTGGCTTATAGCCCAGCAATGACATCAGTACAGTCTTCCAGCTCCCAGGACTCCAGACTGCCCGGCCCGCCCCTCATCTGCTGGGTTTAATCCTGCGCCCCACAGGGAGTGCCTAACCTGTGTTTGCACATGCGTCCGGAAGACCTTCACTTACGAGCTTTGTGACCTGGGGAAATATCTCTGAACTCTGGGGCCTCGGTTTCCTAATCTGTTGTCATAGTAACTTCCAAACAGTTGCCCTTTCTGGGAGAATGTGTTTATTTCACCTGATAAGTCCAGAGCAAGTTCCATCATGGTGGAAGAAGCTGCTTCCTCCCGTACAGCCAAGCAGAGTAAACAACTGTTGTAAATAAACACCAACAAGCAGCAAGCACAAACAACTGAATCCCGGAGCACAAACTGAACCCCGAAGCACAAACTCTCTTGATACCTTTGGGCTGGGTGGTGGTTTGATTCAGGTGTCCCCCATAAACTTAGGTGTTCTGCACGCTAGGTTTCCCCAGCTCATGGCAATTGGAAATTAAAGCCTCCTGGAGGCCGTGCATTGTTGGGGGAAGGCTTATGGGTGTTATAGCCAGTGTCCCCTTGCCAATGTTTAACACACTCTCCTGTTCCTGTTGTGCACCTTTTGTTGGCCAGGGGGTGATGTCCACCCTCTGCTCATGCCATCGTTTTCCTTTGCCATGATGGAGCTTCCCCTTGAGTCTATAAGCCAAAATAAACCCCCTTTTTCCCGCAAAGCTGCTCTTGGTCCGTTGATTTCTGCCAGCAATGCAAACCTGACTGCAACAGGCTGGAATTCAGATCAGCCCTGGTGACACGCCCCTCATGTAGCAGGGGTCTGCCTGATAGGGGCTGAAGTTGCAAACTCAATTTTAATAAAACGCCATACATTTACGTGATCACATTCAAACTACTGCATCTGTAAATGGAATTCTAATGGCATGTATTCCCAGAGTTATGAGAGTGTGAAAGGAGACACGCAGGCAGAAAGTCCACCCAGATGGGCACAGGGTGTTACATTGATTGCCCCCTATTTCATCCGAGACACGGGTCTTGCTGTGGAACCCTGGTGAGCTTGGAGCTCACTATCTAAATCAGACCAAGTTGGCAATCCTCCTGCCTCTGCTTCACAAGCACTGGGATCACAGGTAGGCACCATCATAAAATATTTTATTTATTTATTTTTAACTTGAGAGAGACAGAGAGAGAGAGAAACACACACACACACACACACACACAAAGAAGAGAGAGAGAGAGAGAGAGAGAGAGAGAGAGAGAGAGAGAGACAGGGAGAGAATGGGCGCACCAGCGGCCTCTCGGCAGCTGTGAACGAAGTCCAGACGCGTGCGCCCCCTTGTGGGCCTGCAGTGCATTGCGCCCTTGCATCACTTTTGCATGTGGCTAAACATGGGACCTGGAGATTCGAATGGGCGTTCTTAGGCTTTGCAGGCAGGCGCCTGAACTGCTAAGCCATCTCTCCAGCCCCCTGTCTGCTACCACTTTTGATACCATTGCCACTCTTATGGTTGCCACCTGCAGCTGCTTTAAATTCTCCTGTATTCCTATTCTGTGGCCCAGGCTAAAAATTCCCATCCTCAGTTCCCATTCCAATGGATGCCTCCTTCAGAAGCAAGATGACAACATCTAAATGAGGACTCCTACCAGACAAGTCCTGCTTTTAAATATTTAATTAAATTAATTAATTTATTTGAGAAAGAGAGTGCCAGGGCCTCCAGTGGCTGCAAACAAACTCCAAATGCATGAGCCACCTTGTGCATCTGGCTTATGTGGGTCCTGGGGACTTGAACCTGAGTCCTTTGGCTTTGCAGGCAAGTACCTTTAACAGCTAAGCCATCTCTCCAGCCCAAGTCCTGCTTTTATAATTTCTGTTTAATGGCAATGAATCCTTCCAAGGTGAAGGGGACTCATTTTCTTTTCTTTGCCTTTTTTTTTTTGATGCAAGCCCAACAGACTGGCCTTTTTTTATGTAAGAGGGAGATAGATAGATAGAGAGAAAGAGAGAGAGAGAGAGGGAATGAATTGACACTCCAGGACCTCCAGCCACTGCAATCGAACTCCAGACATGTGCACCCCTTGTGTGCATGTGCGACCATACATAGTTGTATCACTTTGTGGGTTTGGCTTACATGGGACTTGGAGAGTTGAACATGAATTCTTAGGCTTCGCAGGCAAGTGCCTTAACTGGTAAGCCATCTCTCCAGCCCGGGGACTCATTTTCGGATCAATGCATTTTCCAAAGACCTGAAGTTCTGTCATCTTTGGAAGGACATGTCCCTCATCACCTCCACCCCAGACCATCTGCTTGTATTTTGCTGTGGTTCTCTTGCCCCAGTTGGGCATGCATTGCATTTCCGAATCCTTGTTTAGCCCTGTTCTCTCAAGCAGACAGAAGTGTTTTCAATGGCTCATCACTGAGGGCACTGAGCAACAGTCCTGAGGCAGAGACTAATGGAATGCACACAGCACACTTACTGGAAGTGAAGCTCTCCTCAGTGACCCAGAATGCCCTGCTCACTGGTCTGCAACTGCCCCAGCCTGACGTCCTTGTTTAAAGCTGTGTGGTGCAATCACTCCTGGCTACCTACAACACTTCTGCATTGTCCCTGGTGGTGGCTCTGCAGCTCCTGTTGTGTATGCTGTGGGCCTGGCTCACTTACAAGGCATCCCACTTCTTGGACGGATACCTCTGGCTTACTCTGTTGTTTTTGAATACTTTATTTATTTATTTGAGAGAGAGAGAGAGAGAGAGAAGACGAGGCAGAGAGAAAGAGGGAATGGGCATGCCAGGGTGTCTAGCTACTGCCAACAAACTCCAGATGCATGTGTCCTCTTGTGCATCTGGCTTACGTGGGTCCTGGGGAATCAAACCAGGGTCCTTAGGCTTCTCAGGCAAACGCCTTAACCACTAAGCCATTTCACCATCCCATATATATGTATTTTTGGGAGGTCAGTTTTATTCATTAGAACAAGTTTGTAGCAAAGCTGGGTGTGGTGGCGCATACCTTTAATCCCAGCACTTGGGAGGCAGAGGTGGGAGGATCACCATGAGTTCAAGGCCAGCCTGGGACCATGTAGTGAATTCCAGGTTAGCCTGAGCCAGAGTGAGACCCACCTCGAAAAACAACAACAACAACAAAAGAATAAGTTTATAGCAAACAAATATAAGTTTTATCTAACAGGAAAACATATCAGAGTAGAACACTTAAGAAACATATTGTTGTAAAGAAATGTTTTCCGGAACAACTTTGAGGGCTGATCACTCCTTTTTGTCATTTTCTTAAACACTTTTTTTGGTGCGTGCGCATTTGTATGTGTGTGGGTGCTCATACACATGTGTGTACATGCATGGAGAGACCAGAGGTCAATGTTGGATGTCTTCTTCAATTGCTCTGCATTTTCTTTCTTTCTTTCTTTTTTGGAGAGAGACAGAGAGAGAGAGAGAGAGAGAGAGAGAGAGAGAGGAGAGGAAGACAGAGATGGGCGCGTGAGCAGTGTCTTAGCTGCTGCGAACGAAATCCAGATGTGCACGCCTCCTTGTGGTCAAGTGCAGCATTGCGCCCTTGCGTCACTTTGCATCTGGCTAAACGTGGGACCTGGAGATGGGAACCGCTGGAGATTGGAACCAGTGTTCTTAGGGTTAGGAGGCGGGCACCTTAACCCCTAAGCCATCTCTCCAGCCCTGCATTTTCTTTTTTAAGCTGACGGATCTCTCACAAAACATCCTTAACCATCAAGGAAATGTGAATGAAAACTACTCTGAGTCTCAATCTCACTCCAGTCAGAAATGGCTTCCATGAAGAAAACAAATGACAAATGCTGGTGAGGAGGTGGGGAGAAAGGGAACCTTATTCACTGTGGGACTGTAAACTGGTCCAGCCACATGGAGATCAGTGTGGAAATTCCTCAAGTAGCTAAAAGTAGAATTAACATATGATCAAGCTCTACCCCTCCCGAGCAGATTCTCAAAGAACTCTGTAGTCTACTCCACTGACACGTGCACATCCATGTTTACTGCTGCTCTGTTCACAATAGCTGGGAAATGGAACCACTCTTGATGTCCCTCAACTATGGAACGGATAACGAGAGCATGGTACATAGACACCGAGGAACTTTATTCAGCTGTAAGTAAAAATTATGAAACTTGATGGGAAATGGATGGAAGTGGAAAAATTATATTGAGTGAGGTAACTCAGACACACTACATGTTCGTGCATATGTGGATCCTAGTTCCAGATCTTCAGACCATTGAGTACCACTTGGAAGTACTCCAGAGATGAGGATGCTTGCAGAAGTCGTAAGGAGAGGAGATAGCGGAAGGCAAGTGGTAAGAAAAAAAGTGTGTGTGGGAGGGGGGGATATTAGGGTTGGGAAAGATTAAACAAGTTTAAGGGTAAGGAGATGAGTGAGAAGAAAGAATGAAGGATGGATTAATCAAAACTTCGGAAATTTGAAAAAGCCATAAGAAAACCTACTATTTAGCAAATTGCATAATATATATATATATATGAAATAGAATGAGCGGAGGTATGCCACACAGGTTGACAATTTTGCTCATAGTAGCCATGGGCTATCACTTCTACACACACACACACACACACACACACACACACACACACACACACACACACGCCTGTGTGGAGAATGATGTTCCCAGTGGAAAGGAGGTGGTGAGAAGACCATCAAGGCCCCAGCGGAGCTCTGAGCTTCAGCGAAGAGGATGAATTCTGGTGCGTGTTTGGAGGCAGAAACACCACTCATACTGATGAATCATATGCTGGGGAAGAAATATAAGTCCCTTTTCCTTTCTAAAACCCCGAGGCACTGAAAAATGACTTCAGGGATGTTCTGTGTGAAGAAGGAGAGAATGACTCAGTTACACTTCCCCACCTGCGAGATGGGGGTACCTTCTCCTAGAAGAAGCTTCATTTCTCACTGACAGTGCTGAATGCCCAGTGGGTCATTTGTAGACTATATCAGAAGGGGTCTTGGAGATGGAGCAGCTCCTTTTGAATTGACAGATGGGTTATAGGGAAAGAGGCAATACAAACTGCAAAGCAACGCTGGGGGTTTGGCTTAGTGGTAGCTTGCTTGCCCGGCAGGCATAAGGCTCTGGGATCAATCCCCAGCACTGTGAAAACAACCAAATACCAAGAAACAGCAAAACAAAAACAACTGAAACTGTAAAGCAAATGTGTGGTAGGGCCAAGACCAGAGTCAAGTTCTGACATCCAGATTAGCCCTTTCTCCCATTCCCTACTCTAGATGATAGTTTCTGGGCCAAGGTCAAGGTCATAAGATTGTAAATATGAGATGAGCATCAGCATTCACCCCTCTGTTTCCTGACTATGGACTGATGGGACCTATTGCTTCTTTCTCCTGCCACCATGTCTTCCTCACCATGATGGTCTGAGTACCCTTAAACTGCAAGTAAAATAAACCCTTCCTTAAGTTTTTTTTTTTTTTTCTGAGGTTGGGTCTTGCTCTAGTCCAGGCTGACCTGGAATTCACTATGTAGTCTTAGGGTGACCTCAAGCTCATGGCTATCCTCCTACCTCTGCCTTCAGAGTGCTGGGATTAAACGTGTGTGCATCACCATGCCTGGCCTTAAGTTGTTTTATTTATCAGGTTTTTTTTTTTTTTTTTTTTTTGAGGTAGGGTCTTGCTCTAGTCTAGGCTAACCTGGAATTCACTATATAGTCTCAGGGTGGCTTTGAACTCACGGCGATCCTCCTACCTCTGCCTCCCAAGTGCTGGGATTAAATGCGTGTGCCACCACACCTGGCCTTAAGTTGTTTTATTTATCAGTTTTTTTTTTTTTTTTTGAGGTAGGGTCTCGCTCTAGTCTAGGCTGACCAGGAATTCACTATGTAGTCTCAGGTCAGCCTTGAACTTAAAGCGATCCTCCTATCTCTGCCTCCCAAGTGCTGGGATTAAAGGCATGCACCATCATGCTCAGCTTTTATTGGGTATTTTGTCAAGGAATAAGGTAAGTAACCTGTGCAGGGAAGGTGGGTTCCTTTGCAGTCACCACCTGCCATGGTGTTTGTCACGCTTGTTAGCGAGTGCTTCCTGAATGAGGAGATGCTGCGCCAGCAGGGAGGGGTGATTTCCAGATGCTTCCTCAGACACCCCGAAGCTGAGCAAATGCTTCCTGGTTTTGGCTGCAGTGGTGTCAATACACTATTCAAGCCAGGGCCTTGTACATGGGCTGGGGACACTGCGAGATCAATGTTCTGCATGTCACATGTTGGAGCAAGGAATGCTGGGAGTTGGATATTCAGGCAGTGTGGACCACCATGTGCTGTTGAAGGAGCTGGGAATATTGAGTCTAGAGTAGAGGAAGGCAAGGTTAGACTTGCCAAGGTCTGTCCTGTCAAAATGGTCTGGCTTATTGTTACTTTGGGTCTTGACCCTGACCAGGGACCCCAAAGGTCAGGGTGAACAAAACTGTGGACATTCTAGAATGGAAGTCGGTTTCTTAGGATGAAGTAGGGGGATGTTGTTGGGGTGAACATGGAGTGTGCTCTTGTGGGGTTGCTGAGGCTGAGGTAGCTGTTTTCTCGGGCGATGCTTCTCCCTCGGATGCCATCACATTTCTAGAAGGCTGGTGTTCGTTCATTCGATCGTCATCTACACTGGGTCAGGCCAGTGGTGAGCTCTCCAGGACGTCTGTGTTTGTGACCCAGTAGGGAGAAAAGATTGTCCATTTCTTTCCCTGAAGTCCTAGAGGCTGCTTGATCACAGAGCCTCCTCATACAGGGCACCCGATGCCATCAACTATTACTGCTCGTGAAAGGCCAAGTCCAGTGGTCAATGGAAAGCCAGAAATACAGCTGAAGGCTGTCATGGCAGAAAGCAGAGTAAGATAAAACTTTCATCTACCCAAGTGAGCTTAAATGTTTAAAAGCCAGCTGGCTTTTTCACTTCCCCGAAAACATCCTTTTCCTCCAAGTTCTTCCTCTGCATGTCTCCACCAAGAGCAGGCTCGGTCTACAAGTGGTTTTCAATGACATCAGAGCAGATGTGGTTCCAAATGCCAACTTGGCAGGAGCCATGGGACCTGGTAGTGTTGTGGCTCATCTCTATTACTTTTGAGAGTCACTTTAATGACTCCGAAGGCTTCTCTGGCCAGGCTTGCTTCCTGGGTATTATTCCCTAGGCTGGGGGTCTGTTTGAAAGGACAGCTAAAGCTTATTAGAAATAAAGAAGTTGAGCCCAGGGTGCACTGCTCCCTTCTGAGCGTGGATAATGCCTTATTAGAGTTCTTTCTGGGTGGTTTGGGTTTCATCCCAAGCATGTTAAAAATCTGTCCCTTTGGAAAGGAGCACCTGTTGGGGGGCAACTACTTCTACACAGAGAGTAAGTTTATGGGTGCTGGCGAGATGGCACAGTGGGTAAAAGCACTTGCCTTGCACTCATGATTCCCAGAACTCACATAAAGCTGGATGTGTTAGCATGAGCATCTATAAGCCCAGCATACCCTACAGCGAGCTAGGAAGCAGAGACAGGAATCCCCAGAGGCTCAAGGGCCAGCTCACCTGGCAAGCATAACAACAAGATGGAAGGTTAGGACTGATGCCTGCAAGCTGTCCTCCAACCTCCGCACGTATGTTTTAGAACATGTACGCCCCCCACCCAGGACAAAAAAGAATAAGTTTATATGTAAACACATGTAATTTTTTTTTTTTTTTGAGATGAGGTATTGCTATGTAGCCTCCAGCTCACAGTGTTCCTTCCACCTCAGCCTCTGGAGTGCTAGTTTGCAGGTGTGTGCCACCATGCCCAGCTCAGTGAACCAGTTCACGATCTCTATTTCTCATTAAGCTGCTGTCCTGGTCAGCTTGTACTCTTTTCCCAGCTTCATTCTGGTCTGATCCAATTCAGTCCTTTGATCTTGCTCACCAACACACAGGACTTGAATCACAGGCTGAGGTTCTTTGCATCCCTTCTAGGTAATTCTCATCCTATGCATGCAGTGACAGGCAATCCTTCACTGGAGCTCATCAGCTCTGAACCCTGACAACATATTTCTCTAATGTCTCATCTGTCCAGAGCTCCAGGACCCAGGTTTTCTCTTTCTCATCTGTCCTCTGAGAGGCTCTGAATTGCCTCCATCAGGGATGCTTGCTCAGTAATTATCTCTGATCAAGAGAGCTTAGACTTAGGGAATAATGAGAAGGTTTTACAGTGTTTGTTTTGACAGCAGCACATAAACCCTGCATGTGATGCATGTGATGACATGAACAATGTCATCATTTGTGGGAAGCCATGGTGACACAGAGGTGGTCTGGTGTCCGAAGTGTTCCAATTTCTACTGCTCATCTTCCACTTATGGGAAGTTGACTAATGTTACTAGCAGCTCCTATGTGATAGGAGTAATAAGAGTGCCTACTTTGAAGACAATTAAACAAGGCAAAATATGGTAGCTGATATATAATAGGCATGTAAAACCCATTGTGTATAGACAAGCCACACAGGGATAGATGCAGCTTCTTATGAGTCCTGGAATAAATGAGTTGGAGCAAGACTCCAAGGAAGTGAAACTCCAGGTGCTAACAGCACAGAGTTCCTATGTATGAGTCTCTCTTCTCTAAATATTTGCTTGTTTGTCTTACTTCTCATTTTTGCACTGCCCTAGGTCTTTTCATAGCTATTGGGCCCCAGCTGGTCTCATTTATATTCAGCTGCTATTTCGAATATAAGTGCTAATTGTCTCCTTAACACCTCACTGCTACTAATTCTGAGCACTCTGTCCTTGGTTCCTTCTTTACCATCTGCCCAGGGTTCATACTACTTGCCTTCATTAAGTCCCCTGTGGTTCTCAGCACAATTGATTTTAAACAGTTTTAAACATTTTAAAAATAACCCCTTCTGGGCTGGAGAGATGGCTCAGTGGTTAAGGCGAATGCCTGTGAAGCCTAAGGACCCCGGTTCGAATCTCCAGATCCCATGTAAGCCAGATGCACATGGTGGCCCATGCGTCTGGAGTTTGTTTACAGTGGCTAGAGGCCCTGGTGCACCTGTTCTCCCTCTCCCTCTCTCTCCTGCTCTGTCTCTAACAAATAAATAAAATAAAATAAGATAAAAATAACCCTTTCTGACTATTATTTTTTTTAAAAAAATATGTTTCTGGCTACTAGGTAATTTGTATAATCACAATTAGAAAAATACAGGGGAAAAATAACTTAAAAAAATAAGCCTACCACCAAGATGAAACAAGGATTTGCATGTTAAAAATATTACTTTTTGCAGATTTATTTTTCTGAGCTAAATATGTATTTAATACTTAGGATCATACCATGTATAGGATGAGAGATTTGGCTATAAGTAATAAAATAACCAACTCAGAAGTGAGTGAAGAAATAGATTGGCTTATATCACTGAAAAATCCAGAGATAATACAGAGTTTAGGATCACCTGTGCTGACGCTATGTGTTTGACTCCATCAGCTCCATTTCAGTTCATTAAGCAATGTGGCTCCTGTGATCCAAGGCTTCATATCTGTATACACACACACACACACACACACACACACACACACACACGGCCAGGAGAAAAATGCCTCTTCCTACAGAATTTATTTTTTAAATTAAAAAAAAACTTTTAAAAAATATATTTTATTTATTTATTTGAGAGAGAGAGAGAGAGAGAGAGAGAGAGAGAGAGAAATGGGCACACCAGGGCCTCCAGCCACTGCAAATGAACTCCAGATGCATGCACCCCCTTGTGCATCTGGCTTACATGGGTCCTGGAAAGTCGAACCAGGATCCTTTGGCTTTGCAGGCAAACAACTTAACTGCTAAGCCATCTCTCCAGCCCTTTAATTTTTTTTATTAGATATGGACATATTTAGTATGTAAACAACACATGTTGGTGCCATCCTTTCCCTCCTCCCTGCCCATTTTCTGAAGAGGCCCTCCTCCTTGGGGATGCAGGTCAACCCTATGGGGATTGTGGGTCATGTATTGTGTGTGTGTGTGGGGGGGGAGAGGGAATGTCTCTGTGCAAAATGTCCCAACTTGTGGCTCTAACAATCTTTCTGCCTCCTCTTCTGCAAAATTCCCTGAGCCATGCTGGGAGCATTTTAAGTCTACTTCAGTGATGGGCTCTTAGGAGCTTCTGGATCTCTGGGTTGGTAGGCATTGAGTGTCCTCAGTGTCTATCTCCTTCACCCTTGTGTTGATTCACTGAGAAAGCAGCACTCTTGCTCATTTCCCTAATTCCTCTGTGGTTTCAGCTGGGGCCAGGTGGAGTGTGCTGGGTCGTTTATCTCCTCAGGTCCAGCTTCTGTCTGAAAAAGAGAAGCAGATTCTCTAACAGAGAGTGAAATCAGCACCAGTTAAATGGGATAACCATTATTAATTTAGAAAGAATTTAAAGGGTGTAGACCATTTTATAGTCTAAGGTTAGTGGGAGCTTGACAATGAAAGCAGGATCATTATCTGGATATGATTTGGACTTGTTTCCCAATTCCAGATACAGTTTCCCTTCCTCTGAGCAGATCTGTTAGCCAATCCAAGAGCAGTTGGTTACCCACCATGGCTGTGTGCCACTATTGCACTTGTGTGAGCACCATGTCAGGTTGTGTGCTTCTGAGTCGCTTAGACTTTGAGTTGCTTGGACAGATGTTGGCCACTTCCCCCGGGAGCTCATGTAGCACCTTCCAGCACTAGATGGGCTAATTGTCTGGGGACTGGCTCTCCTCCAGATTCCAACCAGGTGTCTCCATGGTCTGCGACAACAGTGTATGGTGTCTTCAGCAGTAGGGTCTTACCATTAACCTCTGGTGGGTCATCAAGTGCTTTGACAGAAGTCAGAGATCTAGTAGGACTCTCTGATCATCAGCTCAATGTGGATGTAGACCACATCCTGGTACAGGGAATTACAGGCCAGCACCAAGGGAAAAGAAAAAAAGAAAAAGAGAAGAAAGAGAAACAGGAGCAATTTAAGGCTAGGCTTTGTCTCACCCTCCCCAGGGCCCTTCGATTCAGGTGTTCCCCCTAAGGTCCTCTTGAAGGTTCCACCTTTTATTCTGCCTTCCAGGATATAGGATTCAATGGTACCAGTTCAATTTGGGTTCAGTTTTGTGTTCCCCCACCAACCCTTCCCCTTTCCCTAAGTCCTATCCTCCCTATTGTCCAAGCCTCAAGATGCTATTCAGGTGTGTCAGCAACTTGGGCTGATCGAGGTTAGGAACCACAGATGAGTGAGAGCATATGATGGCTGTCTTTCCCTCCAGAATTTCTTAACCATGGAAAACCTTTCCCAGAAGCTCCTCATGAACATTGCTTTACATTGAATAATATGCCCTCTCCTTAATCAAAGTGATGGGAGATTGTTTTCCCATGAATGTTTTACCAGTGGTTCTAAATCCTCTTAAGCGTTGCTAAAGCATAGAGTTCTTTTTAATTTTTTTTTAAATTTATTTACAAGGAGAGAGAGAGAGAGAGAGAGAAGAGAGACAGAGAAAATGGGCATGCCAAGGCATCCAGCCACTGCAAATGAACTCCAGACCCATGTGCCACTTTGTGCATCTGGCTTTACATGGTTACTGGAGAATTCAACCTGTGTCATTAGGCTTTGCAGGCAAATGTCTTAACCACTTGAGCAATCTTTCCAGCCCCTACAGCAAAGATTTCTGAACGCTGCTTCTAGTGTATTTGACCGAGAAGAACAGGATGCTATCCAGGAATTTGCAGTCATTAAACAAACTTCCAGGTGTTGCTAATGTTGCTGGTCCAGAGAACACACCTTGAGAACCACTGACCTAGACAGACTGGAACCCCTTTAAGAGGCTGAGTTCAAATTCCCCAAATATTTTATGACCATGTGTATCAGTTACATTTCTTGTTGCTAGGGAAAAGTATCTGACAAAAATCAGTTTAAGGCACGATTTGACTTACAGTTAGTACAAGGTTACAGGCTGTCATGTTGAGGAAGGTTTGTTGGTAGGAGCCTGAGGCAATTGGTTACTCTGCATCCGCAGCAGGGAAACGGAGAACAGTGAATGCTGGCCATCAGTTCACTTTCTTCTTTTATGCATTCCAGGACCCCAGACTATGGGATGTTACCACCCACATTCAGGGTGGGTCTTCCCACATCAGTTAACCCAACCTAGAAACTTCCTTATAGACATACTGAGAGATTTGTCTCCTAGGTGATTCTAGATCCTATCCAGTTGATAATCATTATTAACCACCACAAGTCCGGGATCCCTGTCAGAGGCATGCCCACGGGACTCCACCTCTTCTCACTAGGTGCCATCTCTAAGGATTCCAACAATTCCCACTAGCACCAGAGGCTGGGGAGCAAGCCCTTGGTGTTTGGTCCTTTGCGGGCGTCCGAGGTCTGCACTCGGGCTGTGGTACTTCGTGCAGTGCATCAGGGGCAGAACACTGTCAGCGAGGAAACAAGCTAGGAAGAACTGGGTGTGCGGATGGATGGAAAGAGCCCTCCAAGGCAGGATCACATGGCAATGTGGAGAGACGCTCAAGGAGCCAGGTAAGGACAGCTCCGAAAGCCTGAGCCAACCAAGGGCAGGAGTTTGGCTTTTATTGTCTCTGCATTAGAAAGACATTAAAGGAGCCCATGGGGTTGGGGCTTGCAGCAGCTGGTCACGCTGCATCCAGCCAGGAAGCCGAGCACAGTGAAGGCTCATGCCCAGTGTCCCCTCTCCAAGATTCCCATGGGATGGTGCCACCCACATTGGGTGGGTCTTCCCACTTCAAATAAAAAAAAAACATTGGGGCTGGAGAGATGGCTTAGCAGTTAAGGCACCTGCCTGCTAAGCCTAAGAACCCAGTTCCAATCTCCAGGTCCCACGTTTAGCCAGATGCAAAGTGAGGCAAGGGCGCAATGCTGCACTTGACCACAAGGGGGTGCACGCATCTGGATTTCGTTCACAGCAGCTGAGAGACTGCTGGTGCGCCCATCTCTGTCTCCCTCTCCCTCTCTGTCTATCTCTCTCTCTCTCCAAAAATAAATAATAATAATGATAATAAAAAAAATTAAAAGAAACATTGAAAAAGTCCTTTACAGGTGTGCCTGGAGATTTGTTTCCATGGTGATTCTAAATTCTGTTACATTGACAACCCAGATTATCCATCACATCATGTATGTTAGTCAGCTTAAAAGGAGGAAAATTTATTTTGTCTGTTTTCAGAGGTTTCGTTCTGTGGCCACTTGGCCCTCTGTTTTGGGCTGTGGTTGAGGCCAAACATCCCAGCAGGTGGTGTGGAGCAGCTCACATTATGGTGGCTGGGAAGCGAGAGGGGAAGAAACCAGCGTCCCAGGACTCCTTCAAGGACATGCTCCCGAGGACCTGACTTCCTCTGATGATGCCCTGCCTCCTACAGTTCCCATCACCTCCAAAAGTGCATCAGCTGGGGAAAAAATCCCTTTAGTTCATGTGCTTTGGGGGGACATCGCAAACCATAGCACTGTGTGAAGCAGGAAGGACTAACTGCATTGTGGGGAGAAAAATCAATGTGTATACTGTACCCTTGAATATTTCCCCATTTCATAAAGTCTTCACACGTGTGGTTTTTTTATTGGTCAAATACACGTGGTACTATTGTACAATGGGATTCATTTCACCTCTCTTCTGTTGCTAAGCACTGATGGTTTTTAGCATTTGGCTATTATAAATTTACATAGCAAAGGAGTGTCAATCCACAAAATAATTTGTGTGCATCTCTGATTATTACTCAAAAACACATTCCCAGAAGTAGAATTCCTCTTAGCTGTTCTTATCTCACTGACTCAGGTCTCTATTTTTACCAAGGGAATAAATATTATATTTTACTCCATAGTTTTCTTAGGGGCCAGACCTTGTCCATGTGGATGGAATTGCTTCACAGAGCAGAACCAGTGGGGTCAGGCGTTGGAGGAGAGCAGTAATCCTCATTGAGTGACGAGATCAGGAGAGCAGCTACAGACATTTGGTGATCCAGAGCTTGCCCAGGGATCTGGGGATCCTGCATGAGGATAGGAGGGGTTGTGGGAGATGAAGTTGGGAAGGTGGTCTGGAAGCAATTAAAGCATGAAGGCTTCCTTTTCGGTTGTTTTTTTTTTTAGATTTCAGTCATTTATTATAATATAATTACATTTGGTTATATTTGTGTTCTGCATGCATTATTGTAATTGTTTTAGTCAATCCCATTAAATTAGTTCATTCCTTTTCAAGGAAACTTTAATAATACAGTTAATAGAAAACAACATTAGTTATCCTAAATGCAAAATAACCTTATTTATAATAACAACTTTATTACATTCTAACTCCATATTGTTAGCTGCCCTCATCTTTGAACGTATGTATCCTACTGTGTCAGTTAAGTGAAAGATGCGCAGGTGTTATTAGGTGATCTGTATCAGGGGCTGGGCTAAGCAGATAGCTCAGTGGTAAAGTGCTTGCCTTGAAACTCCGAGGATCTGAGCTTGATTCCCAGAACCCACCTAACAAAAGCTGGGTGTGGTAGTGCTCACTTGTAATCCCAATGCTGGCAGGCATAGATAGAAGGATCTAGAGGGCTTCCTGGACAACAAGTATAGCTGAATTGGTGAGCTTCAGACCAACAAGAGACTGTCTCAAAACAAACAAACAAACAAACAAACAAACAAACAAATAAACAAACAAACAAACAAAGAAAAAACAGGTAACGGCAGCTAGGTTGACTCTTCACCCATACCCGCACACACATGCACCTGTGTACAGGTGAATACATGCACACACACACACACACAGATGGTCTGTGTTAAGGTACATCAAAGCCAAATAAGGACTCTTTCTGAGTATCAGTTAAAAAGGATTAGAAGATGAATTACAAAGAAAAAAATGGCTTTCCCTTGCCTTAGAGAATGTCCATTTGACTCCCTCAAGTCCCTAATGTCTGACTCTTAGGGTGTGGACTAAGCTAATTTGTCTCAACTTTAGAGTGATCTAGAGAACTTGCTAGACTGTCTGATACAAAATGAGTTTTTTTTTAAACTTTTAAAAAATGTTTTATTATTTTTTTTTGAGAGAGAGAGAGAGAGAGAGAGAGAGAGAGAGAGAGAGAGAGAGAGAGAGAGAGAGAGAGAGAGAGAGAGAGAGAGAGAGGAAGACAGAGATGGGCGCGGCAGCAGTGTCTCAGCCGCTGTGAACGAAATCCAGATATGTGTGCCCCCTTGTGGTCAAGTGTGACATTGCGCCCTTGCGTCACTTGGCATCTGGCTAAACGTGGGACCTGGAGATTGGAACTGCTGAGATTGAACCAGTGTTCTTAGGCTTAGGAGGCAGGCGCCTTAACCCCTAAGCCATCTCTCCAGCCCCAAAATGAGTTTTATGCTTACAAAATCATACAACCATATTATGAAGGCTTTCTGCTATATTTTGATCTGTTAGTGCTATTCCAGTGTTTGCTATGCCCTTCTCTCTTCTCCCTGTAACCTCTGCCTCTGTTCATATGTGTGCGTGTGTATGTGTATATCCTGAACTATTTGAGAACAACTTAGATACTGTATATCCTAAGGATATGGATATTCCCTTATACAATTACAGTGCTGTTGTTAATTATAGGCAATTTTCATGGATATAATGTTTATCTAGTTATAGTTCATATTCCAATTTTGTCAGTCAGCAAGTTGCTATTTTTAAATTTCTGTGTGTGTGTGTGTGTGTGGTATGCATGTGTGTATGCACGTTTGTGCGTGAACACGTGTGGTGTGTGTAGAGGCCAGTGGTTGGTGTCAGATGTCTTTCCTCATTGCTCTCTATCTTTTTTTTCTGGGACAGGGTCTCTCACTGCACCTGGAGCTCACTGATCTGGCTAGACTGATGGGCTAGGGAACCCCGGGGATCCTCTTATCTCCACGTCTCCGCAGTGCTTGGATCATAGGTGTGCACCACCATGCCTGGGCAAATGTTTCTTCAGGTTGCTGGTTGCTTTTTATTTTTATTTTTTTTCTTGTTGGTTGTTTTAAAGTCTTTCTCTACCCAGGATCTAGTCCATGTGCAGGGCTATCTTCCCAGCATAGACCTGTTTACTCGTGTGGTTAGTCCTAGGTATGGCTATTGTGTCTTCAGCCCAGGGAGACTCCCGTTTTCTTCTCCTCCACAGTACAAAGTGGAGAATGCTCTCAGGGACAAAACCCAGACAGAAGAGCCCTTGCTCCACTTCAGATTTGTCTCCTGCCAAATGGTGTGATTACATCCCTACCATGAGGGCAGCAAAAGATGGGTCTTGGCCTGGGGCAGTGGCTCCGTGAGTAAGAGCACTTGCTGTGCAAGCGTGAGGACCTCCGTTTGCTCTCCAGCACTGACACGCACACATCACAGATGCACGCATGTCACCTCACCCCAGTGCTGAGATGGAGTAGAGACAGGAGACTCATTGGGACTTGCTGGTCAGCCAGTCTAGCCAATAAGCAGCAAGCTCCAGGGTCAGTGATAGACTCTGCTTCAAGGAAATAAGATGAAACAGTGATGAAGGACACCAGTAGTCTTCCTCTGGCCTCCACATGCTTGCACGTATGGTGCACACATCTGTACACACACACACACACACACACACACACACACACACACACACACACACACAGTGAGCCTTTAGAAATGGACAAGCCTGTGATTGTTCTGCCTTCATGGATAGATGGATGCCTTGTGAGAACACGCAGGAAGCTAGCATAGACCCCTCTGCTCCTCTGCCCTGAGGTTGTAGTCACTGTTTCCCACCCCAGCTGGAAGGACTCAGCCGCAAGCACCCATCTTGAAAGCAGAGGAAGCCCTCACCACACATGATCCGGGTGGTATCTTGACCTTGGACTTACTTCCCAGCTTCCACAACCATTAGAGATCAATTTCTGTTGTTGACAAGTGACCCACTCTGTATATGTTACAGTCGCACAGACGACAGCCTCTTTTTAGGAACCTGCTTGTTCTGCCACCGTCCTTTGCCTTACAATGACTTCCGACACCTGCATGGCTCGCGTAGCTTTACTCCTTGTGCAGAGCAGGAAGGCTCATCCAGTTGCAGCAACTTTACCACGTGGGGCTTGACAATCTCTTGTCTCACTTTCGAGCGCTCAGAGAAGCGCTGAACGTTTCTCAAGGTCAAACGGGTTGTGAATGGCAGACCCAGGCTTTGCGTCTGGGCCCTCCTGACTCCTGAGACTGTTCTGAGTCACCAAGCTCAATGGACCCTTAGCACAAAGTGACTCTGTGCTGAGGGTCTGCTGGGTGCTTCCTCAACATCATATTTTTCCTTTATAGAAACTCATTCATAGAGGGCATTATCCTTATTATGCAAATGTGGAAACTGAACTCCGACCTCCTTTGTGGAAAGTATGATGACCGCAGATAGACTGTCTGCGGTTCCTTATCTTTATCATCTAGCATCTTCCTAATTATTACATGTATGAACTTGGAGTCTGACTGTTGGAATCTGGCTGTTTGGGGTTCTTAATCTCTATCATCTAGCATCTTCCTAATTATTACATACATGAACTTGGCTAATAATGTCTCTGAGCTTTCGTTAATTTACTGTTCTGCAAAGCCCCTGAGCTGACTTGCTTGATGCCTTTTTCACTTTGCTCAGGTAAAAATTGACAATCCATTGCGTGAGGAACTCTTGATACCTGTTTCTGGAGAATCCCAACTTCACATTCTTCCTACCTTCATGGAATTATGGCTAGGGGTGGATTACCAGGGGACAGTTGCTGAATTTTTCATGTTCAGTGAGTGGGGCCGGGACCAGCCTGTTTCCGGCAGGTGCTCAGCTCTGTTATCCTGGTCCCCTGCCTTTCCACGTCTCTTTCTGCTCATCTTGGTCCATTGGGCTCCAGCCATGCACACTTTCATTGCCTCAGAGCCCAGCTGTCTCTTTCTTGAACAATTGCCTTCCATTAGCTTGGTGAACACCTCCCCGTGCTCTGCTTGCGTCTACCTCTTAAATGCTACTTCCTCACACACATTCCAGGACCTGTTTCTGAGATCAAACCTCTCCCACATTCAAATTCTATCTCCTCCCAGGTTTTCTCCCCAACTCTTTTTTTAAAAAAATTTTTGACAGTTCTCATAATTATAGACAATAATTCATGTTAATTCCTTCCCCTCCCAATTTTCCCCATTGCAACTCCACTCTCCATCATATCCCCTCCCCCTCTCAATCAGTCTTTTATTTTGATGTCATCATCTTATCCTCCTATTATGATGGTCTTGTGTAGGTAGTGCCAAGCACTTCAAGGTCATGGATATCCAGGCCATTTTGTGTCTGGCCCTTTGGCTCTGACATTCTTTCTGCCACCTTTTCCTCAATGGACCCTGAGCCTTGGAAGTTATGATAAAGATATTTCAGTGCTGAGCACTCCTTTGTCACTTCTTTTCAGCACTGTGGTGACTTTTGAGTGATCCCAGAGGTCACTGCCATCTGAAAAGAGAAGCTTCTCTAACCAAAAGTGAGAGTAGCATCAATATATGGGTATGGACAGTAAGAGAAGTGCTTACCAGGCAGTTTGGTGAGTCTAATATATGCATTTAGCCAGAGACCAGCAGTTGTTACACCCTAGGGCTCATGAACTTCCCCACCATAGGTTTCACTACCAGGCATTTATTCTCTCCGGTAGAGCAGGCCTCCAGTCCAATTAGTGAGCCATTGGTTTTCCCTATAGCAGACATGTGTGGTGGTGGTTTAGGTGTCCCCCATCAACTTAGGTATTCTGAATGCTACTCTCCACAGCTGATGGCAATTGGAAATTACAGCCTTCTGGAGGCAGTGTATTGTTGGGGGCGGGCTTATGGGTATTATAGCCAGTGTCCCCTTGCCAGTGTTTGGCACACTCTCCTGCGTCTGTTGTCCATCTGATGTTGGCCAGGAGGTGATGTCCACCCTCTGCTCATGTCGTCATTTTCCCTGCCATCATGGGGCTTCCCCCTCGAGCCTGTAAGCCAAAATAAACCTCTTTTTTTTTTCCCCCCACAAGCTGCTCTTGGTCTAGTGATTTTAACAGCAATGCGAACCTAACTGCAACAACATGTCACTACTGCACCTGTTGGCTCATTTGGCCTGGCTGGCCAAACTTAAGGCTTGCTGTGTCCATTGTTTATCTCCACTGGTGACTTCTCTCTTTCTCAGAGAGTGAGAGCGAGCGAGCACACTCGGGCTCTCATAGGGCTGCAGGATGCGTAACTTTTTCCAGCTTTCTGTCGTCTGGTCTACAGGGAGGAGGCTTTCAGCTCAGCTCCAGCTTGCAGTGAAAGCATGTGGGGTCTTCAGCAATAGGGTCGTACCATCTATTCTTTGTGGGAAACCAAGAGCCTCGACAATGGCCTGTAATGTTTTGGGGGCATCAGGGACCACCCTGGCCAACCATTCACTGGAAGGTATCCCATCCCTGGCACTGAAATTTGTCTAGTAACAATTTATGGCTTCTGGGTGTGTCATTGTTCAAAAACATAGGTTTCTATATGGCTTTTTATTACCCTCTTAAATTTTGGTTAACCATCCCCCACCCTACCTTTATTCAATCTCTTCCCCTGACCTCACTTAGGCCATTCCACCCCCAGTAATTTGTTCATCTATTTACATATATACAATACCATCTCATTAAGTCCTCCTCTCTCCTCCCTCCTTTATAGCCCCTTTCTAGCTTACTGGCCTCTACTATTTTCACCCCAACTCACACACAAGTCTACACATTTGTAGCTAGGATCCACATATGAGAGCGAACATGTGGCACTTGGCTTTCTGGGCCTGGGTTACCTCACTAAGTATAATCCTTTCCAGATCCATCCATTTCATAATTTAATTTTATTTACTGCTGAGTAGAACTTCATTGTATAAATGTACTACATCTTCATTATCCACTCATCAGTTGAGGGACATCTCGGCTGGTTCCATTTCCTAGCTATTGTGAATAGAGCAGCAATAAACATGATTGAGCAAGTATCTCTAAGGTAGTGAGATGAGTCCTTAGGATATATGCCTAGGAGTGGTATAGCTGGTTCAAATGGGAAATCTATTTTAGCTGTCTCAGGAACCTCCACCCTGATCTCCACTATAGTTGTGCCAGTGTACATCCCCACCAATAGTGTAGAAGGGTTTCCTCTAAATTTAAAGTTATCACTTGCCATCTCTGGCTATCTTAGAAATATGTTTGGATTTGGTTTGAGGCGTACTGGGGGAAACGTTCTCTGGGAAGTAGAGTTGTTTGTCAAAAGACAAGAGTCCAGCCGGGCGTGGTGGCGCACGCCTTTAATCCCAGCACTCGGGAGGCAGAGGTAGGAGGATCACCGTGAGTTCGAGGCCACCCTGAGACTACAGAGGGAATTCCAGGTCAGCCTGGACCAGAGTGAGACCCTACCTTGAAATCCAAACCAAACCAAACCAAACCAACAAAAAAAGACAAGACAAGAGTCCAGGGCTGGGGAGGTGGCTCAGTGGCTGCCTGCTATGCAAGCCTGACGACCTGAGTTTGGATCCCCAGTAACCACGTAAAAGCTGATGTGGGCCCATGTGCCTGTGATCCCAGTACTGGGGACGTGGGGACAGGAAGCTCCCCAGGTCTTGCAGGCTAGCTAGTCTGGCTGAATCACTAAGCTCCAAATTCATTGAGATGGATTCTAACTCCATTAAACAGGCAAGAGAAGGAGCAGCTGGACACATTTGTGCTCACAATTTTGAGGAGCCCTTCTGGGCTGGAGAGATGGCTTAGTGGTTAAGGCGCTTGCCTACAAAGCCTAAGGACCTAGTTTTCGATTTTCCAGAACCCACGTAAGCCAGATGCACATGGTGGTGTGTCCATCTGGAGTTCGTTTGCAGTGGCTGGAGGCCCTGATGTTCCCATTCTTTCTCTCTCATAAAAATGAATGAATGAATGAATAAATAAATAAATAAATAAATAAATAAATAAATGCTTCTTCATTACACGTGACCCTTGTGCTGTCTGGAATCTCTGCTAAGTGCCCGTTATTGCCTATGGTATGAGGGTCGAGGAGAAGCAAGGAAAGGCGGCAATATTCTGTCTCCCACCGGTGCTCTTCATGCCTTCTGTTTCTAGTGGGGTATTCCGGAGGGCTTCACAACTCCACGTTCTTTCTCTTGTTCTTTTCTTCTCTCTGGTAGTCCCACAGAAGGGAGGGCTGTCTGGTTCACATGCCTGAGGGGATGGCATAAACTAAGTGTACTCAATATCCTTTAAACTGCATGCTGTTCATCCTTCTAAATTCATGGCTTATAGAATATCCCAACAAAACAATGGCCAGCCCCAAGTACCCGTGATTGAAATTGATGGGTATCGCACAAGCAGGAAGCACATTCCACACAGCGGAAGCCGCATCCCGGCAAGCTCAAAGAAGACAGAATTTGCTGTCTGTCTCCAGTAGGTTCTGCAGCTGCTAATGAGAGCCTGTCAGGATGGAGGCCGTGACAGCAAACAACATGAAGGGGAGTGTTCTGAGACAGAGTCGATTTGCTGAGAATGAGGGAGGGCAGCACCCCGCGCTCTGTCACCCCGTGTGATGTGCGCGCTGACGGGAACTGGCTCTTTGTGCCACCGATCGCGAGGCAACGAGTGATGCCCGGGTTTCTAACTTGGTAGCAGAGAACATCCTTTGAGATTTTCCTGAGCTGATACCGAATGTGATCTGCAGTGGTGGGGATCAAGCCCAGGGCTTCAAGTAATGCTAGGCAAGCTGTCTACCACAGTGCTCCCTCCACAGCCTGTGACACGGAAAAAGGAAGGGGGCGGGTGGAACAGTCATGGATTGAGGTTGTGCTTCTCCTACAGTCACTTCTGTCAGTCTGTGACATGTGTTTCTGAAAGTCACCGTGCCATATAAAATTGTTCCATAAAAGTCACAGCGCTTAAGGGAAAAGTGGGGTGATGGGTGTAGAGGTTGAAAAAGAAGATAACGACATCATAAAATGACAGTACAATTTTATACATAGCCATCCAGGCTGAAGAACATAAATCCTCAGTGATAACTACAGTAATATGGAATATTTATCTTACAACAGACCTCAAGGTTTGCTTGGGGACAGGCTGCAGCTTGTGTAGATGTCCGAGGTGAGTTCTCCTTAGAGTTTGGTGGATTCCTCTGTGGCTTCACTGAGCAAGGCAGTGTTCTGTGTTCACTTAGTGTTTTCTGAAAAGGAAATTATATATAATCAAACAGGAAATTTGTGTTATGTTTAAATTTCCCATAACTTATCAATCAGTGTAACACATTGGCCTTTCTTTTTTTGGTCTTTCTTTTTAAAAATATTTAATTTGTTTAAGGGAGAGAGAGAGAGAAAGAGAGAAAGAGAGAGAGAGAGACAGGGAGACAGAGAGAGAATGGGTGTGCCAGGGCCTCCAGCTTTTGCATATGAACTCTAGATGCATGCACCACCTTGTGCATCTGGCTTACATTGCTCCCAGGGAATCAAACCTGGTCTTTTGGCTTTGCAGGCAAGTCCCTTAACTGCTAAGCCATCTCTCAAGTCCTACAATGGCCTTTCTGAGCAAGTGTTATAAACAACTATATCCATGGGGCATTGAGAGGGAATTAAGAGACATAGTGCCTGCCTTTGATACAACAGAATGAGGAAACACAACGAAGAATGCAGGCAGGAAAGACTCTCCAATCACCCCTCCCCAATTCCAAGCATGAAGAAAGGTGCCTCCCGCTTGGGGAAGGAAAGAGCCTTAGATACATTCCACTATGGTAAGACCCAGTCTTGGTCAAAACTGCAATCGCCACGGCCCAGCATTGTGGGCTGAGCCTCTGGAACCGTGTTGAGGTGGCAGAGACCCTACCTCCATCACTGTCCCCCAATCCTGGTGGCACAGCTGGGAGAAGGGTCTCATCTCAGAGTTTAGTGTCACACGTTGTGGTGAGGTCCACTACCCAGTGAAAGCTGAGGACCCCTTGACTCAGGACCTCCCTGGCCAACAACTCACTGGAAGGTATCCCATACTTGGCACTGAAAATTTTCTAGTAACAATATATGGCTTCTGGGTGTGCCATTATCCAGAGAAATAGGTTTTCATATGTCTTCTTCAGAATAACTTGAATTTTGATTGACCCTCCCCCACCCTTCTTTTACACATTCTCTTCCCTTGACCTCACTTAGGCCATTCTCCTCCCTGCATTCTGTTCTACTTACATATATACAATACTATCCCCTTAAGTCCTTCCCTCTCCTCCCTCCCTTATAGCCTTTTTCTAGCTTACTGGCCTCTGCTATCAGTGTTTGGTTCCAGTTCACACACAAGTATATACATTTGTAGCTAGGATCCACATATCAGAGAGAATATGAGACGTTTGGCTTTCTGGGTCTTGGTTTCCTCACTTAATATAATTCTTTCCAGATCCATCCATTTCCCTGCAAATTTCATAATTTCATTTTTCTTTACTGCTGAATATCAGAACTCCATTATGTAAATGTACCACATCTTTATTATGCATTGATCTGTGGAGGGACATCTAGGCTGGTTCCATTTCCTAGCTATTGTGAATACAAGTCTTGACAAATTTTTAAAAACAAATACTTAAGTGTCTTTTCTGAGCACAGTACAATAAAATTAGAAATTAGCAACAAGAAAAATTTTGAAAAGTATGCAACTATATATAAATGGAAATACCTCGCTTCTGAACAACCAATGAATCAAGAAAGAGCTCAAGAAAGAACTTTTAAAAAATTCTTGAAGCAAATGAAAATGAAGGCTCAGTATATTGAATCTGGAGGGATACGGCACAAGCAATCCTGAAAGGGCAGCTTTCAGCAATCAATGCCACATACAAGATAGAAAGATCTCAGAATCACAAGGAAACAGAACACCAGAGACAACACAATTAAGAACAAATTTGTGCAGCGTGAGAGAAGAGGGTTCCCTGAAAGCTTTTCGATGCTTGGTTGGCACGTGACATCCACTAGGCATCGGAGGATGGTATTCATTTCACTCTTCTCCATTTCACTTTGTCTTCTTAGTCTGCCTGTCTTTCCAGAAACCCCAAGCATGTTAGTTGGATTCTTGGAGCCTGGAGTCACTGCCATTACTTTAGCACTAGGTGGTTCTCACACAGTCAGTGTGTGATTTCTCCTTCCTGTTGCCATAGCAGTGTATATTCAGGGGTCACCTTTATCCCCACTCTCCCAGCCATGACTATGGCCCTCTGGTTATAGGCTGGGAGTTTTTAATCCTTCCTAATTCTTTAAATTTTTTAAAAAAATTTGTTTGAGAAAGAAAGAGAGAGGGGAGGTATGGGTGCACCAAGGGCCTCCTCCCACTGCAAATAAATTTTAGACACATGCACTACTCTGCTTCTTTATGGGGGTACTGGGGAATCAAACCCATGCTGTCAGGTTTTGTAAGCAAAAGCCTTTAACTACTAAGTAATCTTTCCAATCTTCTCTATTCTTTTAAATTAAAAAAAATTTTTTTTGAGAGAGACACAGAGAGAGACAGAGAGAGAGAGAGAGAGAGAGAGAGAGGGAGAGAAGAGGAGAGGAAGACAGATAGAGATGGGTGCACCAGCAGCCTCTCAGCTGCTGTGAATGAAATCCAGATGCATGCGCCCCCTTGTGGTCAAGTGTGGCATTGTGCCCTTGCATCACTTTGCATCTGGCTAAATGTGGGACCTGGAGATTGGAACTGGGTTCTTTGGCTTAGCAGGCAGGCCCCTTAACTGCTAAGCCATCTCTCCAGCCCTTCTCTATTCTTTTTTTAAAAAATTATTTATTTATTTATTTTTTTTTTAGAGAGAGACACAGAGAGAGACAGACAGAGAGAGGGAGAGGGAGACAGATAGATAGAATGGGCATGCCAGCAGTCTCTCAACTGCTGTGAACGAAATCCAGATACATGTGCCCCCTTGTGGGCAAGTGTGGCATTGTGCCCTTGCATCACTGCATCTGGCTAAACGTGGGACCTGGAGATTGGGACTGCTGGAGATTGGAACCAGCGTTCTTAAGCTTAGAAGGCAAGCACCTTAACCGCTAAGCCATCTCTCCAGCCCTTATTTATTTTTTTTTAAATTTTTTATTTCCTTCTCTATTCTTTAGTTAAGAAATTCCCTGAGGTTTCATCAGGGGTAGTTTTGTAGAGAGCAAGATGTGCATCTCTGAGATAGGCTGGGGGTGTTGCTCAGGAACAGAACATTTGCATAACACATTTAATGTGTACTGCTTGATCCCCAGCCCAGGGCAGAAATGGGAACAATGATATTAGCAGTAGAAGGCAGAGAGTAAAAACCAAAGCCACAGTTCTGACAACTACAGCAGGAGTGGTGGGCACAGGCAGAATATCAACCAGGACATTTATAGGTAGTTATGGGATCAGAGGTTCCAGCTACCATAGCCCCAGTTCTGACAACTACAGCAGGAATGGTGAAAGCAGACAGAATAGAAACCAGGGAATTTACAAGTAATTATGAGATCAGAACTTCCAGCTACCACATCCACAGTTCTAACAATGCCAGCAGGAGTGGTGAGAGTGAACAGAATATAAACCAGGACATTTACAAGTAGTTATGGGTTCAGAAAGTGGACATGTTGAAATCAAAGGAAAGTTCAAATACTTAAAGAGAGAAAAGGGAAATAAAAAACAAAAACACAGAGAAAAGGGAAGATGCAGGAGAAATGTAGGAAGGAAAAGTTATAATTATGAGCGAGAATAAAAGGATTTATCAGAAGTACAAGAAGATGGACAAAGTAACAACAGCAACACGAACCCAAAAGGGAATAATAAAATGTGTCTGTCGGGGCTGGAGAGATGGCTTAGCGGTTATGGCGTTTGCCTGCAAAGCCAAGGATCCCAGTTCTACTCTCCAGGACCCACATAAGGCAGATACACAAGGGAGCGCATGCATCTGGAGTCCGTTTGCAGTGGCTGGAAGCCCTGGTGTGCCCATTCTTTCTCTCTGTCTCTGTGTCTTTCTCTCCCTGAAATAAATAAATAAAATATAAAATATTAAAAAATGTGTCTGTCATCATCTAACATACATACATCTATCTATCTATCTATCTATCTATCTATCTATCTATCTATCTGATCTATCATCTAGATATAATATATACTCAAGCCAATCAGCAAACATGAAAGTAAAAGGAAGAAAGATCTTAATTTTTTAAACAAGTATATATTTATTTATTTGGTGTGTGTATGTACATGTGCATGACATAGCTTCTGGCTTCTACGTGGGTCTGGGGATCCTATCTCAGTTACTCAGAGTTGTGCATCAGGGATGACAAAGTGAGCCATCTTCCCAATCCAAGCTTATTTTATTGTATTTATTAATTTACTAGAGAGAGAGCATATGGGTGCCCTGGGGCCTCCAGCCACTGCAAACGAATTCCAGATGCATGCACCACCTTGTGCATCTAGCTTCTGTGAGTACCAGGGTTGTTTGACTTTGCAGGCAAGTGCCTTAACTGCTAAGCTATCCTTCCAACCTCCAATCCAAGATTTTAATTTTTTTTTTTTGAGGGGTGGGGGAGAGACACAGAGAGAAACAGAGAGAGGGAGAGGAAGACAGAGATGGGTGCGCCAGCAGCCTCTCAGCTGCTGTGAACGAACTCCAGACGCATGCACCCCCTTGTGGTCAAGTGCGGCATTGCACCCTTGTGTCACTTTGCATCTGGCTAAACATGGGACCTGGAGATTGGAACCGCTGGAGATTGGAACCAGCGTTCTTAGGCTTAGCAGGCAGGCGCCTTAACCGCTAAGCCATCTCTCCAGCCCCAAGATTTTAATTTTTAAAAAGTATAAAAACAAAAAAAAAATTTGAAGTCTCCACTGTACTGGTTACATAATCAAAAGTGGGCATTGGGGTCCCTGTGTGTCTTTTTGGCCTCTGGCCCCTTGGAGAGAGCAAGGGCTCAGGAATGTTCATCCGTCAGCCACGGGAGGGGCTGAGGTCCCAGTCTGGCCTCCCAGGTTCCTGGCTCCGCACTGCACAGCATCACCTATCCAAAGGATGAAGTTTACTGTGGATATCAGGCACCTCTGTGACGCCCTCTGGTGGGCGGGGCAGCAAACCTTACAGGGAAGGGGTGTGACAAGTCCCCCTCTTTCACAGCCCCTGACTATGGTCTTCCCAGGCCTGGTCCATGCTTTCAAGCATGCCTGCCTCCTAGCCTCCCTCTTCCATGGCATGCCCATGCGGGGCCCACGCCAGGCTGTAAGTTCCAAGGATAAGGAAAAATGTGAAGCCTGAAGTCTCCCCAATCAGAGAGTTTGGTACAACCATCTCCGATGGCTCTCTGCTCCAGCACAGAACTGCAATTGCTTTTTTCTTTGTTGTTGTTGTTGGAAGATTTACATTTACACAGTGAGAACTAATGAAAGATGAAAGGCATTTCCTGACATAAAGATGAAACTCAGAGGAAACAGAGAAATGTGTAGAAATGTACAAAAACAATACCAGGACAATTTCAGTAGCATAACTAATCAGAAGAAGAAATGCACTTAGAAGTAAATTTGAACAGCAACTGCTGACAGAATATTGGGGACTTAAAATATTTCAGAAATGAGCTGGGCGTGGTGGCACACGCCTTTAATCCCAGCACTTGGGAGGCAGAGGTAGGAGGATCACAGTGAGTTTGAGGCCACCCTGAGACTACATAGTGAATTCCAGGTCAGCCTGAGCTAGAGCGAAACCCTACCTCAAAAACAAAAACAAAAACAAAAACAAAAACAAAAACAAAAACAAACAAACAAAAAAACAAAAACAAAAACTCTATCTACCTACCTACCTACCTACCTACCTACTTACCTATCATCTATCTATCTCAGAAATGGGCAGACAACAGCAGGGCCCTTTAACCCTGGGAAGCATGGAGTAACACTTTTCCAGTCCCAGTACCTTCCCAGCTCCCAGAGCACTGAGGTCAGAGAGCCTTGTCTGTGCTTCAGGACCCATATGCCTCTCCCTCCTTCCCTCTCTCTCCCCTGTGCTGTACTGTCATCTTCTTTGAGCCTGGGTGCCTTTTCTTGAACAGGCACAAAGCCATCAGAGGGGCATGGGGCTGGGCTGCCTGTGGGCGGTGAGCAACTTGCCTCTAGCAAATGGTATAGTTGGTGAACAGGGGTGTTCAGACTGGAAGGAGACTGAGATATGATAGCAGGGAAATACCAAGCTACAGCACTGTCTATTCTGTTCGCTTTTTTGGAAACATGCATGGCTCTGACATTCACCTGCAGAGATACATCGTATTGTCACTCGCATGGGTAGACTTCTGCACCATCTCTGTGCTCACATTCTTCTGTCCAATGGACAGAAAACTCATTTTTTAGGACAAAAAGAAATTTGTACCATAACTTTTGTATTGAAACTTGCAAATGAATTTACAGGTTTCAAGCAAGAAAATGAACCACTTAAATTTCTTTAAAAAATGCCTTGTACCAACGGACTAGTATTTTTTTGTAATATCATTTCATCTCAGAAAATGAATTTAAATGTTTTATGAAGGAATCAGCATAAATACATCTTGTAATGTCGTTAAATAATAAAACCTATACAATTGCCAAGTTAAAAAAATTTAAAACATATTTTATTTAGTTATTTGAGAGACAGAGAGAAAGAGGGAGAGAGAGACGGGAGAGAATGGGCATATCAGGGCCTCTAGTGGCTGCAAATGAACTCCAAATGCATGCGCCACCTTGTGCATCTGACTTAGACGGGTCCTGGGGAATTGAACCTGGGTCCTTAGGCTTTACCTTAACTGCTAAGCCTCTCTCCTGCCCAACTGCCAAGTCTTAACAATCTGTGCCTGTCTCCAAACATTTTACTTCCATTAGAACTTTGTGGCTGGATGCAATAATTGTTTTGTGGATATTATGCCTATTTCATTTCTCTCCTTCCCTCCTTTTTCTTCCTTTCTCCTTCTCTCTCTCCCTTCCTCCCTTCCTTCTTCCCTCTCCCCACTCTGGATAGAGGATCAAACCCAGGGCTCTGAGGATGCAATTACTCTTGCACTGAGCTGCACCTTCAGTCCAGACATTACATTGTTGTCCATGTGAGACGAAGAAGGAGACCAACCCCACTTTTCTCTCATTTACATCTTGCGGAAGCTAGCTGACTTTCTCAGTGCACTTGGGAAGCCCAGGGACCCTGCCCTGAGCCTGCTCCACAGTACTGACCTCTATGACACAGAGCCACCTGAGGTTTGTGAATCCTGTGTTAGGCTATAGGGCTGCTCATGTCAAGCCCATGTTCCATGCCACACTGGGTTTCCCCATCACTGGCAGCTTCACATGGGTGGTAGGGTCTCCTGATCATCCAGAGAGCTGACCTTTGGTACATGAACTTCTGTCTGTGTTGGCTTGGATGTATTAATTATGTGTTTCATCACTGTGACAGAATGCCTGATGAAAACAACTCAAGAGAGGGAGGGCTTACTCTGGCTCACAGCTTCAGGGGCTAGCGTGGTGGCAGGGATGGCAGGGCATGTGGCAAAGGGCCCTCACACTTTGGCAGACTAGCAAAAGAGAGCTCATGTCAGAACCAGAATCCGACATCACCATTAGTGTCCACTGTTCAGTGCCCCGCTTCTGCTAGCTAGGCCTCCATCCCCAAAGTTCCACAGTCTCCCCAAACAGCCTCACCAGCTGGGACCAAGTGCGTGGACACATGACCTTGCGGGGGACATTCAGCATCCAAGCCATGACCGTGTCACAAGCTTCCTACGTATATTAGGTCAACGTTCTACGGTCTATTAATTATTACAAGATAAGGCAGAAACCCAATACATATCATTATATGGAATCCATAAGATATTTCAACCATGGGCTCCAGATAAAAGTAAAAATATGACTTATTTAGTAAAATTCTACAAAAATGAAAATCAGGGCTGGAGAGATGGCTTATGGTTAAGGCGCCTGCCTGGTAAGCCTAAGAAAACTGGTTCCATTCTCCAGGTCCCACGTTTAGCCAGATGCAAAGTGAGGCAAGGGCGCAATGCTGCACTTGACCACAAGGGGGCGCACACATCTGGAGTTTGTTCACAGCAGCTGAGAGACTGCTGGCGTGCCCATCTCTGTCTCCCTCTCCCTCTCTGTCTGTCTCTCTCTGTGTCTCTCTCCAAAAATAAATAAAAAATAAAAAAATTTAAAAAATGAAAATCATTGTCAAATCATTCTTGTAACATTTCAGTAATTCATAACTATAGAAAAAATGGCTATCCCTATGGTTATGCTAAATGGACAACATGTCAAACTGCCTTCTACATAGCTATATTTGTTCCCATAGATTAATACTGCTCAAAGCCTTGGTCACGGATGTTTCTTTCTGCAATGGGTCATAGCTATGCACAGCTGGCTAAATTGCCAAGAGGAAGTGACTATTGTGTGCTCAGCACTGAACAGGCCATCTAGACCCTTCCCTTCCGGGTGCAGGAAACCTCACGGAGGAGGCGGCGGGGGCAAGAAGAATGTGAGCAGGAGGATGGAGAAGAGGCTGTGAAATACTGTCTCCTGCTTCGACCTGGCGGTTCCACTCATGAGCTCACAGCAGCTGTGGATTCCTGCGCAGGACTAAGCCCATGAATACTTCACCATCGATGGGACAAGGATGCATGGCAGACCCCCTCCTCCCAGAGGAGCCAATGGCAGGAGTTTGCTGCGAGAGGGGGGGTCAGGTTCATAGGTTATTGTCATTACCTTCTTGTTGCTGGGATAAAGCACCTGACCCAATACAGCTGATGGGAGGAAAGTTTTTACTTTGGCTTATAGTCTTGAGGGGAAGCTCTGTGATGCAGGGGAAAGCATGGAATGAGCAGAGGCTGGACATCACCTCTGACACAGCAGGTGGAAACTAGCCGCAGGAGAGTGAGGTGGACTCTGGCAAAGGGGAACTGGCTATTAAACCGCAAAGCCTGCCCCCAACAACACATCTTCTTCAGCAAGGATCCACCTCCCAAATTGTCATCAGCTGGGGACTAAGCATTCCAAACACATGAGTTTGGGATGGAGAAAGAGCTCAGTGGTTAAGTCTAAGGGTCTGGGTGTGAGTCCCCTGTGCCCACATAAAACCAGATGCACAAGGTAGTGCATGCATGCCCATTCTCTCTCTCTCTCTCACTCTCTCTCAAGTAAATAAAATATGAAAAAAAAATCACCTGCGTTTATAGGGTACACCTGATTCAAACCATCACTTTTGTGGTGTAGCCGCTAGTAAGTTACCCATTCCATAGAAGTAACTTTCCACCCAGGATCAGGCAAGCAAGACTAATTTAACTCAATGGGTTAAAAAAAAAAAGACAGGAAAGTAAGATAGGGATTAATGAGGAAGAAGAAGGTGTCAATGAGAGGGGGGAATGGGAAAAGAGAGGGTAATTGGAGTGAATAAAATCAAAATAACATTATATACCTATATGAAAATGTCAAAAATGAAAAAAATAAATAAATATTTCAAAAAATCATAGAGTCGCCGGGCGTGGTGGCGCATGCCTTTAATCCCAGCACTCGGGAGGCAGAGGTAGGAGGATCGCTGAGAGTTCGAGGCCACCCTGAGACTACATAGTTAATTCCAGGTCAGCCTGGACCAGAGTGAGACCCTACCTTGCAAAACCAAAAAAAAAAAAAAAAAAAAAAAAAAAAAATAAACCTAGAGTCCAGGTGCTGTTTCTTGGCCCTTGGCAGATGGTGCAGAGATGATTCATCGTGTGCTGGGCAGTCAACTTTCTTTTCTTGTCATATTTACAGGTCTTGGAGCTCCCTGGTATTTGTTGACAGTTGTAAAAAGCAGACCCTCTAGCCAATGGGAATATGATCAATTTTTATTATGATAATAAATTAAAATTTTCAGTTTTAAAGAAGAGGGCTGGTCAGACTGCTCAGTGGTTAAGGTACTTGATTGCAAAGCCTGATGGCCTGGGTTTGATCCTCCAGTACCAGATGGCACATGCATCTGGCGTTCGTTTGCGGTGGCAGGAGGCTCTGGCATGCCCATTTTCTCTCTCCCTCTCTTGTAAATAAATTAATATAATATAGTATAGTATATATTTAAAAAGATAAAAAGGAATACAGATTAAAAGGCCATGGGTCACATGAAATCCCACTTTGCTAAAAATCTACCTATGTTTTCTTTAAATTGAGAAAGTATATCAGAAAGAGTGAATGTGGTGACCCTATATAGAGTATGCTGGTGAATTTGGTCTAATCTATGAGATGAACGCATTGCTTGCAATCTACCAGCTTGGGCATTTTCCCTGCTATGATGGGTGGTAGTACCTGCTGTGGTGATCTGGCCTCTGCAAGTCCCTTGTGGGCATGTGGCTTGATAAAACGGTCCCAATAACTGTGGGACGTGCTTAATGGACTGGGGCTGAGAGTGAAGCAGTGGAGGACTTCAGTCACTCCGCGGTGAAATGATGTGGCCTTCCTGGCTACTGGCAGTGAGATGTGGAAAGAGAGAGCAGCCGACAGGGAGGCAGAGGTGAGGAGCGTTTGGAGGATGCTAGTCAGAGAACCCAGATGGCATCTGCTGTAGAGAAATGTTTTCCAGCAGTGTCTCCTCTCCCAAGGAATGTGAAGAGGACAAATTGGGGCCATAAAAGGCTCCGTGTGGTGGCAAATATACAAGTCACTCTGGGGAGAGACATGAAAAAAAAACCTCTGCAAGACAAGTCATTTCCATCTCCTTGGCTTGAGCCAGAGTCCCAGCAGTGGGATTTCTTAGTCAATTACGGGAAATTGCACAGCAAACACGGTGCATTTAATTTCAGGCCTGCAAGTCTGGGGCGACTTCTGGCTTTGAACATTTTCTTATTTCATCTAGGAGCTCCTTTTTATGGTTTGCAGTTGGGATGTAATGGTGTTGTCAAAGCAGGCTTTCACGTACCTTTCTTATGTCTGCTTCTATCTCTTTCCTGAGAGTCAAGTGCCAGGCATCTTGGGACCCTCCTGTTAGAGCCCTGCAAACAGGCCACCGAGCTGGCACTGGGTGAGGGACTGAACATGATGCACACTGCCCTTACCTGGTTATTTTACCATCAGGGAAGGGTGCTTTCCCTATAGTGGAGTCCCTTTATAGAAAGAGCAGTTGGTCATGTAAACTGGACATACAAAGGCATGGAATTCTCTAAACTTGACTCCATAAGCCTTTGCTAGCTCTAGTACCAGCAAGGTTCCGGAGAGGCTGGGTTTAGAGTGTAAAGGCTGGTGCTCATCCAGGCTTTCCCACTACTCTAGGGATCTATCTATCATCTATCTATCTATCTATCTATCTATCTATCTATCTATCTATCTATCATCTATCTATCACCTATCTATCTATGTATCATCTATGTATCCATCTATCATCTATCAATCATCTCTCTATCTATCTATCTATCATCATCTATCTATAATCTATCAATCAATCATCTATTATCTATTTAACATCTATCTATCTATCATCTATCTGTAATCTATCAATCAATCATCTATTATCTATTTATCATCTATCTATCATCTATCTATCTATCATCTATGTATCCATCTATCATCTATCAATCATCTATTTATCTATTTTTTCTTGTTTATTTTTGGAGAGAGAGACAGAGACAGACAGAGAGGGAGAGGGAGACAGATAGAGAAGGTGCGCCAGCAGTGTCTCAGCTACTGTGAACAAAATCCAGATGTGTGCGCCCCCTTGTGGTCAAGTGCAGCATTGCACCCTTGAGTCACTTTGCATCTGGCTAAACGTGGGACCTGGAGATTGGAACTGCTGGAGATTGGAACCAGTGTTCTTAGGCTTAGGAGGCAGGCGCCTTAACCACTAAGCCGTCTCTCCAGCCCTATTTATCATCTATTTATCTACTTGTTTCAGTTCTGGGGACTGGGCTCAGGGTGTCATGTATGCTAAGCAGGCATTATATCATCAAGGTACACTCTCACTCTCCACTCATTCTTTTCTTGTTCAATTTTATTAGGAAGTTTAATGTGTAAGGACATATGTAAATGACCTGATGGAAAATAATTACAATGATTTTTTTTTCAGTGAAAAACATTTTATTACATAAACCTTTTTCCTTGATTTTTAAAAAATGTTTTGTTTGTTTATTTTTTTTTTATGAGAGAGAGACAGACAGACAGAATGGTTGTGCTAGGGCCTCCAGCCACTGCAAACGAACTCCAGATGCATGCACCATCTTACGTCTTATGTGGATCCTAGGGACCTGGGTCTTTTGGCTTTGCAGGAAAATGCCTTAACCATTAAGCCATCCCTTCAGCTCTGGTTTTTTTTTTTTTTTTTTTTGAGATAAGTCTGTGATGGTTAATTTTGATTGTCAACTTGATTGGATTAAGAAACACTTAGGGAGCTGGAGATACAGCTCAACATTTTAGTGTAAGGACAAGAGTTTGATTCCCAGCACTCACATAAAGTAAAGTTGTAACCCCAGCACTGAGGAGGGCAGAACAGGAGGATCTCTGGGGCTCACAGTCCAGCCACTTTCTTTTTTTAAGATTTATTTTATTTACTTATTTGAGGGAGAGAGAGAAAGAGAGAGAGAGAGAGAGAGGCAGATAGACAGAAAGCATGGGCATGCCAGGGCCTCTAGCCACTGCAAACAAACTCCAGATGCATGTGCTACCTTGTGCTTATGTGGGTACAGAAGATTTGAACCTGGGTCCTTAGACTTTGCAGGCAAGCACCTTAACTACTAAGCAATCTGTCCAGGCCCCAGCCACTTTCAAGGAACCCAGGAGACACAAGAACATCTGAAGACCACCCAGGCAGAGGGTTGATTAGGACCAACAGCTATGAAACAACATTTCTGTCAAATCAAGAAAGGCAAATGAATCTTCAAATCAGATTATATATATCCTATGTCATTTGTTTTTCCTTTCACACTTTTCTGGCTGATCTAAGTCTTTCACATTTCCATTTAAAAATTTTAGAAACAGCTGTCAATTTCCATTAAAAATCCCTTGGAATTTTGATTGAAATTTCATTTAATCTAACAGATCAGTTTGAGGGCCAATAGACATCTGAAACATATTGTTTTCCCAAACCGTGACTATGGCTTAACTCGTCTTCTTTATGCTTTCCAACCATGTGTTATAGTCTTTATTGCACACTTATCCATTCTTATTAAACTCTAGTTTGTTTGCAGTGTTGCATAGAAGTGACAAGAACAATCATCCATTCCTTTGTCTCCAACTGGGGTGTAGAAAAGGGTTAGTGGTCTTTGGATATCTGTGAATGTCGTGGTCTGAGCGTGAAGTGTCCCTCATAGACCCATCTGTTTGAGCACATGGTCCCCAGCTGTTGGTGCTCTTTGGGAAGGTTGTAGAGCTTGCTGGAGGAAGTGGGTCTCAGGGGGTGGGAAGGGAGGCTTGAGATTTTATAGCCCAGCCTCACTTCCCGTTCGTTCTCTGCTTCCTTACTGAGGGTGCGATGTGAGCAGCTGCCTCCCGCTCCTGCTGCTTTGCCTTGCTCACGGTGATGGAGTCTGTGACCTGGAATTGTGAGTCACAGTCAACCCTGCCCTTCCTTAAACTGCTTCTTGCCAGGAATATTTGGTCACAGCAATGTTTAAGCAACTAACAAAGTGGGGTTCAAGTCATCCCCTCTCCTCAATACCAACATCTGTTGATGTTCAGGTCCTTCACATAAAGTGGCTTGACATATGCATGTAACCTATGCCTCGTCTCCTATAACATTTAAAGTCTCTTTAGATTGCTTATAAGACCAAATTCAGTATAAATGCTTTTGAAGCAATTAAGCTAATTATATAGTGAATAATAACAAGAAAATCTCTGTACACATTCAGCAGACACAGAATTTTTTTCCCTCTGAGTATATGGAATCCACCGTTGGTTAGATTAAAGGATGCTGAACTCATACACAGAGGACCTTCTGTACTCAGACTGTACTTGAGCAGTACTGGGTCCCCCAAGTACATGAAGGGACCAGCACGCCACCATGTTCTAGGTGCCATCAATCAGACCAAGGAAGTATCCTCCTATTCCTACTTTATGGAGACTTGTATCCTTAATATATATTAATTTTGGGGGGGGTCTCACTCTAGCCCAGGCTGACCTGGAATTCACTATGTAGTCTCAGGGTGATCTCCAACTCACAGCGGTCTTCCTACTTCTGCTTCCCAAGTGCTGGGATTAAAGGTATGTGCTATCATGCCTGGCTATCCGAAATTTTGTCAAGGAATTTTTTTCTTGTATTGAGATGATAAATAGTTTGTCTCTTTTTTTGTATGGGAGAGAGAGAGAGAGAGAGAGAGAGAGAGAGGAGAGAGAGAGAATCAAGGCTCAAGGCTCAGGAAACATTGTTAAAGAGATTTATTTATTTTTTAAAAGATTTTATTATACCTTACTTGTTTGATGGAAATTATGAGTAAATCAGAGAGGACCTGACTTTTGCTTAGGGAATAGTGTTTCATTAGCAATCCAACTACTTTAAGAAATACAAAGCTCCTGTGTGTGTGTGGAGGTCAGAGGATAACTTTGGGTTTTAGTTCCTGCCTTCCACTTCATTTGAGGCAGGATCTCTTCTTGTTATAGCCGAGCAAACCAGACTAAGACTAGCTGGCTTGCAAGTTTCTGGGGATTTTCCTGTCTCTGCCTTCCATCTTACCACAGGCATGTTGGGATTACAGAAGCCAACACAGTTCCTAGCTTGTTTTTTTTTTTTTTTTTTTTTTTTTTTTTCGAGCTAGGGTCTCACTCTGGCCCAAGCTGACCTGGAATTCACTATGTAGTCTCAGGGTGGCCTTGAACTCCCAGAGATCCTCCTACCTCTGCCTGTGCTGGGATTACAGGTGTGCACCACAATGCCTAGTGTAGACTTATTTATTTATTAGAGAGAAAGAGAGACAAAGAGTGAAGAGAAGAAAAGAGAAGAGAGAGAGAGAGAGAGAGAGAGAGAGAGAGAGAGAATGGGCATGCTAGGGCTTCTAGCCACTGCATACAAACTCCAGATGCTTGCACCACTTTGTGTATCTGGCTTTATGTGGGTGCTGGGGAATTGAACCTGGATGGTCAGGCTTTGCAAGCAAGTGTCTTTAACTGCTGAGACATCTCTCCAGCCTTGCTGGTTCATTTTCAAATACTCCGGAGATTTTCTAGATATTCCATAGTTAATTATTCCTGAATTAATTCTGTTGTCCTAAGATCACAGAGTGTGTGATTTTCATCCTGCTTAATGGTGCACAGGCTGGCCCACCTTGGTGATGGTGTACATTCGTGTATGTATGCTAGACAGGTGTTGAGTGTGGTGCTTTAGTATAATCAGATTGCTCTGCTCTGTTGTGCCAATGTTCTGTCTTCATTGACGTTTTGTTCTACTTGCTGTGTAAATTACGGAGAGCTGGAGTTGATACCTTCTATGCTCATGAAATTGTCTGATGCCATCAATTTTGGCTTCACTGATATCGAATGTGTGTTATTAGGTTAATAGTTGTAAGCCATCTTAATAAATTGGTCCTTTTATCCCGTTGGACGCATCTGTATGGCACAATACAGGCCTGGTCCTAGCCAGACCGCATGGCAAAAGACAATAGGAAGTGGCTTGATGTAAACAGTGCCCCATGCGTTTTACTACGCAGTCCTGTCCAGCAAGCTGTGATGTGACAACAGTTAACAGCCAGCCCCATGCTTCCTGAATAAACAAGTTTGTGGGTTCTACTTTCACCCAACTCCCGGAGATGTCCTGTCCAGAGACAAGCTGTCATTGGTCACCAAAAGGGGACCGCCCCATACAAGGCCTGGTCCAGCCCCTTAAAACCCATGTACACTTCCTGAATAAACGCGAGTTTGTGGGTTCTCAGCTCCCACTTTCACCCAACTCCCGGAGTCTGTGTCGTGACTCCGCGCTGCTCACCCCAATTCGGCAGAGACCCTATCGTCCCTCCTGAGCTGGCCTTGGGGGGGACCCCAACACGCATCTGTTCATCTCTGTTAAATATTTGTTGTCACGAGATCTGCGCGACACGATACACATCAGCTTTCTTAGGCACACCCTCTGGGTGGCACATTTTCCTTCCTTTTATTTGCATCCTCTCTGTGTCTTGTATTTGAAATGGTTCTTGCTTTATCAAATATGATAACTTCGGCTACTTAACTGGAGTGTTCAGTCCCATTGCATTTGGTGCAACAATTGATATGGATAGATTTTAATCTATCATATTAGGATCTTTTTCTGTTTTCCTCTCTGTACATTGTTTCTGCTTTCCCATTTTGTTTTGTGTTGCATATTTTATGGTATTACATGTTTTAGTGTTCACTAGTTTTTTTAAAAAGTGTAATGTAAGTAGGTTTTATATCACTTCACTTTCAGTATGAGAGATTCACCCACATTTACATCCACTTGTATTCATTTCCATCCTTTGTTCCTTTTCTCTTTCTGGCTTTTTGAGTCAGACTCTCACCATATAAGTCAGGGTGGCCTCAAATTCTCCATCTTCCTACCTCACCTCCATAGTGCTGAGATGACTGTATTACACCTTTTGTTTATTTTTGTCTTATAATTTACTTATGCATACTATAAGCTCCACAGAACATTATTATCCATGCTTTAGTCAAAGGATTTTTCAAATGTTTAAAAAAAGAGAAAAAGGGCTGGAGAGTTAGCTTAGCAGTTAAGGTGTTTGCCTGCAAAGCCAAAGGACCCAGGTTCAATTCCCCAGGACCCACATTAGCCAGATGCATAAGGTGGCACATGTGTCTGGAGTTCGTTTGCAGTGGCTGAAGGCCCTGGCACACCCTTTTTCTCTCTCTGTCTCCCTTTCTACCTACTTCCTTCTCTCTCTCTCAAATAAATAAAATAAAGTTTTTTTTAAGAGACAAACATAATTTCTTAATCCAGGGATGGTGATACTTGCTTATAATCCCAGCACTTGGGAGGCTGAGGCAGGAGGATGGTGAGTTCAAGACCAGCTTGGACAACAGTTTGAGATCCTGTCTCAAAAATCTTAAGACAGACCAGGTTGGTGGTGTATGCCTTTAATTCCAGTGCTTGGAAGGTTAAGGTAAAAGGATTACCATGACTTCAAGACCATCCTGAAACTACAGAGTGAATTCTAGGTCAGTCTGGCCTATAGTGAGACACCACCTCAAAAAACCAAAATAAATAAATAAATACATAAAATTTAAAAATCCTACAACAGAGCTGAGACATGGCTCAGTACGTAACGTGCTGTGTAAGCATGAAGACTGAGTTCAGATCCTCAGAACCCACGTGAAAATCTGGATATAGCAGCTAGAGAGATGGCTCAGTGGCTAAGTCACTTGCCTGTAAAGCCTAATGACCTAGGTTTGATTCCCTAGTACTCATGTAATAAAGCTAGATGCACAAAGTGGTGCATGTATCTGGAGTTCGTCTGCAGTGGCTGGAGGCCCTGGTATGCCCACTCTCTCTCTCTCTCTCGTCTGTGCTTGCAAATAAATAAATAAATAATATTTTAAAAAGCTGCATACAGTATCTGTAGTGCCAGGGCACTTATAACAAGATGGGAGGTGGAGACAGGAGAATCCCCAGAGGCCTGTGGGCTGACTAGCCTGGCATAAGAGTCAGGAAACAACAGAGTCTCAAACAAGTGGAGACCAACACCTGGGATTGTCCTGTGACCTCCACCTGCATGCCTTGGCATCTGCACTCATTCATGTATCATACACACACACACAAAGCAGAAAGAAAAATAATTTTTTTTTTTTTTTTGTTTTTCAAGGGTCTTACTGTAGCCCAGGCTGACCTGGAATTCACTATGTAATCTCTCAGGGTGGCCTCGAACTCATGGTGATCCTCCTACCTCTGCCTCCTGAGTGCTGGGATTAAAGGTGTGTGCCTCCACGCCCAGCTGAAAAATAATTCTTAAGCACCACACGCATGTCTATAGTCTCGGTTCCTTTGCCTTTCCTTGTGGATTAACATGGCCGCCTTCTCATCTACCTGACGTGTAGACATCTTTCTGCACCTCTTAGTGTGAGCGTGGTGGCTTCGGAGGATCTTGGTTTTCAATGATCAGAAACTAACTTCTTTTTTTGTTGAGCTGGGTAGCCAAGGCTAGGCTGGAGCTCCAGAGATCCTCCTGTCTTAGCCTCCTGAATGCTGGGATTGTAGACTATGTTCTGTCGTCTTCCTCCGAAGAGAACTTGGCTTCGTTTAAGCAGGGTGTTAATTTACGGGTGGGGTGCTTTGGCTTGTTCTAGGCTCCTTCTGTGGGGGTGGGGTGAGTGTGTTGGGTCTACTCTTAGTCTTGAGTGGATCCCTTAGCCTCAGGGTGGGGTCCTTTCTTCCAAGGCTCAGCTCCTCTAGGCTTGGGGTGGAGAGTTTGAGATGTTTACCATGGCTCTGCAACTTGGTGGAACTTGAATTCTACACTGTTTTTCCTGAAAGGGCCTGAGAAGTTGCATTCCTGTTAAGTTTTTTCAGACTTCTGGTTGCTGTTTTACTTAAATTGTCTCTGCCAACTCCTAGGCCCAAACTGGAAGATTTCTTTGATCTTTTATTCTCCCTCACCTGTTTTCTTTTCCTTTCTTCCCCTTCCTTCCTTCCTCCCTTCCTTCCTTCCTCCCTCCCTCCCTTCCTTCCTTCCTTCCCTCCCTCCCTCCCTTTCTTCTGTTTCTTTGTTTGTTTGTTTGTTTGTTTGTTTCTTTCTTTCTTTCTTTCTTTCTTTCTTTTCCTTCCTTCCTTTCTTTCCCTTCCTTCCCCTTTCTTCCTCCCCTCCTCCCTCCCTTCCTTCCTTCCTTCCTTCTGTCCTTCCTTCCTTCCTTCCTTCCTTCCTTCCACTCCTTCCTTCTCAATGCAAGCTTCCTTATTTAGACCCTCCCTCCCTTCCTCACGCAGGAGGAGTTCAGTTAGGCTCTTTCTTTCCATCTTTCTTTCTTTCTTTCTTTCTTTCTTTCTTTCTTTCTTTCCAGAGTTGTTTCCTTCCTTCCTTCTCTCTGGGGCTCTCTTTCAGCCTCTTTCTTTCCTCCCATCTAACTTTCTTCATCATTCCTTCCATTGTTCTTTCTCTGTGCATGGGTAAACAACTCCTTTGTAACTCCCAGAACAAACCTTATGTCCCTCCCTCCTCATCCCATTTGTTCCTGTTTGTCTTTAGGAAAATGGCTGTCCTCTTTTCCTTCCTTCCTTGTACAGAAGCTTCCTTCCTTCCTTCCTTCCTTCCTTCCCAGAGCAATCTTTATTGTATTTATTTCACTTTTTAAACTATCTTGTACAGGAAAATGGGTTTCATCATGGCATTTTCATGCAAGTGTACAATGTATTTTTACCATATTTACCACATTGTTCCTCTCCATTCTTGGCAATTCTTTTCTTCTTCCCAACTAATCTCTCCTTCGACTTTCATATTTTTTAATGATCCATTGCATTTTATTGGGGTTGCCAACAGTATCCTGGGCGAGGTATTATTTATAGAACCATGGACTTCCTACCAGTGGTGACACCACTGAAGAAAATGTTCCTCCGTCTACCAGTAACTGGGAATGGGTGGGATTTCAGAGTCTCCCTTCCTAGCTAGCTAGCATTATCTGCTGATAGCTGCACAGGGAGGGGCGGAGCCTCATGAGCCCTCTTCCTCTCCATGGTGAAATGTCGACAGGCTCGCTCTTCTGAAGGTCTCATGCCAGAAATCACAGCTGCTGTGAGATTGAGAGTAATGATGATGCTGTACTCTGAAGCTTGTGTTCTGGCTCATTCTAACGAATCTTCTTTTGAAAAAATATAGCCAGTCGTGGTGGCGCACGCCTTTAATCCCAGCACTCGGGAGGCAGAGATAGGAGGATCGTTGTGAGTTTGAGGCCACCCTGAGACTACATAGTGAATTTCAGGTCAGCCTGAGTTAGAGTGAGACCCTACCTCGAAAAACTGAAAAATGAAAAACCAAAATATATATATATGTAATAAATAAAATTTGGTTTTGTTCCTCTAGAGAACCCTGACTAATACATGTATACACCAAATTTCTTAGTGTGTGGATGAGAAAATAACCTAAAGGTTACAAAGGAAATAGTTGTGGGTCTCAATTCTGGAGGGCCTCATCTTTCAAGGCTTATTTCCCCTTCAGCTTCTGCTCCTTCTCCAGAGATCGTCACACAGGTGCTGGAAATTACTTTCTCAGAGTTTGTAATTATTATTAGCGCGAGATCAGTGTCACACAAGTCACAATGCCATTAATGTACCCAAGAACTTCCTGCCCATTCTTTCTTATATATATATGTAGACAGTATTATGGATACAATCACAGTATAAAGAAAGAGTCACAGTATGTGGAACCCTAACAAAAAGCATGCGTCCACTCATGTGATTGTGCAAAGTGGAGGAGAAAAGGTTAGCTTGGCCTTGGAATAAATTCAAAGGTTGCTCAGTAAAGGCAGCATTTAAATTGCCTCCTGAAAGATATGTAAAAGTTCAATAGGAAGCAGGACCAGGATAGGCAGAGCGTGAACTCAGCTAGTGGTGAGGTGTGTTTTACAAGTAGGTCTTTGTGGTATGGAATGAAAGCTTATAAAATGGCGTTTTATAGTCCTCGCCTAACTTCTCTTCAGAAATGAGGAAATCAGTCTTTAATGTATGCTCGCCTGGATAATGAATACAAGAATAAAAACTTGCACCTCACTCTTTAGATTTCTAGCTAAGCTCTCTCTCGGTCTATCTTGTTGTGGCACGACCTGGATTACGTACAGTGGTGTTGTAGACGCCAGGGCTGGCGTGTGCACTTCTGGTGCCCGGATCCTTTTGAAACTGCCGATACCCACCCCAAAGCATGATTTTTCCCATTCCCACATTGCTCTCGTTGGCATCCTAACCTTTGCTTCTGCTCTTCCTCACCTGTGCACCTTCCCTTTCTCTCTTCCCTCTTCTCATTATTCCTCAGAGTACCTTGGGAACATCTCCGTTGTGCCATGTGTTAGCCTAGGCATGAGGTTGCAAACAGGAAAGCCGTGTGGCCCTTGTCTTTCTCAGCTGTGTGGTGGGAGAGATCAAGAGTGCTCAAGGAACTGATCTGGTATGAAAAGAGCTTTGGTGAGAAAACTACCAAAGATGGGAGGGGGCAATGGTAGACAGGGAGCCAGTGCATTTGAAATAGGGTGTGAGTACCACACCCCAGGAGGCTGGTTGCAGGAGGTGATGTGCAGATTAAAGTCCAAAGGAACCAGAAGATGGGAAGGAGAGGTGGGGTTTCCTGGGTAGAGCGTGAATGGCATTTTATATGGAAGAAACTGAGGGCTTTGGTGGGATCTAATGAGAGAGGATATTGCAGAGATCAGCCAGGATGGTGAGGTGCTTGTATAGTGGGCACTTAGATGTGCTTTTTAGGAAAATATTTGCGAGAGAGAGAGAAAGGGGGGTGAGAGAGAGAGAGAGAATGAATATGCTCACCAGGGCTTCTTGCCACTGGAAATGACCTCCAGACACATGTACCACTTTGCGCTGGGGAATCGCACCTGGGCTGACAGCCTTTACAACCAAGTGCTTTTACTCTCTTAGCCTTCTCCCAGCAGCTGTTTTTTTTGAACAAAACTGGCTTGTTACTTGGGCCATGAGGTAGCTAAACTCAGGGTGAAAGCCTCGTGTCTCTTCTTTCATTCTGTGTCTGTCTCGTTGGCTTGGGATCCCTGCTTGCCTCTGCGTGCAGGCGCGTCATTCACATCTCAGGCTGCAGAGAAGTGGTTATGTCTGTGCTATCTCACACCTCTTCAAGGCTGAGGAAGCCGAAAGAAACCTGTCCTAAGCCCGAAGTCACCTTGAATTCCAAACAAGGGCAATTGTCTATAGCGGTGAGGCAGCACCCTGTAGCAAAAGTGATCATCTTATGGGAACCAGCTTGCTTCCCTCAAGCGATGACAGTATTGACTTCTTATTGGACCATTTTGTTTCTTTTTTCTAATTTTTGTTTGTTTATTTATTTATTTATTTATTTATTTATTTGAGAGTGACAGACAGAGAAAGAAAGAAGCAGATGATAGAGAATGGGCATGCCAGGACCTCCAGCCACTGCAAACAAACTTATGTGGGTACAGGGGAATCAAGCCTTGAACTGGTGTCCTTAGGCTCCACAGGCAAGCGCTTAACCGCTAAGCCATCTCTTCAGCCCTTTATTGGACCATTTTGAAAGACCCAAGCAGAAACAATGATTGACCAAGACCACACCTTGACAAAGGCTGTTTCACTGTGCATATCTGACCCCCTTCTTTCCAACCCGTCCCTCTTCTACTGTGATGTCTTCCCCTCCCTCCTCCACCATCCCTCATGGAGTGTTAATGGCCCCAGTACTGTGTGGGTCATAATGGCGCTGTGAGGTCATGAATGCAACGGCCTGGAAGACAACCTTCCATAGCACTCCTCCCTCCCCATCATCTGGCTCATACATTCTTTCTGCTCTCTTTTTCCCCATGTTCCCTGAGCCTTTGGAGGGCGTGATTGAGATGTATCATGTAGCACTGAGCACTCCACACTCACTTATTCTTAGCACTTCGCTGAGTTTTGAGAATCCTTAGAGGACATCACTGAGTGCAGAAAGAAGCTTCTCTTAACTAGAGGCAAGAGCAACACAATGTCCCATCAGAATCATAACTGTTTAGATGACAATTTGATGATCACAACATAGCCATTTATCCAAACAACCATAGTCATATCTCTCCCAGGGCCTATAAGTTCCAAAACGTTTCAATATTTATTTTTATTTATTTTATTTTATTTATTTTTGGAGAGAGACACACAGAGAGAGAGACAGAGAGAGAAAGAGGGAGAGGAAGACAGAGATGGGCGCGCCAGCAGTGTCTCAGCTGCTGGGAACGAAATCCAGATGTGTGCGCCCCCTTATGGTCAAGTGCGGCATTGCGTCCTCGTGTCACTGCATCTGGCTAAACGTGGGACCTGGAGATTGGAACCACTGGAGATTGGAACCAGCGTTCTTAGGCTTAGGAGGCAGGCACCTTAACCGCTAAGCCATCTCTCCAGCCCTCAATATGTCTTGAGTACCAGGAATGAATGCCCTCCTATGGAATGGGCCTCAAACACAATCTTGGAGCAGTTGGTTACCCCCATAACAGTCATATCACTATTGTACTACTGGATACATCTTGCCTGACTTGTTGGTTGTGCAGCTCGCAGGGTCAATGACCTTTCTCCTCTGCAGCCAAATTAGCGCCTTCCAACACCGTGACAGCTTCTCTGTTCAACTTCCTTAAAATGGACTTGGGGGGAAGTCAGTGGACTCTCATCTGTTACTTTCGCCACTATGGGCAAATTGAATAAATCTCTCTCTATCCTTCACCATGACTTGTCTCTTTAGTTGGTAAATTGTGAGGGGAAGACAAGCCTAGCCTATTGGGGCTTCTGAAATCTAGGTGTGTTTCCTAAAATTCCAGTAATGTTGAGCCTTATCTGAAGGGGATGGTGATATTGAAGGCTTTAACCGAAGGCTGCTCTTATTCCTGGTTATTGCACTGATGCTGGGCAGGGGATGGGATGGAGGGAGCAGGCATTGTAAGATCAGGACGGCCTGTGAAAAGGCAATTGTGGCTTAGGGAGAAGATGGAGGTGTGATTAGATAGTAGCAGTGAAATCAAAACATTGTGCCATAATTGAGATTTATTTTGGAGCAAAACATCTACCAAACTGTTATTTGAGCCCAAAACAGTGGATGTATATGTTAAAGAAAAAAAAAAAGAGAGAGAGAGAAAAGAGCCGGGCGTGGTGGTGCACACCTTTAATCCCAACCTTTGGGAGGCAGAGGTAGGAGGATTGCCATGAGCTCGAGGCCACCCTGAGACTACATAGTAAATTCCAGGTCAACCTGAGCTACAGTGAGACCCTACCTCAGAAAAAAGAAAAACAAAGAGAGAAAGGATTTGGTCTCGAGTTTATTGACTTGAGCAACTGGCTAGATGGTAGAAGTATTCATTGAACTCAGAGACTGGGGATGAGCTGGATTGGGGGAGGCTGGGTCCAGAATCCTTCTTAGGAGCTGTGAGGTGAGAGATGTCTTATGCAAGCCATCAAAGTGGTCTTGCTGATTTAAAATCACTGGGGACTACAGTGCAGAGCTGGTGGTAGAGTTTTATATGCTGCTGCCAGACAGTGGCATTTAAGGGCATAAGATTGTTAAGGGAGGGAGGAAGAGAGGGAGGGATGGAGGTAGAGAGAGAAAGAGAGAGAAATTGAGATTTGTGGAAGATATAGCAAATAGACAGAGGCCTAAGGAACACAGGTTCTCCTCTTTTTTTCTTTTTCACAAGTGGTCTAGATCATTAGATATGATCTTTTGATGTTTTGACAAACTCTGAGGGTAGAAGGTGGAAGGCTGCTGGAATCCAAGAGAATTGTGGTCCATTTTATTTTATTTTCAAATTTTAACAAGTAGAGTAAGTGTGCCTCACTTTGTGCCAAAGCCTGTACACGGTTGACCTTGACAGCAGACCCTGTCATTAGCTCCATGTGCAGGTTAGTCACTCGAGAGTAACACGGCTTTAGAACATTCACAAGTCAAGCTTGGAAAACAACCTGCTCCACTTGCCTGTGGGCACCTCCCCCCAAGGTATTTTTCATCATTTGTCATTTGGACTTAGCCCTGAAACCCAGAAAATACTAACCTAGATATTCTGTTACCCGGGATTCCTGGGTCCCTTACACTTCCCACCACAGGTAGCTACTTGAAGACATTGTGTGTGTGTGTGCGCGCGCGTGCGTGCTCGCATGTGCATGTGAAGGCCTGAGGACAACCTTGGATGTCATTCCTCAGGTTATGTCACCCACTGTAGCAGTTACCTTCTCATTACAGGGACAAACACCGGATGAGAAACAGCTGATGGAAGGAAAGGGTTGATTTCAGCTTACGGTTTCCAGGGGGAGGTTTTGTGATGGTGGGAAAAGCAGAGAAACAGCAGACAGCAGGACATCACATCTCATCACATCAGCTGGGAGGAAGCAGAAAGACCGAACTGGTTTGTACTGGCAAGAGGGCCGGACTGTAAAATCCCCAGTCTGTTCCTAGTGACCCACTTCCTCCAACAAGGCCCCACCTCCTAAAGACGCCACCAATTGCGGATTAAGTGTGAGGCTGAATCACAAACCCATGAGGTGATAGGGCATATTTTACATTCAAACCACCACACTCACCATGCCTGGCGCTTTTTTGGGGTATATTTTATTTATTTATTTATTTGAGAGTGATAGAGAGAAAAAGAGGGAGGGAGGGAGGGAGGAGGAGAGAGAGAGAGAGAGAGAGAGAGAGCGCACCAGGGTCTCCAGCCACTGTAAACAAACTCCAGATGCACGTGCCAATTTGTGCATCTGGTTTATGTGGGTACATGGGAATTGAGCCTCTAATCCGGGTCCTTAGGCTTCACAGGCAAGCACTCAACTGCTAAGCCATCTCTCCAGCCCGCCTGGCATTTTTTTAAGAGTATGGGTATTTGGAAATGAAACTGAGCTATATCCCCAGCCTTAAAAGACTATTTTTTTTTTTAAAAAAGCATTAGATTCTTTGACTTTGGTATGCTGAGATGATTCAGACATTTAAAAAATATTTTATTTATTTATGAGGGAGGGGAGGGAGGGAGGGAGGGAGGGAGGGAGGGAGAGAGAGAGAGAGAGAGAGAGAGAGAGAGAGAGAGAGAATGCTGCACCAGGGCCTCCAGCCACTGCAAACAAACTCCAGATGCATGAGCCCCCTAGAGCATCTGGCTTAGATGGGTCCTGGGGAATTGAACCAAGGTCCTTAGGCTTCGTATGCAAATGCCTTAACCGCTAAGCCATTTCCCCAGCCCCTGATTCAGACATTTCATCCCCTGTATTTTCACATAGAAAATGTGGTTGTCTTGGTTGAACATTTGGGACAGGGATCAGTTGTTATTGTGGGATCCATAAGAGGGTACTGGTGAGGGAAACAGCTGTCAATAATCCCAGGCAGCCAACCTAGGCCATGGACAGTCGTGATAGGTTGGGCTTCTGTATGAACCTAGGCCATGGACAGTAGTGATAGGCTGGGCTTCAGTATGAACTGTGCTCTGACCAATGCAACTGCACAGAGGAGAGCTACTGACTCTGTCCTGGGCTCCGTATCTCGCTGCAGTTTTATCTCTTTCTTCTGTCATTTTTCACACGTGCATAGGGCTTCTGGTCTAATTTATTGAAGGTCTTTCCTTGCAGCTGGCGTTGAATGTTTCTTTGGGTCTCATCTAGGACATGAGGAGATTGGATTACATATCCTCTGAGATTTTTCTTTCTTTTTTTTTTTGGTAATAGTAATGACAGCATGGCTAGGATTTTCCAATGACTTGCTATGTGCTGGGCTCTGTTGTATTTGCCCCCAAATCTCCTTTAATCCTTACAGCACTCAGAACAATCAGCCACATAGAGGTAAAGGCACACTGAGAATAAACAGCTCAGAGGCAGAGGAGCTGGAGGTTGGACTGATACTAACGGGATGCAGGATGTTTTGCAGGGAGAGAGCCCTGTTTCCAACAGAGCACAGAGGGACATGGAGATAAGCAGCTTTTGACAAGGGCGCTCTGGAGGCCAGCTTCTTCCTCTGTGGCTCATGGGCATGGAAGGAATTTGAGGGAGGGCCTGTGATCTTACTGACGCTGGATGCTAAGCTTCATGTCCTCCCTCTCTCTGAATGTATCTTTCTTGGGATGAGGGTCCTTATTTTAATTAAGTTATTTATATTATTTATTTACTTATTTATTATATATATAGAGAGAGATACATGTGTCACCATGTGCATTTGGCTTACACGAGTCCTGGGGAATCAAACCTGGGTCCTTAGGCTTTGCAGGCAAGTGCATTAACCCAGCCCTGGGGTTCATATTTTTAAACTGTTCTCAAAGGGGTCCATAATTCCCCAACACAAAATGCCCGCTTGTCTCAACACGTTGGAAACCTATTGAGATTCTGATCAAAGTGTTGGGCACTTTCCCAGCTGAGACCTAACCATGCGATCAAATAAACCATATCTTTAGGATGTCTAGGTGCAGTTGTGTAATTCTATGAGAGGGAACAGAGGCTCAGAGAGGAGAACCCATGTAGTCTCACAGTGGGGGTGATGATGACGGTGACCACAAAAGGAGCTGTGACTGAGTCCACGGACATTTGGGGAGGGCTTCAACACTTGACACGGGTCTTTCTCATTTAATCTCACATCAACTCTGTGATAAAGTTACAATGATTAAAATAACTAACTTTGGGCTGGAGAAATGGCTCAGTGGTTAAGGTGCTTGCCTGAAAAGCCTAAGGACCTGGGTTAGATTCCCCAGGACCCACGAAAAGCCAGATGCACTACATGGCTAGAGCCCCTGGCACACCCATTCTTCCCTTTCTCCCTCCCTCCCTCCCTCCCTCCCTCCCTCCCTTCCTTCCTTCCTTCCTTCCTTCCTTCCTTCCTTTCTTTCTTCTTTCTTCTTCTTCATCTTTTTTTTTGGGGGGTTTTCAAGGTAGGGTCTCTCTCTAGCCCAGGCTGACCTGGAATTCACTATGTAGTCTCAGGGTGGCCTTGAACTCATGATCCTCCTACCTCTGCCTCCCAAGTGCTGGGATTAAAGGCATGCACCACCATGCCAGGCCCCCCATTCCTTCCTTCCTTCCTTCCTTCCTTCCTTCCTTCCTTCCTTCCTTCCTTCCTCCTCCCTCCCTCCCTCCCTCCCTCCCTCCCTCCCTCCCTTTCCTTTCCTTTCCTTTCTTCTTTTTTTCTTTCTCTCTCTGATTTTCTTTCTCATTGTCAAACAAATAAATAAAATATTAAAAATATCTAACTTTGGGCTGGAGAGAGGGCTTAGTGGTTAAGGTGTTTGCCTGCAAAGCCAAAGGATCCTAGTTTAATTCCCCAGGACCCATGTAAGCAGGATGCACAGGAGGGCGCATGCATCTGGAGTTTATTTGCAGTGGCTGGAGGCCCTGGTGTGCTCATTCTCTATCTCTCTCTGTCTGTCTCTCCCTCTCTCTCTCTCTGTCTCTCAAACAAACAAATAAATAAATAAATAAATAAATAAATAAATAAAAGTTTAAAAAATATATCTAACTTTATTTTATAGACAGGCAAAATAACTCTCCCAAATGTCACCCAGCCAGGAAGTGGCTGAATGGTGACAGAATCCAAGACTCTCAACTTTTATCCCAGGACTCCTGTCACGCCAATCAAGGGACAGATGGAAGCTGAGCCCCTCTTCTCTGGAATCTGAAGCCCACCCTCACAGCTTCCTTGCAGGGTGCTGGCAACATGGCTGCCATAGACTCTGAGTCTCAGGAGTCTACAGTAATGAGAGTTCTGTGGGTGGTGGGGATATCCTCATGTGGGAATGGCCTCCCAGCCACCACTGTGGTGACACTTACAGATGAGACACATTTTCTTAACAAATAAGAATCTAATGGATTAGGTCTCATCTAATCATGCATTCCGCAGTAAGCTGTACCTCTCTTTCCCTGCCTGATGCTGCTGGCGTAATTAAACTTAATGTTCTTTTAATGATGTCTTCTTAATTCAAGCATTCACATGCAATTAGCATCAAACAGGGATGAGCTGTTGCAGGTCCAGGGGCTCTTCTAGACCACACAGCCTGTGAGACGCGAGTGCAGAAGGGGCGACATGCTGGACTTTGTGACCGGAGAAGGTTGGCTTGACGTAGGGCAGGGCGGGGGGAGTTCTTAGTTATCCTCACAGGAGTGCACAGCGCGGCATGGCATTCTTTTCCAGTCTGGCTTCAGGTCACTGAAGCCAGTGTGTAGTATATACATTGTGTTGTGTTGATTCCAAGTTGGTGGGTGGCTCATGGGTACAGAACAGGTCAGGAAGACAGTATATGACAGGAAGAACCTTGCACAAGGACATTGACACCTGGGTTCTGACAAGTGACACCTTCTGTCTAAACCTCAGTTTCTTCATCTGCAAAATGAAAGAGTTAAATCTGTAGACATTGTTACTTAAATATGACAGCATGGTTGTTTATCTCTTTCTCCCTCTCTCCCCCTCTCTCTTTCTCTCTTCCAGTCTATCCTCCTTACAACTTGCACTTCTTGAGAGATACTGATCCGGGTGACTCCCCTCCTCAGACATCACCCACTGCGTTACAAATTCCTGGAATCGATTGGTCAAGTGTTTTCTAAACACTAGGCATTTATACCTATAATCTCATCGCTGTCAATCATCCTACATGGTTTGGTATTGTGTCACTCACTTCATTGCTGTGACGAAATATCTGATAAGCAGGAGGGTTTCTTTTGGCTCATGATTTAACAAGAGATGCAGAACATTATCAAGGAGAAGGCACGGCAGTGGAAGTGCGAGGTGGTGGCTGGTCCCACTGCGTCCACGGATGAAAGGAAGTGAGTCCAGGCTATAAAACCTCAAGGTCTCTTCACCACCCACTTCCTCTAGCAAGGCTCCACCTCTTAAAGGTTCTACAACTTTTCCAAAGAGCCCCACTGGCTCGGAGCCAGGTGTTCAAACACGTGAGCCTGTGGGGGTGTTCAAACCACAGCAGGTGTTTTGTCAGCATTACCAGGAGGAAGTGGTGAGTCTGATGAAAAGATTGGCCCAGCTCCAACACTTGCCAAGTGCTCTGTCGCCAACAGAAGAAAGCAGAAGTCGTGGCACACATCTGTCACCCTCTTTGGTGTCTAGTTGAGGGGTTCTAGCTGGTCTCTCCTCTCGCACTGTTTGCTGATCCTTTCCTCCCTCCATTCTGTCCTTCTTACTCAATCCTGGCATCAGACTCTGAATCTGACAGTGGCCCTTCCCTCCGTGGGTCATGTGTCTTCCTCTCCCACACTTCGTTATCCCATACTAGCTATGAGGGCCACCGCAAGTCTCACTGATACCAAGGGTCCTTTATTGGTCTACAGGTTTCCTTCCCCTTATTTTCAGAGTACACCACTTATGTCACTAAGATGAGAAAGGTTCTATTGTACCATGACTGATCAACTAACTTGACTGTGAACTGAAGTGGTTAAGAGATGCCTCTCACATCCCTTTATCTCTTGAAAGTTAGGGCCATATATGAGGGAGAGCATGCAGATTTTGTCTTAGGAGACCATCAGAGGGGAATAAGAGAAGGGACAAAAAGAAGCACGTGGTATGAATGCCAGGAGGAGGCCAAGTTTAGGGAGGGTAAGAGAGGAGAATGAAAGGGGAAAGGAAACAAAAAATGGCTTGAAAATACCACAATAAAACTTAATTCTCTATATTCTAATAAAAAATAAATTTAAAAAAGATGGCTAGACTGTTAATAGAAAAATTCAGTGCCAGTGATGGGATACCTTCCAGTGTTGGCCTGGGAGGTCCCTGATGCCCCCAAATATTACAGGCCATTGCTGAGGCTGTTGGTTTCCCACCAGGAATAGATGGTAAGAACCTACTGCTAAAGTCTCCACATGCTTGGGCTGCAAGGTCACTGCAAAATCAAATTGGAGCTGAGCTATAAACCTCCTCCTTGTAGACCAGCTGACAGAAAGCTGGAAAAAGCTATATTGCATGCAACCTGGTGGGAGAGAGAAGTCATCGGTGGTAAAAACTGTACTGCAAACCTTAAGTTTGGCCAGCCAGACCAACAATGGCATATCTGTTCTGGGGGAAACCAACTCTCTGATTGGACTGGAGGCCCGCTCCACAGGAGGGAATACATGCCTGGTACTGAAAACATAATCAAAAGCCTATGGTGGGGTGGTCATGAGCCTTAGGGGTGTAATACCCACTCTTGTTTGGCTAAATGCCTGTATTATGCCACCAAACTATCCCATAAGCCCTTTACTTAATGTTCATAGCCATATATTAATGTTACTCTCACTTTGGTCAGAGAAACTTCTCTGTTCAGATGGCAGTGACCACTGGATGACCCCAAAAGCACCATAGTGCTAAGAAGAAGTGACAGAGGAGTGTCCAGCACTGAAACATCTCTATCACACCTTCCTAGGTTTGGGATCTATTGCGGAAGAGATGGCAGAAAGAATGTAAGAGCCAAAAGGAGGGTAGGACTGCTTACAATGCAACTGTCCAGACAGATATTGGCCTCAGTCCTTTCAACTCACCAGGTGCCCCATGGACACTAAGTTTTAGAGCTATGGGGTGGAATGCGGAACCAGAATAACAGTACCCATAATTCCATCGTATATTAGGTTTGCACACTGGAGTTTATAAATGCTGCTGTACACACACACACACACACACACACACACACACACACCACATATGTGCACACAAGAGCCTTAGTTTATTCTTTTTTAAATTATTTATTTATTTATTTATGAGGGGGGGAGAGAATGGGCACACCAGGGCCTCCAGCTACTGCAAATGAACTCCAGACTCATGCGCCTTCTTGTACATTTGGCTTACGTGGGTCCTGGGGAATCTAACCTGGGTCCTTTGGCTTTGCAGGTAAATGCCTTAACCGCTAAGCCATCCCTCCAGCCCCTTAGTTTATTCTTGACATGACCTAATTCTGGGGAACAGAGAAACCTTTCGACATGCTACGGTGTTAGGATCATGAAGAGGCTTATCTTGAAGCGAACAGTATAGGAAGAGATGAGAATGACCTCCAGTTTAGATTTCTGGAAAGAGAAGGAGACTATGGAGGGTAAATATGGAAGCATGTGTCTTATGTTTCTGTACTGCAGGCAGAAATTAGACATAAATACCTGGAGGAGGCAGCGGGGGTCCATGTTTTGGAGGAATGCAAGCAAGAGACATGTGTAATCCAGAAACTGTTCTGCCCCCCACCCCCAAGTTGTCTGATGTGTGAGAGTGTGGGATTCTGTGACATTGTACACAATTAACTCAACAGGTGGAAAATGACAGCCCTGACCACCAGCAGGCACTCCTTCCTTTTCCCTCCCTGGCACCGGCCTGGCCATACTCTCATAAATAAGATCATAACAGTAGGAAGATGTTTCTTCAGGGTTGGGGAGGCAAGCCTGGCCTGCCTGCACCTTCTGACTTGAATCTCAAACACGCTTCCTGCCACCAGTGGTTCTGCCGTGCCGGGCTGGGGGAGGGATGGACAGAAATGGCTCATTGTGGGATGCCAGAGAGCAAGGGGAGCTGTGAAGTGTGAGTTCCAGCAGAAAGCCAGCCAGTGGGAAAGGAACGAGTGACAGGACAGATAAGAAAGGAGCAAAGAGAAATGCACCTGCAGGTGGGATGCTGCTGTGTGGGGGCGGGAAAGGGCACACGGCGAGGAAGCCGGCTGCTGACTGCAGCACCTTCCAGCAGCCGTGGGAGGAAATGCTTCTGCAGAGTTGATCACGGAATAAGTCTCAATTTTCTGTGGCAAGGATGCAGGTGAAGGGTCATGTAGAGAATTTGAAAAGACGGCCCTCTGGAAATGGAGTCCTTGAATTGAGCCATCCATTATTAATCGGTTAATTTATCCAGTACCAGACACGTGCAAGGCCTGTGAGGCAGTTGAAGGGGAAGATTGCTGTGGCTGTTCTTACAAGAATGGGTTTGGGCCTTTAGAACTCATGACATCCCTCCAAGCCTTTTTCTTGCCTGTGCAATGGGAACCACAGCGCGGACTCTGTGTCCCTATGGGGTCATTTCAAAGCTAGGATGAATGAGGCAATGCATGTGGAAATTATTTCCACACTGGCCCTGCAACAACCCTCTGTGTGTGGATTTGGGAGAAGCAGTAACTAACTGATTTCCATTGCATTCACATCTCTGAAGAGATAACCAGGAGCCATCGTAGGACAGGCATTATTCTGCACTCTGCATGAAGACCCAACTTTAATCATCGTGCTGGGTTGGGATGAAGGGAATTCCCAGGGTAGACAACTTGAATTCCATCCTGGGCTCCACCAGTTGGCAGTTCTGTGATACAGGGCTGAGGTCACCTCTCTGGGCACCATAAGTGAAATACAGATGACAATGTGGTCAGCATGGTCACTCAGCTGATGGCTGTGGAAAACCACAGAGGTTATATGTACTATGATCAGATGAGGAGCCTGAACAGAGACAGTTTCTATCTAATGCCATCAGACATGGAGTATCATCTGGACCTGATTGAGACCTTGGTACCACAGGAATCAAACCATCCGACTCCTCTTTTTTGGTTTTCCAAGGTCTAGCCCAGTCTGACCTGGAATTCACTATGTAGTCTCAGGGTGGCCTCAAACTCACAGCGATCCTCCTACCTTTGCTTCCCAAGTGCTGGGATTAAAGGCATGCGCCACCATGCCTGGCTCCATCTGACTCTTTTAAAAAAATATGTATTTTATTTTTATTTATTTATTTGACAGAGAACGAGGGAGATGGAGAGAGAGAGAGAGAGAGGGAGAGAGAGAGAGAGGGAGAGAGAGAGAGAGGGAGAGAGAGGGGGAGAGAATGGGCACGCCAGGGCCTCCAGCCACTGCAAACAAACTCCAGATGTGTGCACCCCCTTGTGCATCTGGCAAACGTGGATGCTGAGGAATTGAACCTAGGTCCTTTGGCTTTGCAGTCAAACACCTTAACTGCTAAGCCATCCTGCCAGCCCTCCATCTGACTCTTTAAAAAAAAAACATATTTTATTTGTTTATTTGCAAGGAGAGAGAGAGAGAGAGAGACACTAAGAATGGACATGCCAGGCTTCTAGCTACTGCTCAGGTAGAACTATCCTGTATTCAGATGCTTTTATTTTCTAACTGTTTCCAAAGCCTGAGAAATTAAGTTTCCGTATCATTATTAAGTAGCTCCTAACCAGTTCATTAAGCTGATCACTCACTTAGCTTATCAGCTTTGTAATTATTCCTCCTTAAATGAGACTGTGTATGAACACAAGACCTCTAGGTCAAAGCATATTTTTAAAATATATTTTATTTATTTATTTGAGAGAGAGAGAGAGAGAGAGAGAGAGAGAGAGAGAGAGAGAGAGAGAGAATGGACACACCAGGGCATCCAGCCACTCACTACAAATGAACTCCAGATGCATGTGCCCCTTTGTGCATCTGGCTTACGTGAGACCTGGAGAATCGAACCGGGATCCTTTGGCTTTGCAGGCAAATGCCTTAACTGCTAAGCCATCTCTCCAGTCCCACATTTAAAAAAAATATTTTATTATTTATTTATTTGAGAGAGAGAGAGAGAGAGAGAGAGAGAGAGAGAGAGAGATACAGAAATAGGCAGGTAGAGAGAGAGAACAGGCACACCAGGGCCTCCAACCACTGCAAACGAACTCCAGATGCATGCACCACCTTGTGCATCTGGCTTACATGGGTCCTGGAGAATCAAGCCTTGAACCAGGGTCCTTAGGCTTCACAGGCAAGCACTTAACCACTAAGCCATCTCTCCAGCCCCCACATTTTTTTTTTTTGAGAGGAAAACTGAAATGATTCTTTTTTTTCCGGTCAGATTTCAAGGCAAAATAGAGAAAAGGATAATAGACTATTTTATTTGTCTAAAATGTCTAAACTGGAATTGTTTGGATATCTTTTTGTGTGCATGTGTGTGTATATGTGTGTTCATATGTATATGGGCACATGTGTGCAGGTGTGTGCGGGGGTGGGTGGGGGTGGAAGGCCCAGGTCAAAATTGGGTGTCTCCTTCAGTGCTTATTTTAGAGGGAAGATCTCTCACTGAAGCAGAGTCTCATTGATTTGGCTGGACTGGGTAGCCAGTGAGTCCCCAGTGCTGGGATCACAAGCAGGAACCACCACACCCAGAATATTCTGTGGGTGCTGGGGATCCAAACTCACGTCCTCATTGCTTGCATGGTAAGTACTTGGCCACTCAGCCGTCTCCTCGGTTCTCAAAGCCTTTCCTTCATCTTCCCATTTTCTCTCCATGTAGAGTCAACTTTAGGTCTTGCTTCTGAGAAAGCAGTTTCTGCTCCCCCACCCCCACGAATGCATTCTAGAAGTATTCATTAAAACAGGGGCATGCCTTCACCATCCCTTCAATTTTCATCCTGAATCCCTTCCACATTTCTTATGCCTTTCCTGTCCTCCAAGAGCCTCTCTTGGGCTCCAAAAAACCCACCACAGAAATCTCAGAGCAGGCATGCCAGTCCCCTTGGTTTTGACAGGTATTTTTTGGCCACCAAGGGCATGAACAAAGAACCTGCGGCATTTTGTGATAAGGCATCTTGGCGACGTGGTCCCGATGAAGGGCTTGTTTCCTTTCGGGGGGAAATTGTTAGCTTCATCCTGATGTCCCCCTTCTACGTACTTCCCTGCTCTATCTAGATTTGAAAACACACTTAGAGTTTTCAGCTGCCTGTCTGTAAAATGTCTTCTCCACATTATGATCTGGGTTACCCAAACACCCTTCCCTTAACTCAGCAAGAAGAAGAAAGCAAGGTGTTGGGATTTAGGAGTTTCTGAATGCAAGAAGACAGAAGACCTCTTGACTGTGTGCAGGGCTGGCTTGGGAGCCAGGAGAGACACCCTCTAATGAGTTGCAGTTTTGTCGGGATCCTACATGACCTGGCAAGCTCCTCATCCTGTAGGTTCTCAGGTTCATTTATTTAGTTGGATAAATTAAGGATTAGTTAATTTCCATAGCCCTTTCCAATCCTAACAACCTTGTCATCAATTACATAAAACGCTGATACAGTTGAATGTCTGTTCTCTTCCCAAAGATGTTAAGTGTGAAATCAGACAATGTATGGCAAAAGGCCATCATCCCAGGGCTGAAGGTATGGCTTAGAGGTTAAGGCATGTGCCTGCAAAGCCAAAGGACCCAGGTTCGATTCCCCAGGACCCACGTTAGCCAGATGCACAAAGGGGCGCATGTGTCTGGAGTTTGTTTGCAGTGGCTGGAGGCCCTGGCATGCCCATTCTCTCTGTTTCCTCTCTCTCTTTCTCTGTCAAATAATTAAATAAAAACAAAACATTTTTTAAAAGGCCAGACCAGTGCATATGCTCAACAAATCACAGTGGCTGTGCTTGTGCTTATTAATGATTCTACCCCACAGTTCCTGTGGCATTGAACCTAAGGACGGATTCTTTGCTATTTGTTTGTATGAGTGAGGGTCTCCTGTACCCCAAGGTGGCTTTGAATGACTGGGTTTTTGATCATCATGCCCTCAACTTGGTAAGTGTCGGGGGTGCAGCATGCACCACCATGCTCAGATTTATGGGTAGATTTTGCATGCGTTATTTTCTCTTTGAGTGTGTGTGCACATGTGCTTCTGTGTGTGCATGTGTGTGCACAGCTCAGCATGTGTGTGTGGAGGTCAAAGGAAAACTTCGGGTGTCATTCTTAGGCCCACTATCCACCTCCCCGAGACAGGGTCTCTCATTGGCCTGGAGCTCAGCCATTAGGCTACTAGAATGGCTGGCCAGTGAGCTGCAAGGGATCTTCCTCAGTATGCCTGCACAGAGCTGGCATTACAGAGAGCCATGTGCCACCACACTGGGCATTTTTATGTGGGTTCTGAAGATCAAACTCAAGACATCATGCCTGAGGGGCAAGAACTTTATACACAGCCATCTTCCTCGCTCCATTGTGTGCTGTCTTCTTTGCTGGGAACAGCAGCCTTACTGTGGTCGCAGTCTTAATGCATATGTTGAGAGCCCTTACATACCTCTTAACCTGCATAACCTGTAAGATATTGTTGCCAGAGCCCCTTTAATCCCAGCACTCAGGAGGCAGAGGTAGGAGGATCAAAGTGAGTTCAGGCCACCCTGAGACTACATAGTTAATTCCAGGTCAGCCTGGGCCAGAGTGAGACCCTACCTCGAAAAACCAAAAAAAAAAAAAAAAAAAAAAAAAAATATTGTTGCCAACATTTTCCATGTGCCAAAAAACCTTTAAGGAACGGAGAAGAATGCTCTACTATGGAAGAGTGGCAGATAAGTTTTAAAGAAGCCACTGTGTTGATTCATGACGCTGCCCAGCTTCCTTTTACCGAGCCCGCATAGCTACACTCAGAATCTTCATTCACGCTGTCTTTGGTGGCAGCTGGAGACCACTGACTCCTCATCTTGTGACTTCCATGGATAGTCAAGCAAGCGTCACCCACAAGTGACAGGTCTCCCAACTGGGATGTGCATTGGAAACTGTCATGTGGGTAGATAGCTGTTGCTGATGAGCTATGGGAATTCCTGTCCCGTGGGGCTTGTATCAAGCTCACCCTTGAGTTCATTTTACTCATATGTAAAATTGAGGTTTTAGTCCTGCCCCATGGAGTAGCAGGCATAGGATGCAGTGTGAGGTGTGGTGACAACGAGCCTCAATAGTGCTCAGCATAATGCAGATTTCTAAAGCATCTATGATTATTTAAAAAGATTTTATTTTTATTTATTTATTAGAGACAGAGAGAAGGAGGGACAGAGAGAGAGAAAGAGAGAGAGAGAATGGGCACTCCAGGGCTTCTAGCCACTGCAAATGAACTCCAGAGGCATGTGCTACTATGTGCATCTGGCTTACGTGGGACCTGGAGAATCAAACCTGGGTTCTTCGGCTTTGTAGGTATGTACCTTAACCGCTAAGCCATCTTTCCAGCCCTGTATCTGATTTTTGCTGGACTCAGTACCGGCTATATGAACAGATTCCCCCAAGACTCGTACACAGCTTCTTGCTACATGCTTCAGTATCAGCTTTCCATGCCCAGCCGAGCCACCTGTTCTCAGTTCTTCTTGACCAATTTGGTGCCAGCTACATTGGATACATGCCCTGCCACTCTTTCGCATCTCTTCTCGTTCTTTTTCCCATTCTTTGAGCCCGTCTTTCATCTCTTGATACGTAATGCCTATGAAACACTCAAGGCAAATTACAACCTCCATTGCCTCCTCCCACTACCAGCATTTCAGCTCTACCCACTTCGTTCATTAAGCCACAGGACAAATACCGATTAAGGGTTTATGATATGCTAGGCTTTGCGCAGGGGGCGAATAAAGTCACTGGTCTTGTGAATAAGTATTCTGTATGTGGGGGACACGCAGGGAAGTAAACAAGTTATTATCAGATGATTATCAGACGCAGTGAGTCATGGGCGAGGGAGTGACTCCAGACCTGGTTTGGAAGGGTGGAGAGGAAGGAGGTGCTCTTCAAGGTCAAGGTCAAGGGCACTGTGAATTAAGATCCAGGTGGTGAAGAGCCAGCCTCGTGAGCTGAGTGAGAAACCTCAGAGCTGAGGCCATGGTGCTGGTACGCGCCTCAGGAATGGCTGGAAGAGCTGAAAGATAGTGGCCAAGGGAGGGGTTTGAATTATCATGCGACCAGAGTCCCTTTTGTCTTTCTGTTTGTTTGTTTGTTTATTTATTTATTTATGAGAGAGAGAGAGAGAGACAGGGAGAGAGAGCGTTTGATAGCATTGATGCCTCTTTATTTTTTCCCCTCCCCAGCTGTCCGCCATCTGAGATACACATTAGCACACTCTTCATGATGTCTACCCTGGACATGTATGTGCACTACCCTATCTTCAGGAGGCTGAGGGCACCTTGTTCTGTGATGAAAACGAAGCTTTTCTCTAGCGGGAGAGCGTGGTCCCTTGCAGGACTCTGAGCTGGTTCTGGCTTCAGAGTCATCTGCCATGAGGGGGCAGGAGGACTGGGCACAGCACAGAGGCATAGGCCCAGCTGTCTGCCACGCCTCATGGCCAGCTTGTCTGCCCTGGCCTCTGGCTGATGCTGTGGGATTAGCTCTTCTGAGCGCAGCTTGCTTCCCTCAACTTAATGCCTTTCTTGCCCATCTCACGTTCTTGCCCTCTGAGAGAGCTCGTTCAACTTAGGACCCTCATCCTTTCCTCGTGCAGCCTTGTCTAGCCACCATCCACACCTGACAGGCGAGTCAATGCTGATTGTGTGGTGTTGGATGTCTCACTGGCACCGTCAGCACCTTGGGCAGGTTATTTCTCTGCGGGAGTCTGCTGTGGGCATTGTGGGATGCACGGCAGCACCCGTGGTCTCTGTTCATGACATGCCTCTAACATCCCCTTCCCCAGATGTGAGAACTCAAAATGTGTCCAGATATTACCAAATGTCCCCTGGAGGCAAAACCTCCCCTTTTAGTCATTATATAAGACTGATATGCAGAGAGCTCTTAGAGACTGTAAGGTCCACCCTCCTTCCTCCACTTCACAATGAGAACACCAGGCCCACAGTGGTGACTGGAGTCGCCCAAGGACACATCGCTTGCCGTTTAGGCCATAGACTCTACAGTCCTTCAACCTCAGCCTGGAGCTTTCTTGAGCATGGTGGGCAGATCTCATAGGGAAAGGCAGAGACTCCCAAGATGGACTTTGGATTGAATCCGGCCCAAGCCATTAGCTGGACACACAGCCTTAGATAGATCTGGAGCCTCCATTTCCTCTCACAAGGGTGATGAATACTCACTTTGCTGGGTTGGTTTTAGGACCAAAGGAGACACACAGGAAACCCTCCTTCCTATGTAGTGCGCAAACAGAAGTGAAGAAGAGGAGGAGGAGGAGGAGTTAGCACTGCCACCAGTGGGCCTTAGCATCCCCGGGACAGGGTGATGGGCACTCATTGTGGGATTTGGTGTCTGTGATAGAAACAGCCAAGTACTTTTCCAGTTTGGAAAATAACTGGCTGTGTTGAAGGCTGACTCATTGGGCAACGTTCTTTTTATTTCTTCTTTCTCTCTCTCTTTTTTTTTTTTTTGCTCTTTTTCTGAGGAGCTAGCTCTATGATGATAATCTTATCTCTTATGTCCAGTGTCTGCTTTCCCCGGAAGAATGTCATGTTGTTACAAACATGCCTGAAGGGTAAAGGAACATTTGGAGTTCAAGTTTTGGACTGTGTCTTTTCCTTTCCACATATCACAGGTGTATAATGATATTTTTTACCTTTTTTAAAAAAATAAACTAGTGCTTTTTACTTATTTATTTATTAGAGGCAGAGAGAGGGAAAGAGAGAGAGGGAAAGAGAGAGAGAATGGATGCGCCAGGTCCTCTAGCCACTTCAAATGAACTCCAGACACATGCTCCCCCTTGTGCATCTGGCTTACCTGGGACCTGGACAATCGAACAGGGGTCCTTAGGCTTCGCAAGCATGTGCCTTAACCACTAAGCCATCATTCCAAACCCTACTTTTTACCTTTTAAGACTGAGAGATTTCATTTTTATTTTTAATTCCAGAACTGGACATTCAACTTGTCCTTGTGCACGCTAGGTGAGTGTTCTACCACTGAGACACATCCCCAGCTCTGGGTAGTGGGGATTTATTTCATATTCTTGGCTGTCTCCATCCATCTTGGGCTCTTACTCTCCAGGGATTCTGGAGGGAACACAGATACTGTTCAGAGATTCAGTACTGATGACCTTTCTAGCTTTGTCCCTGGATTTCATCTCTCCACAGACGTTTCATGACATGGGATGTGCAGAGAAAGGAAGGGGAAAAATCAACAGAGTGGATTGCAGCAGGAGGCCTGGTTCAAGGCTTGTCCTGGCCTCCGATAAATAGTCTTCATTCAGAGGATTTTTCTTTTTCTTTTCTTCTTTTTTTTTTTTTTTTGATTTTTTCTTTTTTGTTGTTTTTTGAGGTAGGGTCTCGCTCTAGCCCAGGCTGACCTGGAATTCACTATGTAATCTCAGGCTGGCTTTGAACTCACAGCAATCCCCCTACCTCTACCTGCCAAGTGCTGGGATTAAAGGTGTGTGCCACCACGCCTAGCCCGGAAGAGTTTTTAACAGTGTGTGTGTGTGTTATATGTACATGTGTAGAAGCATGCTCATATGTGTGTGTGAGGAGGCATAAGTTTGTGTGTGTGTATGTGTGTGCTCCTGTGTGTGAAGGTCTCAAGTATGCTGTGCACATCTTTTGCATACCGAGTCTCTCTTTGGCTTGGAGCTCATTAGGCCAGACTAGCTGGCCAGCAAGCCCCAGGGATCCTTCTGTCTTCCTCTGCCGAGCTGGGATTACAAATGTGCCACCACACCTCACATTTTTACGTGGTCATTGGGGAATTCATTCTTACAAGGCTAGTGTTTCCCCCACTGAGCTACCTCCCTAGCCCCGATAGAGTGCTTCTTGGTTGAAGTTGTTTTCATTAACATTTTCTTTGACAGCCCAGGATGGTTCAGTTGCAGTTTCCATCCTGGCCACGTGTGAGAATCACCTGAGAGTTCAAAGCCAAGCACCTGGCACCATAATGCTGGTAATGATAACGTACTGCCAACCGTTCCTCTTTTATCTCAGACCAACTAAATCTGGAGGCAAGTGTTGAACAAAGGTGATGTTTTAACATTTCCCTTGGTCATTTTGATGTGCACTCAGGGTTTGGAGTCATGATCCGCTTTGAGATAAGACGTCTCATTTTCTTTCTTTTTTTGGAGTGAAATGAGGCTTGTGTAGCTCAGTTCCGTGCCTGAAAGGCAGATCTAGGAGGAGCACCTGCCAGGATTGAGAAGCCCTAGACCATGCCCTTCCCGCTGCTGTTCTGCATGTGTGCCTTGGGAAGCAGTTTCTCTAAGAACTCACTTCTCTTATCTGTAACGTGGGTCACGAATGGAGCCCTACACACTTGCTCCTAGATGGCGTGCTAACACCTGGTGGAGTGGGAACTTTCCGTCTTGCCTTGTAAGATAAGCTGAGCTTCCATATTGTCTGTGAAAGAAACTCATGCCCATGTTTGCATCCCAACTTACCATCTCTCAGAACGCTACTGATGGGGTAACCTGAATGGGCACGGCTGATCTGGACTCATCACCCCCCTTCTCCTTCTACGTGGCACATAGAGACACAATGGGAATGGTCTTGTGCATTCTGGGACAATAGGTGGAAGCAAAACCAGCAGATATATATTCCAACCTTGATGCCTGAAGCATCTCTGGACCGGGACTTATCCTAATTCTACTGGGTGGGGTTACTCTCACCATTAGCTGAGCCTAAAGTCATTGTCCTATAACTTCCGAGATCAATAGTGGATCTTCCCACATTGGAAGTGATCGCTTCTTTTTCTCTGGCCCTGAGGATCCTCCTCCAGAAGCAGTTAGCAATTCTTCATGGGATCTGGTGTTTCATCCCCTCTCTAACTTGCTTGCTGTTCTCAACCTGTTATTTTATTTTATTTTTTTAGAGAGAAACACAGAGAGAGATAGAAAGAGAGGGAGACAGATAGAGAATGGGCGCGCCAGCAGTCTCTCAGCTGCTGCGAACCAAATCCAGATGCGTGCGCCCCCTTGTGGTCAAGTGAGGCATTGCACCCTTATGTTACTTTGCATCTGGCTAAACATGGGACTTGGAGATTGGAACCATGTTCTTAGGCTTAGGAGGCAGGTGCCTTAACCGCTAAGCCATCTCTCCAGCCCTCAACCTATTATTTTCAGGGTGCCTCACTCCCTTTTTCTTTAGATTAGCCATCTTTCAGTACCCTACGAGGAAAGACTGGCTTTCCCAAAACTATGGCCGATGTAACTTTAAGCATTCCACTTTCACTTTGACACAACAGGTAAGTAGAGAAGTGTTTACCTGGTGTTTTCCTGGTCGTCACCCATCATAACCTATTTATCCATAAGATGGGCACTCAGGGATAGCAAGTCTTTGGCTTCAGTCAGACTTAGTTCAAATCATAGCTCTGCAATCAATCAAGTTACATGAGTTCTTAAAGTCACAGTGTCCTCCTCACTCAGATCCTGCTCAGAGGGGCTGCTGTCTTGATTAGGGTGGTAGGAAGTGTGTTTAGCATAGTCAGTGTTCAGTACGGGGGGGGGCCTTATGCTTCTCTGCATGTTTTACTCATCACTCAAACTATTTGATACTAAAGACACAGAGAATGGCTTTCTTCTTGCCAACTGGCACCCTAGAGTGCAAGTGGAGGCACCCTTGATGCTGCAGGTGACTCCTGGCACAGGGGAAGGGCATCACATCCACCTACTAGTTCCCCTGCCTTCTCTTATCCCTTTACTGCTGTAATAGTTTCCACTGCTCAACCTTCCTTGTTAATATATTAAGTTCCTTAGAAAAACAAATATTTAATGTGGTTCATTTTATTTTTAATGTGTGTGTGTGTGTGTGTGTGTGTGTGTGTACACGCATGTGAGGTTGTGCGTGCATTGGAAGACAACCTCAGGTGTCATTCCTCAGGAACACCACCCACACTTTTTGAGACAGGGTCTCTCATTGGCCTGGAGTTCACCAAGTCGCTAGACTGGCTAGACACAATTCTTGTATCTCTGTCTTCCGATGCCCACGTTGTGAATGTGTGCCCATTGTGTGGGCTCTGGAGATGGAACTCAGCACTTTCCTAGCCTGAGCACCTCCCCAGCCCCTGCTGTTCTTTAGCATCAAGCTCTATGTGGCACAGAAGCCAGTCCTGTTCAGAAAGCTCGCCTCACTGCACAGAGAGAACAGCTTTCGGGATGTCAGTTGTTCAAGGTAGTCTAGCAGAAGCCTGATCTACACTGCTTTTTGCTGTGACCTTGTACACGTCACACATAGACCTGGGCTCCAGCAGGGGGTGTCTGGGGAATCTTTCTGTAGGTGTATTGTCAAATCAAGTCCAGCTTTCTCTGAGATTGTAACCACGGGTTCTGAAAGCCAAGCGCACTTTTTTTTTTTTTTTTTTTGCTGTTGCTGTTGGGTTTTTTTTGTTTCTTTTGAATCCTATCTGGATGAATCCCTCACAATGTTCTAGCTGGTTCGGCTCTAACGACGGTAAGTAGTTTGTGAACCAGACACAATGGTCACGGTTCAAAACCTGCCAGTCTTAAGTTCAGCAACAACAACAACAAGAAAACAGCACTCCCTGTAACCCTGGCTTCAGAAATGGCACAAAATGGAATGGATAAAAAAAAAAATGAAAAGTACACAATGGATCCACAGTGATTTAATTCTCGGTGATAGTTTTCATTTTATGCAAATACCAAAAGAAAAAAAAAACCTGACTATTTGAAAGTAAAACAGAAACCAAAAAATATTTAGTGTTTGATCAAGCAAAAATCCTTTCACACATCTGCCATGAGAGTTAAAACAAATATAGATGTTAAATAAAGGGCCTGGGTACCAAAGAGCAAAATTTAATGAAAGACGGAACTGTTAAGTATGGATTCCTTTTGAGAAAAATGTCAATCTCTTTCAGAGTTTTTCCCATTGCTCTATTTTTAAGAAAAGTGTAGTAAAAATACATAATACAAGTTAGCTTTATGCTTGCTTTTGTTTTCCCTTTGCCCATCTGTTTTAAGAATCATCTTCCCCTGGGGTCTCAGGCCCCCATGTAGTACGAGCCCTCATTTCTGGCACAGTCTCTCCCTGTCCAACCACAGCATGGGGTGGGCTCAGTGGCAGAAGAGCATCTTCCCAGACCAAAGGCCAAAAAGATCTCTGAAGCAGTCGATAGTCGAGGGTTAGTCCCAACTCTTCCACCATGAAGACTCACAAGTGATAAGCCATAAAATTAAATGGGATAATCCATCTGGAAGGCACGGTTTCACAGTCCATGCCCATGGGAACACACGAGAAACTGAACAACGGGGGAAAGAATTCGTGTGGGAAGGTTTCTCTGTGGTGGCTGATGAAAGGGGACCGAGAGACAAAGAGCTGGTGGGTGTCCACCCACAGCGTCCGCCGAGGAAACCAGGCATACTGGATGGACCCCCTAGGTAGGCTCTACAACCTTTGGCTTGTCTGTTGCTCATGAAGACCCCTAGTGGAGATGACTGAAGTAGAGGCAAGAGCACTAGCCAGAATATGGCCACGGATAAAAGCAAGTGACATGTGACACTCGTGGGAGCATGCACTTGGGAAAGTGGCTTCTGCCAAGCTGGGAGCCAGCTGCACCAGGAATGAGAGTTGGCGTTTCCAGAAAGCGATGAGTCGGCACTCCCACTTCCACCCGAAGGATCCATCAGCCTCAGCTTCCCTTCGGGACCCTTGTCACTTTTCCAGCCTGGCTGTACTTCAGCTGGGAAGTCTCAGTCCTCAGTGTACTTTAGCCAGGGGAAAAGTCAGTTCCCTTGGGTTCGAGGCTTAGGACAGGGACCCTACCCATGTCATAATCAGCTTAATCTATCTCTGTGTCTTCAAATGATTCAGGCTTGGGTTAGCATTCTTCCTACAAAATCTGATCACATGCTAAAGCAACACTCTGATTGACATGAAAATAAACCCAGGTTCTTCATAGCAGTCCAACTCTGCGTTTCATGTTTGGTCACCCAAACCAAGGACAAGGGAACACCGTGGAAGGCTTTGTTACACGTGGGCTTTGGGAAGGCTTCCAAGACCCTGATCCTTCCGTCACCCTTTCGTCGATTGCCCATCCAGGGTTCCCTCCTCACACCACGGGCTCCACAGAGACATCCACTCCATCATGGGCTCCTGCCCAGACCAGGAGCCAGATCAAAGCAAGATGGTGCCGAGCAATATGTCCCTGACTGTCAGCTCTTCTCAAAAACCTACTCGGTCCAAGAGGCCAACTGCCCTGAAGCCACCTCACTGCCTTCAAGTCTGAGCATAGCTGAAGACACAGTGCTTGAGGCTGAGGCAGACGGGAAGAAGTGCACCGTGCTGGTACCCCATGGCTCACGGAATGGCTCTTGTACATCGAAGGAAGTTTGCGAGCAGCAGCAACTTTGTAAGTCCTCCTCTGAGCACACATGTGCCCTTGCCAACTCGTTACCACCCTGGCCTGAGTTGCTTTCCATGGGTGATCTCATTGAATCAACCCTTAGGCAGTATTCTCTCGAAGGAAGGCAGCCCACTCCTCCAACAGTGTCTAGCTCCATCCGAGGTTCAGGGCCAAGGACAGGAAGGCAACGTGGACCGAGCCCCCCGCCCCCCAGGAATGAGCTTGAAGGTCGCTTTTATCCTTTCTTTGCTTGTAAGGTGCAACCAACCTCAAATCTTCAATCTGAAAACCGAAAAGTGATGGCTAGGGGCTCGGGAATGTGGAGGAAGAAGGGCTGTAACAGAACCTGCAAACCATGGGGATTAGTTTAAAAGAAAAACTGCACACGCTAAGACACATTAACTACTGAATTCAAAGGAAACACTCTGCTGTCTTCATTAGTACTCCAGCGGCTCCATGGCCAGAGATGTCAGACGCCACTGGACAGTGTTACTTCCTCTTATTGCAGGATGGGGTTTCTTACCCTCACTCAACAAATGGAAATGGGTGAGAAAACATCCCTAAAGGAAAAGAAATAGCTGAATGCTTTTTGTTTGTTTGTTTGTTCTTTTAATTCTTCAGGAAAGTTGGTTCAATGGTCCTCCCCATGGTCATAGTGGTTGGTGGCGTTTTATTTTGTTGTTTTTGGCACTGAAGGGTTTGGGATGGGGCTGGGGGGAGCCTGAGCCTGCTCCCCGAGGGGTTTCTGTCTGCTGCAGTTACAATCCCGTGGCTCCCAGGGGCATCCCTGCACTGTGGCTCATGCAGGGGATGGATTGCATGGACTTGGGGAAGTCGTGGCTGACCACCCGGCCGTTCTCTCCGCTGCCTCCTCCGCTGGCTCCTGCCCCACTGTTTCGGGGCAGGGTTGATGTCCTTATGGCTTCATTGATGGATTGCTGTGGGATCAAACAGAAACCCTTTTCAGGAGGACCGGGGGTTCTTCCCCAGGTCCTTAGCCGTGATTGGCAAGGGGAATGAGTCAAGGTTGGAATTAAGCTAATCCTAGCATTCCTCCCATCCCGACACTCCCCTGACCTCCTTAAACTCATCCCTCTCCATCCAGTCGCTTTTCTGTAGTCCCATGAGCTCACAAAACTGTTGTGTGGGTGGTTCTTGGCAATTTCTTTTTCCTTCCTTAAGCAGCCTCAAGTCTTTTTCTGATCTAGAATTCTAATACCCTGGAAATCACAAGGTTATTAGCAATGAGCTGGTGCATCCATACTGGACACCAGGTTATATGTGCTCACAGGAAGGGTGTGACACACAGAAAATAATCTTGGCAATGAATGCTTGCTTTCTTTAGCACATGCCCCTTTTGATTACATTTTTACATACCATCCTATTTGAGCGAGTCCTACATTCTGTTCCTATTCTCTGGGTACTGAGATTGTTCCACGAGGTTTGCTAGACTAGGTGGTCTCTCAATCCATTCTAGTTTGTTCATTCTAAAGGTCCTGAGGATGGAATATTCCTTTATAATTGATGATGATAAGTATAGTGACAGACCAAGTAGAAAAGATTCTAGGAGTGCTAGCTGCGAAATCTGCATTCTGTTCCAAAGTCATCAATTATTTCTGTGTTTATGTATGTATCTCTTTTAATTTTTTGACTTTTAAAATTTTCATGTCTCCAAACTGTGCTTATCTAAGCATCTGTAACCCTCTTCCTCCTCTTAATCCTTCTAGCAAGGATGGTGCTCTCACATAAAGAATTCTCTGAAATGGTGAGTGAACATGAAGATGTGCTGTTGTTGGGTTCAAATGAGAAACTACCTGATTTTTCTTAAAAATAAATGCCTTCCATCCTCTAATACCACCATGTAAAGGAAATGTAAGATTCATTTGAATAAGCTGATATTCAGAATATAGTTGGAGAAGGTCACGTGCTAAAGAAAGTGGGGAGAAATTTCCAAGATTATTATCTGTGTGTCCATGCTTCCTGTTGACACGTAGATCCTGCACTTGTAAACTGAGAAGTCACATCAGGGCTACTAGCCCTGTGGTCTCCAGGATGTCTGAAGAGAACTCCAGGATCAGTCCAGGGTCAGATGAGTTAAGTGGAATGTTCAAGATAAACTAAGTCTACATCCCACTAGACAAGAGGAAGCATTCTGTCCAGAATTCGTTGGGAGAAAGGGTTTATGCCATTAAATCCCCACCTGCACCCTGCCTGTCACCTTTAACTTCCCATTAAGTGATAAGCATACATTCTGGATGTGGGGTTTTTTTTTTTTTTTTTTTTTGGAGAGAGACAGAGAGAGAGACAGAGAGAGAGAGAGAGGAAGACAGAGATGGGTGTGCCAGCTGCTGAGAACGAAATCCAGATGTATGCGCCCCCTTGTGGGCAAGTGCGACATTGCGCCCTTGCGTCACTTTGCCTCTGGCTAAATGTGGGATTTGGAGATTGGAATGGCTGGAGATTAGAACCAGCGTTCTTAGGCTTAGGAGGCAGGCGCCTTAACTGCTAAGCCATCTCTCCAGCCAGGGGTTTAGTTTTTCGACAGGAAGAAGTCACACAAAGGAATAGAGATGTCTAGGGGTGGAAATCTTTGTGACCTGAAGCCAACTTCCCCCACTCTTGAAGGCATCCTCTCTTCTGGCCTCCTTCATGAAGCTTTTCTGCATGACCTCAGCTGACTGCAAAGGCTGGCCTCTCTCATAGTGTGTGTGTGTGTGTGTGTGTGTGTGTGTGTGCGCACTCGCACAAGCACTATGCATTCTTCTGTATGTAAGTTTTGTCTTTTTTTGATACGTGTGTGTGTGTGTGTGTGTGTGTGTGTATGGAAGAGCACGTGTATGCATGTGTGGAGGTCAAGGTGTTATTTTTCAGGTGTCGCACACCTTTTTAGAGACAGGGTCTTTCAACTGCCTGAGCTCATTCATTGGGCTGTACTGGCTAGCCAGTGAACCTTGGTCATCTGCCCATCTCTAGCTCTCCAGTGCTCGAATTAGAAGTGTGCATCACCAAACCAAACATTTCTATGTGGGTACTGGGCATCAAACTCAGGTCTTTATGCATGCAAGGCAAGCTATTTACCCACTGAACTATCTCCCCAGCCCCAGGTTTTGTCTTTCAGGAGAACTTTTTGTCTGGAGGCAAGCAGGGCCATGTCACCTCAATTCTCAGCTATCCTGAGTGACAAGCACACAATTAGACAATTAACATAATAGACTCTTGAATTTGTCTGAGAAAAAAAAAAAGTATTACCCTAGAATCCTTTTTAAAATGCACTGTCTTTGTACCTTGCATGACTCTAGTGACCCAGAGAAGAAGTCAGTCTGTGAGCAGAGACAGGCAGAGCAGGTTTGGCCCATTTGTTTTTTCTTGCTATCCTTTCATTTCTGACACTGTTTTAAAATGTTCTTTCTTTTTAAAATCTATGATTCACACCGATTTACCCCCATATGATGATCTACCCACACTGGTTCAGTCTCCTCCTCAAACCCTGGGATTTGGTTTATTTACATTTTTTCCTTGGTGTTCCTCCACCAAAGAGGAAGTATGATTTGGATTACATTCTTCTGAGTCAAAGGGCAGATAAACACAACTGTGATGCTACAAGGGGGAGGCGAGCTAAAAAACATGAGTAATTAATGCTTCCTCAGTCTTATCTAAAAGAAAATTGAAAAGAGGATAACAGTTGAATTGTGTCCGTGGAAAATCTTTCTTTAAGTTAGTTTGCAATACTTTATGATTTTTCTGTCATTTTTTATTAATGTATGTGCATTAATGAATGTTCATATGTGTGCGGGCATATATGTGTTTGTGTGTGTAAGTGCACATGTATGTGAAAGCCAGAGCGCAACCTCAGGCTTTCTTCCACTCAGGTGCTATCCATCTCTTTTGGAGACAGGCTCTCCCATTGGCCTGGGGATGATGAAGTTAGACAGGCTGGCCAGCAGGCCCCAGGGATCTGCCTAGCTCTGCCTCCCCAGCACTGGGATTCCATGTGCCTCTGCTACCACACCAGGCATTTTTTTTTTTTTTTTTACATGGATACCGATGCTCAAATTCAGGTCGTCGTGATTGCAAAGCAAACACCTCACAGACTGAGTGTCTCCCAAGCCCTCTGCCATTTTTCTGTCATTAAAAATTAGCAGTTTTGGGCTGGAGAGGTAGCTTAGTGGCTAAAGCTCTTGCCTGAGAAGCCTAAGAACTCATGTTCAAATCTCCAGGTCCCATGTAAGCCAGATGCACAGTGATGCAAGTGCACAATGTCACACATGCGCACAAGGGGGCACACGTGCCTGGAGTTCGTTTGCAGTGGCTGAAGGCCTTGGTGCTCCCATTCTCTTTCTCTCTTTCTGCCTCTTTCTTTCACTCTCTCTCTCTCACACATAAATAAAAAAAAATCTAAAAAATAGAAGTTTCAAGTTCATAAAGTCACCTGGACTTTGTTCATCAAAAGGCTCAAACACTGGTGGAACTACATTGATTCATCTTGAAAGACAAGATTAATGGCAGTTAGCGAAGTCTGAGGTAACTGGACTGGGCATGTTATTAAGAGTTCCAAGGTTATAACACTAGAACTGGTTTTCCAGGAAGCTGAGGGCTTCCCAGAGGCACTGAATTCACACTCTCTTAGCAGGTGGGGATGGCCCGGCCCCCTTACCAGTTTCCTTTCTGATGTATTTATGGAATCTCAGAGGAACCAGCCCCCGCCGGCCCTGGAACTGGAAGCAATGCCAAGTCCAGGTACATCAATAGCTCCCCCAGGCTGCGCTGATGCTGGAGGCACGGGGGTATTCGAGGGGCAAAGCTCTGATGTCTGAATTCTGTCCCTGAAATGCTGACTGAAAAGCTGTGCTCTATGGCCTGGATAGCTGGAACTTTTACAGCTCCCCAGGTGACCCTGGAGTGTAAACAAGGCTGAACTGATCCAGTTCCCTCCATCCACTTTAAAGGGAAACTGACTTTTCATATGGCTGACCTACTTAAGGCATCCGTTATTTGACCTAGTGACAAGAGAGATGATCTTCAACATGGAGTTCCTCCTGTCCCCACAGCTTAGCTGTCCACAACTACTATAATTCATGTCCTTGCTTCTAAGAAGTATGCTTCGTGTGTGTGTGTGTGTGTGTGTGTGTGTGTGTGTGTGTGTGTGTGTGTGCGCGCGTGCGTGCACGCACACGTGAAGGTCAGGGGTTGACAGTGACCTTGAAGGTATCTTTCTCAATCACTCCTCACCCTATTCTTTGAGAATGTTTCTCTTGATAAACCCGGAGCTCACTGACTCACCTACACTAGCTATCCCGTGAGGCCCAGGGATACTCTTGTCTCCGTCTCCCCAGCCCTGGGATACTGGGATATTGGGCACGTGACACTGTGCTTAACATTTTCTGTGGGCGCTAGTGATTTGAGCTTACATCTCCACGCTCGCTCAATAAGCCCTTTGTCCCCTGCGTGTTTCTATATCTCAGTCTCTCCCTGGCCTTTCACAGCTCTGGGCAAGAATTCTAATGCCTGGACTTCTGATCCCTGTGCGTCCTTCCTTTGCTGGGAATTCTCTGGTCCCGCTAATTCTTTTCTTGTTTCAACTCTAGTAAACATTGCTTTCTCAGGGAGTTTAGTCTGACTGCCTTGCTCCGGAATTCACCCACCCATCTGTACAAAGACAGCACTGACTGGACCCTTTTCTCCAGCATGCTAACTGAACAGGTAAATGCTTGCATTGTGCTGGTCTTCCCCATCAGGCTCTGAGGAGGGTAACTTTATCAGGCTTGTTTCTGACGGTGTCTCCAGTGCTGAGCATTGCCTACCCCCCACTGCCCTGTGGCATGTGTGGGTTCAAGGGTGAGACCCACCCTCAAGAGTGAGACCAAGACAGTGTAAGGGTAGGAATACATTCTGTTTGCCTCTGTGGCCAGTATCATGGCTGACACTTCAGGCCACGTGGCCAGTGCTTAGCAGTCATCAACTGCTCGGTGGCTGGAGCAGCTCAGAAATGTCTCATCTTTAACCAAGCACCTGGACGTTGTGGAGGCCATGCAGACTGTCCAGTTCCTACCAGTCCTGTTCCTAGACTGGGCCATCTTGACAGGATGAACTACAGAGCTTCTCCCAGCTTCTTTCAACCCCTTTTAATTCATCTGCAGATTTGAGAGCACCACACATGACATGGCTAATAAAAAAAAAGTACTTTAAACTGGAAGTTACAAAGCACCTTCCCTTCAATTCCTCTCCTGCCCTTTCCCCCTATGTGCACTCTCTCTCTCCTCCTTCCCTCACTCATGAGGACTGCAGAAGGGCTTTTTGAACTGTCGAGACATAGGAGATGGCCCTGAGCTGGTTGAGAGCTCCAGACCTTACGAGTTGAGCAAATGCTAAGGTCAGGGAGAGAGACAGAAGGAAGGTTCTCACCAAGGCTCTTGTCACCACTACTATGCATCTGTGTGTGGCTGTGGGATGGACTTCTGACAAGAGATAATGGCTTTTGGAGAAGGCAAAGCATTATTGCTACTTCAGTGGTGAGGGTCAACCCTTTCCCCATTTTTGCAAGGGCCCAGTCTTTCGGTCACATTGCTAACAGCACTTGGCACTGGCCCAGGTTAGTGGGGATGGCTGTAATCCCAGAGGGAGGATGAACGTCCGCCCAGGAGGTTTCCTGGTAGGTGGATGAATATCTGTGTGTTTCATGAGCACACACACACGGGAGCCAAACCACCTTGGCTGCTACTGGTTCTACCTCCTGGATGGGCAGAATGGCATCACCACGTGCTACTCTCTCATTCTCTCTCTTTCTCTCTCTCTGTCTGTTTCTCTCTCTCTGTCTCTTTCTCTCAAATAAATAAATAAATAAATGTAATAAAAATATATTCTTAAAAAAGCTAGCACGTGTAATTAGGGGAAATGAAACTTTTAAGGAAGATGTTGCAGTCCACTAACCATCACTATTATCACGAATGCTAGAGATCAGGGTGATTGTTATTTATTGAGGGCTTACTGTGGCTTAGGCATTCTGCAAAGCCCTTTTCACCCACAACTTCATACTGTCCTCACTATTTTATGAGGTATGCACTACCACGTCTTCATTTTATGAAGACACAGGAATCAGAGAAGTTATTAAACTTGTTCAGGATGTCAGAATGAAGAAACGGAGTGGAGGGGATTCCTGCCCGGATGCTCAGTTCTCTGGATTAGCAGCGGGCACTGTGTCCTAGGGGGCAGTGAAAAGGAGCTCGTGAGGTCTGGACCAGGGCCAAGTCTGAGCCTCTGGGTCAAGGCATGGTCCATGGGGTGGCAACTGCCAAGGATACTAGCTTGCCTAGTACCTGGCCTAGCTCCATCTTTTTCCATGGGAGGTGTTCTTTTGGATGGTAAGAAAGGAGAGTCTTTGGGCTCCTATTCTGGATGGAATTATCAAAGCAAGCTCTGTTTAGATCGTGGAGTCTTTGCTGTGCCCAGCCAAGCTCCCTGCAGGTCTCCACTGGATTTGAGGCCTGAAACCTGTGACACTGCAGTGATTCACCTTGTCTGAGAGGGTGTGAGGGTGGGTGAGATGGTCAAGGGGAGAAGTGAGGTATGCCAAGGTCGTATGGTCAAATGTCATCACACTTTTGTTCCTTCCTTGATCCCCGTTATTACATCCTGGGGAAGTTGTCTTTTCAGTGGACCCTAGAGACAGGAGACAGGGTGAGGGGTCTGCATGCACCGAACACTGGGGTGAGAGGCATACTGTGGGCTGCTGGGCGGGGAGAGGAGGAAAGTGACTTGTTTGTGGGAGCTGGACTGGGGGATAGGGCTTGGCGAGGCAGCCAAATGCTGCCTCAATTCGGGAAGGTCCTCTCTGCTTCCTCACGCTGGGGTTTGTACAACTATCTTACACACCAGGGCCTTGCTTGCATCTAGTGAGGCAGTGTGAGGGACCGTCACAGGGGTTCAACCCCAGACTTCTTTGGCTGCATGAACCCACATCCCTGCTCAGAATTGCTCACCCTCTCTCTTTTACAGCATTAGTGGTGGCAAGCTCAGTACTTACTGAGACGGCACATCCCCCACTCGTGGGTTCCTCTGTTAGGAAAATGGGTTTTGCAGATCATGTGTTAACATCTATTTTCTATTCTGTTCAGTAAGTACTACTGTTGTATACTCTGGAACTCCATAAAACTTGTCTGTTTTCTTTCCTACCAGGAAAGCAAAACAATATACATACATACATACATTACATACATATATAGTGTTTTTTTTTTTTTCTGAGGTAGGGTCTCACTCTAGCCCAGGCTGACCTGGAATTCACTCTATAGTCCCAGGCTGGCCTCAAACTCACAGTGATCTTCTATGTCCTAAAGGCACACCCGGCTTGTTTGCATATTTTTACTGACAGCTCTTAACTCCTCCATCATTATTCTTCACCTCCAGCAATGTTTGCCGTGGCGTGGAATTGCCAAACTAATCTACTCACTTTTCTCTGGGGATTCTTCTCCTTCCAGTGTCTATCTCAGAATGTGCAGGCTAAGAAAAGACCCATTTCACCAAGAATGGCAAGATTTGCACAGGGAAAGGGTGGACATACCTTCCTCCATTCTGGGGAAGTGTCACTTCTATTGACACCACTTCAAAAATATTAGCTTTGTTTTGCATATATGAGTGTGTGTGTGTGTGTACGTACGTTTGTATGTGTGTGTGCAGGCGTGTATGTGTGTGAGCGCATGTGCATATGAATGTGTGTACCTGACTGTGTACATACAAATGGAGGTCAGAGGTTGATATAAGGTGTCTTTGTCAATTGCTTCACACCTTACTTTTTCTTTTTTTTTTTTTTTTTTTTTTTTTTTTTCGAGGTAGGGTCTCACTCTAGTTCAGGCTGACCTGGAATTCACTATGTAGTCTCAGGGTGGCCTCGAACTCATGGCAATCCTCCTACCTCTGCCTCCCGAGTGCTGGGATTAAAGGTGTGAGCCACCACGCCCGGCTCACACCTTACTTTTTGAGGCAGGATCTCTGACTGAACCAAGAGCTCAGTGATTCAGTTAGATTAGCTGCTCAGTGCACCCCGAGGATCCTCTGTCTCAGCTGCTTCAGTGTGGGGTTATAGGCATCTATCAGCATGCTCAGCTTCTACATGGGAGCTGGGGGTCTGAACCTGGGTCTTTATACTTGCAGCCAAGCTCTTTATCCCTTAAGCCATTTCCTCAGCTCAAGATCAGCTTCAAAGAGATCTCCCTTGCCTCGCCTCTTGCTGTGCTGACTCAACTTCCTCCGAACGATTCTCTACACTCAGTCCCAGTGTGCACCTCTCCTAGCCAACAAAATAAATAAATAAAATAATAAAAAATAAATAATAAAATAAAAAAGTTCTCAGGAAACCCAGCTGTGTCACAGAACAGGTTAGGGAAAAAGGCCTGGGAAGGCGATGCCACCTTCATCCGCTTTGACTCGCTACGGGATTTGTAGCAGAACTCGATCAGAGCCACCAGCATGGCAAGTCCCAGGCCTCCGATCAGGATGTAGAAGACGCCCGCCACATTGCTGAGGCTCAGAGCGCTTGTCTTGTCCTAAAGGAGGAAGGAAAGGAGGGGAGGGGAAAGAATAGTGAGTCAGGAAGCTAGAGGCCACGCAAGAAACAGCATATTGACACACGTGCACGCAACCCCACACCCTCATTCCATCCACCGTTCTCGGAAAGGGTTTTTGTTATTGGCCAAGTGTTGGGCATCCTCAGAGGGAAGATGCGTGTGTATCTGCATGTATATGAAGTGTCCAAGCGTCTGGGGTTGTGTTGAGTTTCTAATTATACCTCCTCTCTGCGCCATGCCTTTTCTGGGGTGGGAAATGCCACATGGAATCCAGGCCAGCTTCCGTAAGATCTGTACCCTGGAGCGCCCATTCTTTCAGAAAAGCGTGTCCCTTCCTTTTTTAAGTCTATGCCTGCCCCCATACGTTCAGTTGCTCAGCAACGCACCAGCCTCATTCATTGTTCAATGTCTCCAAATGTTATTCTGAGGGTTGGTATTAAAGTGAACTTTCCCCTAGATGTGCATTTGATTTCAATTTCATAAGGCCGCTTTCGTACTTATAATGAAGACGGAGTGATGCGCACCTTTAGCTCACTGCTCACGGAGTCCAATTTAGGGGAGAAACCTGGGGGGCTTGGAATGGCAGAAAGGCCCTGAGCTAGAAAAATGGCTCTATTAAATCCCAATAATTATGCTTAATTGGTGTCATTTTTTCTGTTGAAGGTGCTTGCTAAAATCGCTGTAGGCAGACCTGGATGGCTGAATTAGAAATCTCTGTTGCCTGTAGTAAAATATATCACACTGACTTTGGAGCAACAGAACTGCATGCGGAGCAGGGCACTGCATTCTCGGAAACCTGGAGGCAAGTTCTAGGGCCCAGTAGGACGAGACAACCCCCTCCTAAGGAGCTTGGGATAGCCCTTAGTGTGGGAGACCATCAAATGTGGGTGAGCGAGGGTCAGAACTTTCTGTGATGGTGAGTACAACCAATTAAAACTGCTGGCCATGATAGAAGGCAAGGAATGCTGAGGAAGACGGGGTACCATTCTGTGGCTTCGTGACTCGGGCAAAGGAATATTTTCATGTCTCAGTAGAATCCCCACCCCTAGCTGTCATGGCAGCCTTAGAACTTTTGTTTAGATGGCTTCAAGTATATATAAGAAGTGTCTTGTCAAATGAAAATGGTTTACACGCCTTTGCTGGCATAGGTACACAGCATTGGTGGTTGATTGGTGGCATTTGGGCTTTTACACCTCTCTGTGTGTCACCTTTTGGGTGGCGATATAAGTGAGCCACAGACGAGGGGCTGTGTGCACCTCTGACCTCTTCCTAAGAGAAGCTGGGCACGCAGGAAGGCATTTCTTGTTTGCAGTCAGGAGCCTTGGCCTTGGTTCTACTCGGTGCATTGTACAGGGTCCAGCAGGGCTGAGCCAGGGCACTGCAGCTGGCAAGTGGCAGCACGTTTTTCTACCTCAGAACCACCACGGCATTATCTAAAGTACAGCCCCTTGGCGGGTGCTTGTATTGTCAAAGCAGGTGGCTCTTGAACATTGGTTACACTTGGCAAGGTACAGCCAGGCTTTGGAATGGAGGAAGCTATTATTCCGCAGCGAAAACTGTCTTCTACTCTGGGGAAAATGGCCTGGTGAGGGAGATGTGAAAAAAATGTGCTTAGTGCTTGGTTTAAGAACAGGCTGAACAAGGAAATTTCCACTTTGCCTGCTTCTCGGAGCACTGACAACATCTCCCTGTTTGTTGCTTGGGAGTGTGTGATTGTTCAGAACGGTGCTTATTTGGAGTTCTTAGCAGAAAGTCCCATGGAGCTCTTGTGTACAGACAGGGATAGGGGTGCGCTGGGGTGGGGGAGGTACCCACTCCACCTTAGCAAAGGGGAGGGTGGGCATGGTGATGCTCCGAGTGAGTGGGTGGGGAGAGCGATCGATGGGAAGGTTGGAGGCTGTTGACAGCTCATCAGTCTGTAAGTGGCTGTGGAGCACATATTGCCTCTCTGGTCACTGAAGCCATTTTCTTCCTCATAGTCTTTCTCATGTTTGCTTTGGCTGTAGACAACCTTCAAGGGTAAGGGGTGGTCGGGCAGCTTCTTCTGTCACTATCTTCAAAAGACCCTATCAAGGTATCTGCCACCATGGCTGTCTACTTGGGGTGTATTGGGGAAGGAAGGAGAATTGGAACTTCATATGGAAATGACATGTTTTGGTTCTGTGACTGAATGCTTCCTTGTGTCTGATGACAAGGCACATCCCTCACTACTCTTTCCTCTGCTTCTCTTTCTCATCATCCTTTTCTTTTTAAAGTATTTTTATTTATTTATTTATTTGTGAGGAAAAAGAGAAAGCAGGAGATGGAGAGGGATCGACAGATCCAGAGAGACAGAGAGAGGGAAAGAGGGATAGAGAGAGTTTGTCTGCCAGAGACTCTTGCTGATGCAGATAACTCCAGACAGATACTGCCACTTTGTTCATCTACCTTTACATGGATACCGTGGAATTAAATTCAGTCTTGTAGGCTTTGCAAGCAAGAGCCTCAAACCACGGAGCCATCTCCGCAGCCCTCCCCCCTCTTGTCTGCTCCTCTTCCTCTTCCTTCTTCCAGTAGGAAGTGAGTCCAGAGCTGAGTATGCATCAGGCAGGTATGCTCCTACTGAGCCGCATTCCTAGCCTACCATAAGCTATTTGATAGCATCCCATCTAGATATTTCTCAGGAGGCCCATGGCCATTGCTGACCTCATTGACTCACTTTGTTGGACTATAATGGGCCATCCAGAGGTGGGGACAACCACCTTTTTTATTGGAGGACCCGAGTTCTGACTCTCTTGTGGTTCCATGCTAAGGGTCTTCCTTGCTGACTTCTGAGTAAATGGCTATGTTCACACTTCATAAGCAAACTACAAGATTCCCAGCCATGCCTAGGGAAAGGGAAGAGACGGAGTTTGACTCTTCCAAGCACCCTCCTTGACAGACCCCATGCTCCTCTCATCCCACCGCATCTGCACCTCCCCAGAGCCAGGCACCTTGCAGGTGGGAGGGGAAAAGTCACAACTTGTCTACTTCCAGGCACAGAGAAAGACTGACAGTGCTGAGAAGAGTGACAGGTGAAAAGAAAAATAAAAACCTCATCTTTCAGAATCGTTGGGCCAGTTGCTATGGTGACACTCCCCTCCCCACTCTGTTCTCCTTGACCCCATTGTCTTCATTTTCTACCTTCTTATGTGGAAGGGAGCGTTTCCCTTCCCATTTCTGTTTGCTCTTCCCCACATCGTGAGGACTGTCCAGATCCCCTCAGGATGTCTCAGCCAACATCCTTCCAAGAATGTGCAAGACTTCCAAGACGGGCATAGTTCAAGTCTCCATGAACAAGACTGAGACAGACCTGATTCAGAGGCTTGGATGCTTTCTTGATGGCATAAGCAGAAAGTTCCAGAATACACCAATGCCTTCAGCCACGAGACCAGTCCCTCCCACTGAGACTGGCACGGGCTATGATCCAAGGTCTACTAAATATGGACCAAACTTCAGTGTCTGCAGTTCTTCTATCTCTTTTGTCTTGGTGAAGGTGTGAGGGACACAGCTTCCGTTCCCCTCTTGCAGATGCCAAGAGTCCACATTGTCTATAGCATGCTTCCAGTGGGACGGTTCAGACAGCTCATCTGACTGCCATATGCTGAATCTGTGTTCTGACTTTGCTGGGCAACAGGGAACAGTCTCCCATGCATTGGCCTTGCTCTTATATGTTTGCACACTTGCACTTTTGACCCATGAACAGATTTCTGTAAATGGCTATTTCCTGGGAGTGCCAGTGAAGCGGCTGAATTTTCTATCTCACTAGCTAATATCTAAGGAGAACACTGCTGGGCAGGGCCATTGACCCAGCTAAAGGAAGGCTTCAAGTACACAGTCCTGTCCGAAGGACACCAGCTGCCATAGGGATGGGTTCCTTCAACGTGCACACATGATGAGCTCATGTCAGGGATTCAAGTACTGGATGGACACGGAATTGGATTAGGTGACCTTTAACTCCTACCCCATCCCCAAGAGATCCGAGGCATGTACGTTCCTAGAGGATCTGGGATCCTGCCTTTCATAATTCTCCCTGGAGACTGACCCTTTAAGGGGATGTAAAAAGGGAACTCATGTTAATTGGCAACTTCTGCTGTTCCATTTCCAAACTAGGCCAGTTCCCCAGGCTGCATGTTCTCCCCAAGAGCAACACAGGAGGAGAATTGGCCCATTGTACTAATAATTGGCAAGGCAAATAATGTGCGAGCGGCGATGCCTGTGGGGGTGGTTCTTCTCAGCAGTGCGTGCTCAGGGACCGGCTGCTGTACAGTGCACCGAAGAACATCCTGACTCCAAACAATATCGCAGCAGAGAGCACACGGAGCCCATGTGGATTGGGGAGGGCACTTGGAAGTGCTGGCTGAAGCTGACGCCTCTTGCAAAATTGGGGGAGTTTTTTTTTTTTTTTCTAGAAACAAAAGCCCCAGTCAGGGACTAATGTGGGTTTCCCTACAGGGAACACTCAGTGTGAACTGAATGTCTGCTTGGACTATGGATTGGTGAGCACGGATCCTTGGCATACAGAAAAAACAAACCCGCCATCCTCAGAGGTGCTTTTGGCTCATGCCCAGAAGACAAGGGTTTAAAAGAAAAATCTTTGTTTTTACCTAATCCCTTCCCATAGAGCAGTGATGGGAGATTTAGGATGTGTGGAGTAGGGACTTTGGGCATTTCAACATTCAGTCTCTAATAGAGATAACTGTCATCGGTTGGGCAGGCTGTCTTGAAACTTATCTCCCCTCCACATATTAACAACTTCAAAGTCATTGGCCCTTTCCAGACCGTTGCCTGCTCTTCCCTGGTAGGACTCCAGCAGAGCTAGACATCCCCAGGGTTGGGGAGTTAGAATGATTCTGTATGTCTTTGTCCCCAGGGGTTTCTGTTCCCATCCACATCTCTCTGACATTATTCTCCTGGGCTATCTTTTATGCAAAGTGAAGGAGTGGGGAAAAGAGGGAAGGAGAGAGCAGAGCATCATTGTATGAATTCATTGGTCTTTTACCTGCCGGGGGGGGGAATGGGGAGAGGTTTATGCAGTATGAGGACATGGCTGACATTTGTGGCTCATGGGTTTTCTCTTGCTAAAGGTGGAGGTAAGAAGGTAAGTGCATCTAGAATAGTTAGAGTTACGCTGCTGCTGCTAGGGCCATGAGGCATAGTGACAAGGGGCAGGATACCTATCCTGAGCTCTTGCCCGGAGTTATCAGTGAGCCCCTTGCAGATCTCAGGGCAGTCTCTGAGTATTACCCTCTCCTCTGGATGCTTCAGGGGATGTGTGAGATGATACACAGGACGAACTCTTGGCTACCAAGTGAGGGCAATACCCTTTTATTTTCAGTTCTCTTTCAACCTTTCTGATTAGTCTAATAGGTCCCAGTTTGGAACAGATCTATCTTTAAACTCTCTCTATCATTTGCCTCTCTTATTTGTGGAGAGAGGTCAGCTGTCTTGTATCAATGTAACTGTCATTTCATTGTCAC